>OU343225.1:302422735-302833986 GCA_910596185.1 Chrysanthemum makinoi
GAATGATATTAGGCTCTTTTGTATATAAGCTTTGTTACATCTTCTACCCTACTTACCTTTTATGATTTGTTACTTATGTTATATACACAACCATTAAAACAGACACAACCATTTGTTACTTCCACATTTGTTACATCTTTTGGTACCATTCTAAATAGACAACCATTAAAACATACAAAGTTCATTACATAACAACATAGATATTACATTATATGGTACCATTCATATCATTTCATTAGCTGGTACCATTCATTACATCCCATTGTTACTAGTCTTACTAACATACATCTCCAAAAGACAACTTAACCTACACCC
Source organism: Chrysanthemum makinoi (assembly GCA_910596185.1). Lineage (NCBI taxonomy): Eukaryota > Viridiplantae > Streptophyta > Magnoliopsida > Asterales > Asteraceae > Chrysanthemum > Chrysanthemum makinoi. The sequence continues at coordinate 302,423,051 of OU343225.1, forward strand.
ATTGTAACTAGTCTAAACAAACCTAATAAGAAAGAACCCAACAATTAAAACAATCAACACTCTATTGTAGAAGGAAGTTTGAGAGTTTTGATTGTTCAATTGAACAATGTGATCTTGTGCATTCACCAAATTGACATGGAGCTCATACATCCTTGCTTGATACCAACGATTTGGTAATGCCACATCCACCCATCTAAAATAATTACAATTTCTTGTGGGATCCATGAAATTTGGGCAACCAAGAAATCTTCTTCCTGGGTTAGTTTGTGTCCAAGAGGTACGACATTTTGCAATTTCACCACAACCACAAAGATTGGCCATGTTCGACTTGGAAGAAGATAAGTTTTGAGGTTTTGGATAAATGGGTTTGGAACCCTAATTTTGGAAGAAGATGAAGTGTGTTGGGGTGAGTTAGGTATAAAAAGGTGATTTTTAGTGGGATTCCTAAGTGGACAAGTCTATGTGGAAGAAAGTCTAGGTGGAATATCTACGTGGCAGAGGTGGTAAGACCGCAACCGGTTACCAATCCTTCAAGTGACTAGGGTGGCACTTATAAAAAGGTTTAGTAACATATGTGAAAAACCCGTGAAGTATAGTGACCTAGATGACAAAATACAAACATTAGTGACTTAGGACAAATTTTTTTGAAAGTTTAGTAACTTTTTTGTATATTAACCCTTTGTAAATATACCTGCGCGTTCGGGGTACCACTAAATCCAGTTCCAGCCTGCCCGAAACCCTACATACAATATTAGAATGTTTAGTAATTTTTAAACAAATGAATAAATTATATACATGCCGTTTGTAAATATACCTGCGCGTTCGAGGTACCACTAAATCCAGTTCCAGCCTGCCCGAAACCCTACATACAATATTAGTATGTTTAGTAATTTTTAAAACAAATAAGTAGCAACAAAAAAAATAAAAATAAAACATACTGCGCGTTCGGAATCAATTACCTCTGTTCGGCCCTGAAACCCTACATACAATATTAGTATGTTTAGTAATTTTTAAAACAAATAAGTAGCAACAAAAAAAAATACAAACATACCTGCGCGTTCGGGGTACCACTAAATCCAGTTCCAGCGTGCCCGAAACCCTACATACAATATTAGTATGTTTAGTAATTTTTGAAACAAATAAGTAGCAACAAAAAAAATAAAAATAAAAAATACCTGCGCGTTCGGGAACCAATTACCTCCAGTCTACATACAATATTAGTATGTTTAGTAATTTTTAAAACAAATAAGTAGCAACAAAAAAAATAAAAATAAAACATACCTGCGCGTTCGGGAACCAATTACCTCCAGTTCCAGCCTGCCCGAAACCCTACATACAATATTAGTATGTTTAGTAATTTTTAAAACAAATGATTAGCAACAAAAAAAACAAAATACTGCGTTGGGAACCCGGTACCTCCAGTTCCAGCCTGCCCGAAACCCTACACACAATATTAGTATGTTTAGTAATTTTAAAACAAATAAGTAGCAACAAAAAATATACAAATATACCTGCGCATTCGGGAAACCACTAAATCCACTAAAGAAACCAAATATTTTTTGCAACATTGTGTCGTGTTCCTTTATCTTGGCATCCTGAGCCTTTCTCAAATCCTCTAGTTGGGTCAAATGACGATAAACGTATGGTGGAACATCGTCACGGCTATATTGGTCTCAAAGTGGGGGTATTGGCGGTGGTTCGATACTACGCCCCTCAAAAAATGCCATGCTATCACGGAACCAACCGTTGGACTCATATGCATCGGGTACAAGTCTTAATGTAGGTTCCGCTACCTAAAATTTATATAACAACAAATACGATTATTGTTATGAATCACTAAAAACTAAATGGCATGATTAAATAACAACTCACCAATAAACTATCCAGGTAACACCGTTGAAATTTCCGCTTGTAACGCCAAGCACACACTCTCGGACGGAGCTCTGAACGATTAAAAAAATCAACTGCCTTGACTCGATAAGTCTCCAAAATCCACGTCTATAAAAAAATAATTGGTTAATTACTTTAACATTATATATATACATAAACAACAAAAACTAACAATAGGCATACCTTAAAGGCCCATGTAAAGCCCTTCAGCGTATACTTAGGGTTCTTTACCTTACCGTCAGCGTCGGGCGGTGGTCGTGGCTTCACAAAAAAAGCTTCAATACGTGAACCTACTGCACCAACTAATTGATTGTACAATGTCGGCCATACGTACGAACCCCAAGGATATATGTTCCAAGCATCAATATTATCTACTAAAGCCATGCACCATGGCGGGACTACGTAATTAAACTCGTGGCCTAACAACACCAACTCCAACAACCCTAGCAAACTAACACGAACGACATCGATATCGACAAGCTTATCAAAGGCATCGCTTAAAATATAATTATGCAACAGTCCAGCAGTTATCGAACATCCATCATAACTTGAGTAAAAAACACGTCTCCTAAGAGGAGTAGGTTCATCTTTATATTTATCTTGAAAATCAACCCCAAATCTCAAGCCAGTTACTAAACAAAACTCCTCTCTACCAAATTTCAACTCAAAATCTCCTACATGATACGTCAATGGAACGACTTCCGTGTCTCTCGGTTCAGGTTCGACTTGACATAAACTAATATAATGTAATAAAATACATGTCTCTTGCATTTGTTCTATATCAAACATCCATCCGAAACACGTCTGCCTAAATAATACATCCTTATTGGTATTCGCAATTTTTTTTAAGGTAATGAACCAATTTTAGCTTACTTCTACAGGTAAGGTCAACGGCAAAATCCTAAAACAACAATTAATAACAGTATATATTATTAGGGGGATGATTTGTACACATTTGTGTTTGATTTGCACACTCCAATGTACAACTTTATAAAGCAAAATTTATAAACTGTACAACTGTTTATTGCACAGGATGGAGTGTGCCAATAAAAAAGGTGAGTGTACAAATCATTTCCCATATTATTAACTACACAATAAGCATAAAACACCAAATAATGATATCGAAAGAAAAATAAATATTTACCGGAACAACTAGTGCCATATTAACAAAAAAAACGATAACACCTAACCACTACCACCACAAAACCACAACAACACTGCCACACCACCGCAAACCGGCGCACCACCTACACCAAACCACCACCAACAGCCGCAACAACAACAGCCTACACGGACACTATCATCCGGCACCACCACCAACAACCACAACACCACCAACAACACCACCACCAACAGCCTACACCACATACAACACCACCACCAACAGCCTTCACCACAACAACACCACCACCAAAAATCTACACCACAACAGGCCAAAAAAAAAAAAAAAGGAAGATTTTTGCAACTATGCTGAGAAGAGAGAACACCCAAAACTCCTACTCCATTATCACTTCAAATGTATAACGAAATGAATACAAGGCTGATAATCGAATACATTTTGCTGTAAAATTGAGTAGTCATTCAAAGAGATTTTGCAGGTTATTTTTTGCTGATTCCCTAGGCGAGGAGAGACAAGATCGCTTCAAGGGTGAGGCGAAATGGTTTTTTTTGTCTTCGTGTGTCAGTTAAGGCCCCACAACTGTCAGAATTCGCTTCAAATTTGAAGCGATTTGCTTTTTTTTATTTTTTTCCCCTCACGTTTAATTAACGGGGTGCCGACACGTGTCCTTCAAGGACTTCTGCACAAAATTGAAGCGAATTTCTTGGCCTTTTTGGATATATGAAAAAAAAAGGTCCTCTGCAGGACAAGCCCCCTCTGCAGAGGCCTCATAGGAAAAAATGGTTTTCCTGCATGTTTCCTTCTAGGGTGGGTGAGGAAGAAATTGTTTTTCAGCATTTCATTCTTTCTTTTCCCGCATCGCACCCCAAGGCCTAGGGGGTGTTTGTTATTGCATTTGGAAGTGGATTATTTGATTATTTTGTTTTGAAAACGCAAATAAGCTAAATTTAGTGTTTGGCAAAGAAAAGTTGAAAAGCGATTATTTGCGATTTGGAGAGCTTATAACTGCGTTTTAGAAAAGTAAGTTGGGAGTTGCAGTTGGAAAACGCCATTTGTAAACTCATTTTTTGGAAACGCAAATTTAAATAAGCAATAACAAACACCCCTCAAAATGACAACTTCCTAAGAGTGCAATAGTAACGAATAACATGTTATTCGTTTGTCACCTTAGCGCAAACTCATCACCCTCTCAATAAAACACTAACAACTAATATATCATTCCCAACAAAAAAACCAATAACATGTTATTGATGCATGTAGGTCTCACATAACACCCTACTAAAAATATCCACTTACTCAAAAAAAAAATGGCACATATGATTGGAATGGCTAAAGTGAGGAACTGCGGACGAATAACACGAAAGATGATGCACTATAACACGTTGTTCGTGCGTTGTTGGTTGCTTTGGCGGACAAAAAATCACCCACACCGAGCTCTCAAAGTCTCTAACTACTAACTAGTATTAAGCTGTAATGTTGATCTCATTCTCGGATTTAACTAATTGAAATTGAACTCTCATAGAACTTCTCAAAGAATCATACCTACATTCCTCTGGTCACAAGGCAAAATAGTGTATAATCTCGATAATTAGTAACGAAGGCCATTAATGTTTGTGTAGACACATAACCATTTGTGATATTTTGTACTCCGTATTAGTCAAAGCCTCAAAGGTATGATAAATAGTTGGGTCGCGGGGTACGTTTATCATTAAACTTCGTATAAAACATGGAATTTTTCTAACTTGTGCCTCATAGTCACATGTTAAAGAGGGTCTCTGATAACTACTGTTTTGTGTCTAATCTGAACAAATCTAGTGAGCCTTCTTCTTATTATGAGGCTTCTAAAGATGTTAATTGGGTAGGTGCTATGAATGATGAAATGCATGCTTTATATGAGAATGATACTTGGTCTGAAGTTGATCTTCCTGTTGGAAGAACTCCTATTGCTTCTAAATGGGTTTTTAAGATTAAATATAAAGGTGATGGTGAAATTGATAGATATAAAGCTAGGTTAGTTGCCAAAGGTTGTACTCAAAAAGAAGGTCTTGATTATGATGAGACTTTCAGTCCTGTTGTTAAGATGAGTACTGTTAGATGTCTTATAAGTCTTGCTTCAGTTATGATTGGAAGTTGTTTCAGTTAGATGTTAACAATGCCTTTCTTTATGGTAATCTGCATGAGGATGTGTATATGCTTCCTCCTCCAGGTTATTATAAAGAAGGTAATACTAAAGTGTGCAAGTTGAAAAAATCTTTATATGGTTTAAAACAAGCTCCTAGACAGTGGAATCATAAACTGTCAGAAGCATTGTTTGAAGATGGTTTTGAACAATCTAAAAATGATCATTCTTTGTTTATAAAGAAAAAAGGGGATACATTAATGTTTCTTCTTGTATATGTTGATGATATGGTCATTTGTGGAAATAGTGAAGTTGAGATTGAAAGGTTTAAGAAGTTTTTAACAATAAATTCAAGATTAAAGATCTTGGTGAGTTAAAATATTTCTTGGGTATTGAAGTTTTAAAAACTAAAAGCGGTTTGTGCTTAAATCAAAGAAAGTATTGTTTAGAACTTTTACATGAGTATGGGTTACTTGCTTGTAAACCTGTTATGACTCCTCTACGAGAATCTTTGTGTTGAATTTTAAGGAGTCGGAAGGTGATAAGCTGCTAAAAAATATTACCAGTTATCAAAAACTTGTGGGAAAGCTTATATATCTTACTATGACTAGACACGATATTGCTTATGATGTTCATTGCTTGAGTCAGTTTATGCATGCACCATTACAGTCTCATTTTAATATTGAGTTAAGAGTTTTAAGATATCTTAAGCTTGCTCAGTCATGGAATAAGTTTTAAGAAGAGTGACAAGTTTAATATTGTGGCCTTTTCGATCTTTGATTGGGCTAAGTGTCTTGTTACTAGAAAATGCGTTTACGGGTATTGTGTTTTTGTTAATGGTAACATTGTTTCATGGAAGAGTAAAAAGCAAAATACTTTGTCTAGATCTTCATTTGAAGAATTTGAATACAGATCTATGGCATCTGTTACTTGTGAGATCATGTGGGTGCTTAAGATCTTAAAAGATCTTGAAGTCACGAAAATTTGTTGCTGTTATGTTGTGTTGTGATAACAGCGACTATGCATTGCTGCAAATCTGTTATGCATGAAAAACTAAACATTTTGATATTGATGTGCATCTTATAAGAGAAAAGGTTGCATCTGGTTTGATTCAAACTATAAAGGTAGATTCTAAAAATCAAAGCTGCGATGTGTTAACCAAAGCTCTTGGAAGCGCTCAACATGCAGTAATGGTTAAGAAACTTGGAATGGAAAATTTGTTTGCTTCATCAGTTTGAGGGGGGATGTTGGAAAATATGAAAATATATTTGTCAAACTTATGAAGCTTAGGGGTTTTTGGTAACTTTTATTAGTTATTTTTTCTAATAACTAATGTTTGTTCCAGTTTGGTTAGTTTCTTATTGTGCAGGGTATAAAGTTGAAATATTACGGCTATATAAAGACTGGATATCGGCTAGGGTTTATAACGTTTTCTCTCTCAAGTTTTCACCTAAAAGAGTTGTTATAGTTTCTTTGGTTTTACGGTTTAGATCGTCTTGATCTTGTATTGAGTTTGGTTTGTTGATTTAGTGAGTGAGTTTGTATTGCTGTTACACCTTGTAGAGGGATAACAGATTTGTGGTTGTATTGTTCTTGGTAAGCATCCGATTGGGGACTTATCTTCAGTGTTTATTGTTATAATAAAAGTATCACCAAGGGGTGGTTGGTTGGTGTTGGATATTGGATTTCACAAACACATCAAACCATTAACACAAGTGGGCGTATAAGTGGAATTCTAGAGAGAGAAAGTTAGAGGTTTAGGGAACTTAGTGAGAGAAAGTGAAAGATATTATTATGAGCTCCAACTCTCTACCTTGGGAGGTAGAGAGTATTTATAGTCTTAAATAAAACACCACACAACGGGCTGTGGATCAGGCATACAGTGGGTAAAGACCCGTCCGTCCTCCACGGTGTTACTTATCAAAATACTACTTAACTAAATATAACTATGACTACGAGCATTCTAACGATTACATATACTTGAGGTGACCGACTCTTTAATACAGGGAATTTCTAATTCCTAACAATCTCCCCCTAAGGGAGGTCACCTCAAACATATACTAAAATGACATTGAATATAATCTGATATTACATTAACAATTGATCTTGCATTCTTGATGTAGTACATTGCTTGGCTTCGTAGTCATTGATTCCACACATTGCATGTTTGGTTAATCCAAGTGGAGGTCTTTTATTGATCCACGTGATAATAATGTTGAGCCAACTTTTGAGATCATCAGCTAATAGAAAATCTCTGATACATCCATTGTGATGTTGGTATTATGTGATGATGTGACTTTCGGACCGACATGCTCACATTCTGGATCAAGATATCTTCTCATCAGAGTAGCGGAAGTATTAGTTGATTCATGATATTGGCAGCAGCGTAGCAGAAGCATGGAGTTAGAATATCCGAGTCATTGATGCACCAATCATGATATCTTTTGATATGAATGTGTTGTGTGAGTATACGGCTATGGATTGACGCTTCATTCGATCAGCTACGCAAGCGTCGGGGTGTACGCATAAGACAATTAGCAATAAAGCGCCGCGAAAGTGTCTTTGATCCACTTTCGATGAATTGAGGTACACGGCCCACGGTTCCCGTTGATCATTACAAATCTGCTGTGATCGGTATAATTCGAAGAATTTCCTTGACGAGGGTTTAGCTGCTCTAGCGTTCTCAAACCGGAACGTCTCAAAGAAGACAACACGGAGTGAGTGAACCAGCGAATTTACGTCCACCGATTGATGAAAAGAGATTTGAAAAACAATCGTGTATTGCTCAATAGAAATTGTTTTTGCAATATAACGAAGGTTTTAATGAAAATCAATGATCAATCATAAAACACCTTTTGATTTGAAAAGTTAGTACACGATCGACGTGCTAATGAAAAGAATTTTAAAGCACAAAAACCGGGTTTTCAAAGGTATCCGTCAATCCATAACATGAACCAGGATTGATTCAAAAGATTGAATCGCCCCATTGTTTTACGTTCGGTTGTCACATGGTTGATCTGTATAATAGATCTCACATGCCACCTACCAAGAGCTTGTAAGATGTTGGCTCCAGAAGGCTTTCCATCTTCACAGTGAATATGTAAACACGTCACTTTCGGATGTTACGGCAATACCACAAGGATAATGCGTAGGACTCAAGATATAATCTCTCTTTCCACATTGTGTGAAACAGAGAGTCTTCATTGAAAGTGTCCTAATGAGATTTATTGATGATCTCGTGGCACTAGACTCAATTTGTGCATATTTGGATCCTATATCGGAGACTAGGGAGAGGGTCTCCTCCTTCAATATCAACAATCTCTAAGAGAAAGTCGATAGATAATGTCGGTTCCCGTGAGAATGAAACAAGTCCTTTTAAGAGGAACTTGAGTGGTTTGAAAAGTTGAAGTGCGGTCGTCACTGGGTCCATGACGTCTTGTCTTCAATACCGATGTTACCATCAGTAGCGTATGAATTGAAACCGGTTTACCCTAAGGTTGAATATATGGAGGGCTATTTGTTTTCACCCTTTTCTCATTCAATTCTTTTCATTCTTCAACCCCTTCAGTGCTTACCGAGACTTCATAGCTAGAACCATGTTGGGTTTATTCCGTAGCTTCGATCTTAGTCCGCACTCTTCCCATATCTCATTTTTCTCCTTTTATCATCATACCTAAGAACTCTACACTAACTAGTGGATAGTCCCTGGGTAGATCCCTCGGTTCTGGCGGATCATGGGAACACATACCTAACCTTATCGTCCTTATATCACCATACATAATGTAAAGTTGGTCGGTCTTTTTGGTATTGTTCATCCGCCATAGGAACCAATTGAAAACCATTTGAAAATCAATCCAGATACTTATGATATTTTATCAAAGCATTTTGTACCTGAATTGTTTTTGATATTTTTTGACGAATAACTCCCCCTCAACATGTGAATCAAGTATTTGAAATAGTTTTCCATACGGAGGCAAGAGAAAGAATTAACTTCTTTGATTACCATTTTAAAAAAGTATCAATATCACTTCCCTAATCGAATCAAGTAGATAAAGCATTTTGGGGAAGGATGAGGTTTTCATGATTTTGCTCCCCCTCAATATGTAACTCGAGATTGAAAAGAGTTTTGCACATACTAGAGGGAACCTGCACCTTGAGATAAGTTATCACGTTTCAAATCATAGGTTTAAGATAGATGCTCCCCTCAACATGTGCATGGAAAATTTGAAATCGTTTGTCATATGTGGGAAGGGGAGATTGTACATCCTTATAAAACCATTTACCAAATTATCAGTTTAAATCCAATTTAAATCACACATTCTCCCCGATCACAATTATCAAATCATTTGAGATTTGTGATCTCTTATAGATTTAAATTGATTTTGAAAGCTTTTAAGGAGAATTGTGACTTGATTATGAAAGCGTTTTAACTGATAATGATCGGATTTTAAGACTTTAAACTCCATTGATAACACATGCATATATATCTTTTGAAAACAATTGAATGCCAAATAACTTTTTAATTTCATTGAAATCATTCTCCCCCTCAATCAATGACATAGGTTGTTGATTGAGAGATAGATATTTTGACAAATAAGTCAGGATGATTATAAAAATAGAGGCGAGTTATTTTTCAAAGCAGTTAGTTTTCAGCAGATAAATGTTTAAAGAATCCGAGCATGGAATTTTGAAAACATGATAAAGTATGGCTCTGTTCTTTCTTTGAAAAAGCGGTTACTTGCCTAAAATGACAATAAACCATTTTTTTCTCTTTCTCCCAAAAATAATTTTTATTTTTGATTTTTATTTATTTTTTATTTTTTTTTATTTTTAAATTCGAACAACATCTAAAGTCCCGTGTCATTCTTTGAATGACAACATCAAGACCGTAGATATTATCGAATCGAGAGAAACATGATAAAAAGACAATATTTTTTGAAGATTTTTGAATTTTTCAAATTTTTATGGATTTTGAAAGTTTTATATTTTTCTATTTGATTTTTTGAAGGTTTTATAATTTTGTATTTTGTTTTTTGAATAAATATTTACAAGAGATAAATTAGTTTAAGAGAATGATGAAATGAGTACCTAGATAAAGATATCGTTGAAGACGTTGTAGAAGAAAGGAATCAACTTCTCTTAAACTTTCGCCACCAAAGCATTCGAGGCTTCTAAGAAAATCGTCTGGACATGAGCCTTCTCAATTTGAATCTTTGGTAGCTTCCCCCAAACCGACAAACATCGAATAAAGACCATTTCCCAAAGAAGTAGAGTTGAATACAAAGCGGTCTCATTGATTGAAGCTCAGCACCCTGAAGAACACGAGAACACCGAAGTAACAAGTTGAAACATTGATCTTCTCAGTGGTTATCAAATCGGATTAACGATTACGACCGATCACATGAACTTCTTTGTGCATCCCCGATGTACACCTTACTCTTCGAGATTGACCAGTTGTCTATTTAGGGGAACAATATATCAACATCTTCATTTTACCAAGTGCATTCCAGTTATATAACATATAACCATTCAGCACATAATGTACACATGTACCCAACAAGAGTAGAGACGATGACATCCATGTAACATGTTGAGTCACTAATCATCTCTGTGGATGTCAACTCAGAAATAACTGAATTAGCTCGATCAAGTGAACATGTTGTGCATATAACCGGATGCACTTTATCAAAAACCGTATATAAGATGTCGATAGGCAGTATCATCTCACGTTCTAAATATTCTTCTCACATTTCTTCCAACTGAACAGTAACATAAACCAAAGGTCTCCAGAGACCACTTCCCCAAATAGTTGGAATAATATATCCTTCCCCCAAATGGTTTTGATACCTCAAAATCAGCAAAACATAATATATCCATAAACTTGAAATCTTGTGAGAAGAACTCATATAGCCCAAATGAATCTGTGAGAATCAAGCTGCTACATAAACTCTCTCCGACTATCTTTATCAACCCATATGTAGACAATTTGAAGTGACCACTGTTGAAGAAAAACCCAATATACCAAACTTGAAACTGAAGTCGAATTTCCCGCATTTGTGTCTTAAGCTTGCACTTAAAGATGGAAGAACGGTGTCGAGAATCTATGCTTCAAGCAAATCTCTAAGTACTCACACTCAAACAAGGTATGAGACATTAACACCTCTTGATCTTATCCACATCGTCATCGCATGTGACACCGAGTAAAACAACGTAACTCCTACTAGTGATAGTTAACCGGTCTTCAACCATCCACTCCATTGCGGTAACTAGATAAACCAAGCCTTCAACTCAAATTCTTAAGCCCGAGAAAGTTATCAAATAAGAACACGCCTTTGTGAAGGTCAACTTCAATCTCAAATAAGTGATAAATGATTAACTCTGAAGTAATCAACTTGTGTCAAATGCCCAACATGTGAATAAACATACAACCGGATGTACATTCACCCTTTGAATGAACCGGAACAAATGATGCCTCAACATCAATGTATTCTTCCTAAAAGTATTCATGTAGAAACTGATCTGGAGGATACACCAATAACTTCGGGCGGATGAGGTAGACATTTTCCTTGAAGTTCATGTGGTTGATTTATAGCATGCACGATGTGAGGAACAATAATCCATGAAGATTTGGCAAAGGAATACCAAAGAGTGGATCATTATTCATGAACAATAATCCGTGAAGATTTGGCAAAGGAATACCAAAGAGCGGATCATTATTCATGAGTGCAACTCAATATTATGATAATCATTATCAACGCCTTGAGGAATAACTGGAGATAGGGCTTTTGAGTAGTCGAGTTGTACTTCTTTGATGATCATCAAACATATCTTGAACTCATGAATCACATATTCTTTGATGATCATCAAATATTCGCTAGCGGTTGTAAATACTCATCAAACATATCTTGAACCAATGAATCCCAAACAATAAACCCCATTTATCCTTAGTGAGTGAAACATTAGGCGTTGGAGGAGAGTCATCAAACTTAAGTCGTATAACCATTATTCAAACATCCATCATCATTTAGTATATTCACTCTTCTCATCCTCAAAAATTGCATCCGAAGTTGCCATTTTGATTTAGCAAGTGAATAAGAATATACATTAATGAATGTAGATCCACTTGATGACTGAATGAGCATGGGAGAAACATGAAGCTTGTTGATGAAGAATGTCGATGAGAATGGTCATAAACATGAAGATTTCTCTTAATCTGAAGATAAAGCGCCTTGAAGCGTACACTTTTCTTTTCTTTGAGGAACGGGGCCTGAAGTGTTATCTGCAGATGCCATAATGATGAAGAACAAGGCCTGAACTGATTTGAACAGGACGTCATTGATTAGAGCCCGTTATATGTTTAGAGCGCCCGAATCCAAATACCAAGGGCGACTTGTACGACTGCTTTGGACAACAGCGGAGACGAGAATTGGAAACATTGGATCCCTACGTGCTCATGGGGTCCTTTTGGTTAGCACAAACAATCTTTGAATCGCGAAACCCTAGGTGCAATGTCATTTTCACTAGGAGCTAAACTAGTAGAAGCATCGGGACTTAGTCGAGGGACATTTTATGCTTAATGGGATTATTCTACCAGTTGGCTTCCAAACCTTAACAGGCATTACTCTAGGCATAGTGGATCTAGTTAAGGGGCAAGGTTTGCCATTCGTGAATATTCGACCTGTTGGCTTCCACTGAAATCCTACATTGGTAAAACCTTCCTATAGGTTTCCGGGATTGCTTAATCTGTTTCGCTCTCCAAACTTTCTTAGCTGGGTTATGAATCTTAGACCTCAGAAATAACACATCACATTTATCATGATTACCAGAAATTAAACATTTTTGCATGTTTTGCAGACAGCATAAGGCCTCGAATTAATTTTAGTAAGCTTAGAGCTAATACTAGAACTAACACGATTCTTTTGTTCAAATCAAACTTCTTGTCCCTATGGTGTTCTTTCACTTCCTTATCATGATCACTTTTAGTTTGCGTAATCCTATCCTTCTTTGCATAGCTTCTAGGTTTTGACCAGCTAACTTTAGTGTCAATCTTAACATCTGTAGAAGTAACGATGGGAACATTACATGGCTTCACTACTTTCTGCAATCCTGGTCTAGAAGTCTTTGGGATCTGAAATTCTAGGAGGCACATCACAGGTTGCTTGCTTGAATTTCGACATGGAACAAGGCATATCAAGGGTCACATGCTTGGCTTTAGGCATAGAACAAGGCATCACAGCTTTGCCTTTTGCACCTAAGGATAAGGATTTAGGACATGTTGCAATTACACATTCTAGCAGCTCTTGAGATCGTTTGGCATGGAGGCAAGCAAACCTAACTTCACTATCAAGAGGTTTGTTAATGAAATCCTCTTCGACAATCTCACGGAGACATTCTAGACTATCCTTAAGGTAAGCACAGTAGTCATGAAAAGCATGTTCATTATTCCTAAGATGAGGAGGAATATATTTAACTGTCACAGTGTATTTGCAGTCTGAGGGTGACTTTGAGACAACATTCTTATTGAAAACAAGTGGTAGTTTCCCATTTCCCGACTTCTCAGATTCTCAATTTCCTTTTGTAAAGACGTTATTTTTTCGTTGTTTTGGTCACGGGTGACTTTCATTGAATCATATAACTCTTTAAAGTGTCGTTTAACTTTTTCATTTTCTTCGAGAAAACTCTCGTTTTCCTTTTGTAATGCATTGACTAAGTTTTGAAGATGAAAAGTTTGAGAGTCCTGAGAATCTAAAGGAGGAGGCATTTGGGATCCTGTCACTTCCTTCTTTTCACCTTTCAGTTGTGAGACTTGGGTTTTCAATCTTCGATCGTGTTACAATGAGCTCGAATCTGTTCATCACGTTTGCTAATTTCAAAAGCTGCATCAAATTCAGGAGCATCCAAGGATGTCTTGATATTTGAGGTTTTAGCATTTTCTTTTAGATGTTGATATTTTAATTGCAAAGCAAGATGCTCAACTTCTAATTTAGAAAACTGTTTCACCAGGTTATCATGATCATCCTGTTCAATTTTCTCATGCAATTTAGAATTAGTTTTTTCAAGCTCAATGACACGATCATGGGAGACTTTCAAAGCAACAGATAATTCATGAAATTGAGAAGCATTAATGGAACAATTTGTAGCAGTGTAAAACACATCTTGAGTAATACATTCAGAAATAAGATTCTCATTCAAGGTATGCAAGTTCTTCCTCTCAATCTCATTATATTTTAATTCTCGCTCATAGTTACTAACCTCAACTATCATTGCATCAAATTCCTTTTCCATTTCTTTAATATCTGATTTTATCCCCTTTTTAAGACTCTCAAAATGATCTTTTAGTTGTTTAAAGAAAGGCATGACCTCAGTTAGATAGCATTCTTTTGTTTGCTCAAAACCCCTTTCTCCTTCCGTAATACCAGTGGGTGTGATCCTTTTCTTGCAAGTTTTCTCAAAATCAACAAATAGTTGAAGTATAACATATTGGCTAATTAAGGTCTTGCTTTTAGTGGCAATTGTTCTAGGAACAAGATGCATTGGTGTATTAGGAGGATACACTGTCGCTCTAGGCATTTTCCAAGAGGGGTTGGTTTACAACAATATTTTCGACTTTTCGCTTATCTAAATCCATTTTCCAGAACACTTGTTCAGGAGTTAACAATGTCTGAGGCTTAAACTTGTTTAAGGCAATCCAATTCTCCTTTTTGTAATCATGGGGTGTGATGATTACTTTCTTTTCTTTACATTTTGGATCAGCTAGTTTCTTGTTTAACTTTTCCCTAGTGATTTCATCTGATTTCTTATCTTCCTCTGTGCACTCAGCGCAACTAGGTTTCTGTCTAGGTTTAAGGATTTCATTGCCATCATAGATCACACTTTGAGCTGCTTTAGCTATCTTTCCGTACTTAGGGTTGGTTTTATCAATAATGGGAACACTATGCTTATCGCTTAGAACTCTATGTTTAGTGACCATGTGAGCAGTCTGAATGGTGTTTCCTTGTATGTACAACTTGTTTTCAAGTTTGTTTTTCAAAGTTTTCAGATTAGAAAAGTCTCTCAAGAGTTTTGATTCCTTTGCATTAAATTCTTGCTTAAGCATTTTCACATTTTCTTGAAGTTCTTGTTTTTGCTTAGCTGTTTTAGAAAGTTTTTCTTGCAAGGAATTTAATTCTTGTTTCAATACTTCTTCTCTAAAAGTACTTTTTCTAATGACAGTATGCGCACTTGGTCATCCATTTCCCGCTCACGAGTGGTCAACTCAAATTTAGCACGTTGTTCATAAATAGCAACACGTTCTTTATAGGCATTTAGTTCAGAAATTACGGAATCATCGAGGGCACATGCGGTGTATTCATCAAAAACATAGTCATTGTTATTTGCAGAAGATGCATCACTTGGTACACCTTCACTTTCACTTTGTTTCACATATTGATCATATGGGATAATATCGATATTACCCATATTTTCAACATTTGATTCAATAGTTTCAGTTGATTGTACTTTGGCATGCATCTTTGCACATCAGCATATCGTATAGTTTTAATACCTCTGAGATGAGTTTGTCTTGGGATGGGCCAGCTAGTGGTGAAGAAGAGACCTTGGGAGAAACCATTGGAGAAATGCTAGCCATAAAAATTGTGTGTGCGGTAGGTCCATCATCCACATCAGAGTCGTATGCATCACAATCAGCGACTTGAAAGGCATTCTGATGATTGTGACCTATCTCTCGAATAGGCGCTCATCCACTCTGCATCATAGGTCTTGGCATTGCCCTCAGCTAGAAACAGCAATTCCTCTTCATCTAAAGCACACCATTGTCTGAGCTTGTACCGGCATCTTATCTCTTAAGTAATCGGCATTCGTGGGCGCTTTGGAGATGTGCAGTTTCTTGCAATGTGTCCCTCACCACCACAGTTATAGCATTTGATCGGCTTAGCTTGACCTTGGTTACCATTCCTTCCTCGAGTCTGATTGCCAACATAACCTCTACAAGCTCCACCTCTTCCACGATCATCTTGTCTTTCTGAACTGGTTGCACCACAATCCTTCCATCTTTAATAGTGGCTTGATTGTGTGGGTTAGATTTGTTCGAGGTTGTTGTTGGTTTGTGGGAGAGAATTCATGTTTTGACTAATCAGAAGAGCTAGTTGATTAATGAAGTTACCCACGTGTGCATCAGCATCGGCTTGTTTGAACATAGGATCAGGAATGAGTTTGTGATTACCATTACCCATGGGTATGACTTGTGAGGCTTTGGTTGTGATTTCGATGTTTGAATAGAAGGCAGTTGAGTCATTAGACGAGCTTGTCTCTCCCTGGTTGGTTTTGAACCGATTGAGAATCAATTTTTCAAACATAGCATGTCTCTCATTCTGAAGGAGGAAGGCATAGAGTTGCTCATAGTTTGTATTCTTCAATCCTTTAGTGAGCTTCACAACGGTGACAAACTTGTGCCATTCGGGATTCATGTTGTTCACAAATTTTGAGTTCATCTGAATGTTAGGCATAGTCATTCTGATGTTCCTCATGTCATTCACTAACTTATGAAATCTCACATAATACTCATAGACATTCTCATCTGGTTTCATCTTGAAGTGTTCAAATTCGTCATAGAGTTGGGATTCTCTGTATTCCATAGTTAATTCGAACACTGAGATAAGCATCTTAACATTATCCCAAACTGCCTTTGCATCGGTGTTGTGATTGATCAGCCTGTAGATGTCTTTAGGAAGACCTTGAAGAACAATGTTTGAAGCCCGATATCGCATCGAATCTCTTTTTCTCCTTATCATCAAGCTCATCATACATTTTAGGTCCGTCCATTCCGTAAACAGGAGTACCATCTTCATTAGTATCAAGTATGTCTCTAGTTGTCTCAACTCGATATGGTCCTTCATCAATGGATTTAAGAATGTTGACACCAGTTTCCTTTCCAAGGCATTGTCATCGATTCGTTGAGCCCAAGAATCGTAGTCGATTCTGTCAAGCATGGGTGGACGAGTATCGACCCTGCTTGAACATCCTCTGCAACAGTGGAGATGATAGTAGGAACGTTGGTAGACATGTTAACAGATTATACGGGATTTTATAACTCTATGATTAAACCGAGAAATAGATTCTTTCACGGGATTTTACTAAATCAAGAGAAAAACCGTAAGCAATCACCCAAGTCGCTAGAAGATAATGCACCAAGTCGCTAACACTTAATTCGCTACACCACTACTTCGCTAGAGTCCCAAAGCGCGCCAGACAAATGCAAGTCGCTAAGTAGTAACTTCGCTAAGGCTCAAGTAAGCTAGCAAAATTTTGGCACAATAATCGCTACTCAAGTCGCTAAAGATACAAAGTTAAGCTAAAGAGCAACTCGCTACCACCAAGTCGCTACCGTAGTGGAGAGTCCACTACTTGTCTTGTAACTTGCTAGATCTAAGTCGCTAGGTCTAAAGCTGTAACTCGCTACAAATTTGTAAAGCAAGTCGCTACGAAGAAAGTATTCCGTGTGTTAAGTCGCTAGCAAGAAAAATCACATAAACATCACTTTTCAATCCAAAAACAACCCAACCAAGATGATTCAAGCTTACCAAATGAAAACCTACACACTTGTGATGATTCTAAACATAAAAGTACTAACAAAATCCAAACTTTAACACAAGAAATCAACCAAATGATGCACAAACCACTAAACTTTTTCAAACTCAAAAACCACCTAAAAACCACTAGAAATCCAAAGATGTGCAAGATATGATCTAACCATGGCTCTTGATACCAATTGTTGGATATTGGATTTCACAAACACATCAAACCATTACACAAAGTGGGCGTATAAGTGGAATTCTAGAGAGAGAAAGTTAGAGGTTTAGGGAACTTAGTGAGAGAAAGTGAAAGATATTATTATGAGCTCCAACTCTCTACCTTGGGAGGTAGAGAGTATTTATAGTCTTACATAAAACTGCACACAACGGGCTGTGGATCAGGCATACAGTGGGTAAAGACCCGTCCGTCCTCCGCGGTGTTACTTATCAAAATACTACTTAACTAAATATAACTATGACTACGAGCATTCTAACGATTACATATACTTGAGGTGACCGACTCTTTAATACCGGGAATTTCTAATTCCTAACAGTTGGGTGATTAATAATCGTGTGTTTTGGTACCATTTTAACATGGTATCAGAGACAGGTTCTGATCTGTTGTTTCGATTTATTTCTTGTGGTTCTTGACGACTCAATTGGTGATTCTTGGGTTGATTGAATTTTAGGGTTTTTTCTTGAAACCCTAGAATTTGGGGGTTTTGATTACGGTTTGTTTAGAAATTAAAGTTGTTTGGAGGGTTATTCTGGTGCTAATTTGTGATTCTTGGTTGATTTTTTCTTGAAACCCTAAATTTTTTGATTTGGGGATTCTTGGAGCTCTTGTGATCTGGGGTGTTCTTGGCACGGTTCTTGGTTAATTCGCTGCGTATTCTTATTAGCAAGTAAGTAAACCTTCTTCTCTTAAGTTTAACTGGTTTAGAGTCTAGGGGGTGCAAACAGGTTGGTTAACTTCTTGATGCGCCACCGTGAGTGGTACGAATACACTTCTGGCCAACCTTAGTTCTCTGGGCTTTATCCAAGTTAGTCTTGGGTGTGAGTTTATAGTTTTAGGGTTTTTAGTTTTGTTTTTGTTGTGTCTAAGTCGCTAGTGGATAGGATTTGGGCGATCTTGGAAGTTGAGTTTGTTTGGGTTGATTGTTAGTTGTTATCTGTTGTTTGTTTGGTTTGTTTAGTCTTTTTTGTTGTTTGCGGTTTCTTGTTTGGTTCTGGTTATTTCTTTGTATTGTTATTATGGCTATTATGATCAGTAGTTTAGATCAGAGCAACCCTCTGCATCTCCATCCAAATGACTCTAATTGTGCTTCTATTGTTACTCTTAAACTAACTGGTGTTGAAAATTATCGTATATGGGCTAGTTCTATAAAGTTGGCTATTCAGATTAAAAATAAAATGGGTTTTTTGGATGGTTCATGCACTAGGGTTGCTTATCTTGCTAGTCCTCTATTGGAAGCCCAATGGGATAGATGTAATCTTTGTTGTGTTAAATTGGTTGTTAACATCTTTGTCTCAAGATGTTTATCTTGGTCATGTTTTTTTTGATAATGCTTCTGTTGTTTGGAAAGATTTAAAAGATACTTATGATAGGATTGATGGGTTTGTTGTGTTTAACTTGCTTCAAAAGATTAATAGCTTTAAGCGGGTGGTTTGCACTGTATCGAGTATTATCATAAGCTGAATTCTCTATGGAGAGAATTTGATATTCGACTAAGTTGCCTGGTTTGTACCTATGAGGCTAGACAAGAATTAACTGATCATAGCAAGTTGTTGAAGTTAATGCAGTTTCTTATGGGTCTTGATGACATTTATCAGCCTATAAGAAGTAGTCTGTTAACTAGAGAAATTTTACACGAGGTTAAGGATGCTTTTGTTATTATTTCTAGAGAGTCCCATAGAGGGGTTCCTACTACTCTGTGAAATCTGAGAAGGCTCAGTTTTACGCTTTTGTTCTAGAACTTTTGATAATAAAAATGCTAATTGGAAAAGAAACAGTGGTAATAATAACAGTAGTAATAATAACAGAGGAAATTATGATAAGAAGGCTCAGGTTTCTGCTTTTGTTTCTAGAACTTTTGATAATAAAAATGCTAATTGGAAAAGCGATTGGTAATAATAACAGTAGTAATAATAACAGAGGAAATTATGATAATTTGTTGTGCACACATTGTGGGTTAAAAGGGCATCTTGTTGAGAGGTGCTTTGAGATCATTGGGTATCCCCCGGTTTTAAAAGAATCCTAATCTTAAACACATGCAAGCAGTTTTAACGAAACAATGATCTTAAAGGCACTTCTAATGTGAATAATATGGCTAAGTCTGCTGTTGGAAATTTGTCTTTAAGTAATGGCGGGTTATGAAGCTTATGAGTCTTATAAATGAAAATCGGAATATCTGCTCAGTCCAACATGGCAGGTAGTGCTTCATGTTCCTTTTTTAATGGAAATGTGTTTTTTAATGATCATTTCTATAAGTTTTTTTGTGCCAACTTAAAAGTTAATGGTGTGGAGTTATCATGGGTTGGATCATTGATTACGGAGCAAATCAACACTTAACTAATTCTGCTAAAAATATGTTTAATGTGATTGATATTTCTGATTTAAAAATTACTGTTGGTCACCCAAATGGCACCTTAGCTAAAGTCACTCATGTTGGGAATTTGAAATTAAATAATAGTGTTGTTTTGTTTGATGTTTTGGGTACATGCGAGTATTGTGTTAGTTTGATGTCTGTTAATAAGCTTATTAAAGATAGTAAACTTAGAGTTGGTTTTGATGAAACTAAGTGTTACATTCAGGATTTGAATCAGAGAATGTCTTTGGGGTACTGTAGTGAATATGGTGGTTTATATTTGTTTGATAAGCCTGCTGATGTGTCTTCTCATGTTGTTAATAGTGAGTTTCTTGTTTTGTTACTAAAGAAGTTTGGCATAATAGGTTGGGTCATCACCTGCTTAGCCAGTTTTGAAATTACTTAAGGATCTTTGAAATTGTCTAATATTGATCATAATGGTCCTTGTGAGGTTTGTCATAAGGCAAATCAAACAAGAGATCCTTTTCCTATTAGTGAACATAAATCTGTTGTTTTTGGGGAACTTATTCATTTGGATGTTTGGGGTCCTTACAAAGTGGTTAGCAGGGATGGGTATAAGTATTTTTTAGCTTTGTAGATGACTTTACTAGATCATTTTGGGTGTATATGTTGAAAAGAAAAGATGAAGTGTTTGACATGTTTGTTTCCTTTTATAATATGGTTTTTACTCAGTTTGAAAAAAAATTAAAGTTGTTAGGTCTGATAATGGCACTGAATTTGTTAATAATAAAATGAATGAGTTTTTTTAATAATAAAGGTATTCTTCATCAAACTAGTTGTGCATATACTCCACAACAGAATGGTATTCTTTGAAAGGAAACATAGACATCTATTAAATGTTGCTAGAAGTCTTATGTTTCAGGGGGAATTCCTCTTGTGTTTTGGTGCGGTGTGTTTTAACTGCTACTTATTTGATTAACAGGTTGCCTTCCTCTGTGTTAAATGGGAAATCTCCTTTTTCTCTTGTGTATGGTAGGGAACCTAGTCTGTCTCATCTTAGGAGTTTTGGGTGTCTGTGTTTTGCTTCTATTTTAAAAAGTCGATAAGTTTAATGAAAAATCTGAAAAATGTGTTTTAATTTGTTATGCTAGTGGTAAAAAAGCTTATAAACTTTTGAGTCTTGAAAACAGGTCTATTCTTTATTCAAGAGATGTAAAATTTTATGAGACTATTTTTCCTTTAAGAATGAGTTAGAGTGTGACTTGAGAATCTTTTTTATGAGATTACACACTTAAACTTTTTGATAGTAATGAGTGCAGTCAAAAACCAAAACTCCTAGTCCCATTCCCAATGATGCAAATTTAGAAAATGTAAATAGAGAGTATGCATCTGTTGGTAGAGAAGGTAGTCCTTCTAGACTTGGTATGGTTGTGAACAATGAAGCAGAATAGGAGTTGAACGATTTCCATCCTGTTAGTTCACGGCAACCAAATCTGGAAGTGACCGCTACTCCTTTAGATGATAATATTGAGTCTGAGGGAAACTGTTTCCGAATACTGAGATGAGTCTAGGTCCCAAAATGTTTTTCAAAATTTAGGAGAGGAAGGTACCAGTAGAAGGTCTTCTAGAGCCTCTAAGTTACCTGCTAAATTGAATGATTATGTTCTTGATAATAAAGTCAGATATGGTATAGGTAAATATGCTAATCATTGTTTGCTTAGTTCTGCTAACTCTTTTTTGTGTCTAATCGAACAAATCTAGTGAGCCTTCTTCTTATTATGAGGCTTCTAAAGATGTTAATTGGGTAGGTGCTATGAATGATGAAATGCATGCTTTATATGAGAATGATACTTGGGTCTGAAGTTGATCTTCCTGTTGGAAGAACTCCTATTGCTTCTAAATGGGTTTTTAAGATTAAATATAAAGGTGATGGTGAAATTGATAGATATAAAGCTAGGTTAGTTGCCAAAGGTTGTACTCAAAAAGAAGGTCTTGATTATGATGAGACTTTCAGTCCTGTTGTTAAGATGAGTACTGTTAGATGTCTTATAAGTCTTCTTTGTTCATTATGATTGGAAGTTGTTTTCAGTTAGATGTTAACAATGCCTTTCTTTATGGTAATCTGCATGAGGATGTGTATATGCTTCCTCCTCCAGGTTATTATAAAGAAGGTAATACTAAAGTGTGCAAGTTGAAAAAATCTTTATATGGTTTAAAACAAGCTCCTAGACAATGGAATCATAAACTGTCAGAAGCATTGTTTGAAGATGGTTTTGAACAATCTAAAAATGATCATTCTTTGTTTATAAAGAAAAAATGGGATACATTAATGTTTCTTCTTGTATATGTTGATGATATGGTCATTTGTGGAAATAGTGAAGTTGAGATTGAAAGGTTTAAGAAGTTTTTAACAATAAATTCAAGATTAAAGATCTTGGTGAGTTAAAATATTTCTTGGGTATTGAAGTTTTAAAACTAAAAGCTGGTTTGTGCTTAAATCAAAGAAAGTATTGTTTAGAACTTTTACATGAGTATGGGTTACTTGCTTGTAGACCTGTTATGACTCCTCTACCGAGAATCTTTGTGTTGAATTTTAAGGAGTCGGAAGGTGATAAGCTGCTAAAAAATATTACCAGTTATCAAAAACTTGTGGGAAAGCTTATATATCTTACTATGACTAGACCTGATATTGCTTATGATGTTCATTGCTTGAGTCAGTTTATGCATGCACCATTACAGTCTCATTTTAATATTGGGTTAAGAGTTTTAAGATATCTTAAGCTTGCTACAGGTCATGGAATAAGTTTTAAGAAGAGTGACAAGTTTAATATTGTGGCCTTTTACGATCGATTGGGCTAAGTGTCTTGTTACTAGAAAATCTGTTTTTGGGTATTGTGTTTTTGTTAATGGTAACATTGTTTCATGGAAGAGTAAAAAGCAAAATACTTTGTCTAGATCTTCATTTGAAGCTGAATACTGATCTATGGCATCTGTTACTTGTGAGATCATGTGGGTGCTTAAGATCTTAAAAGATCTTGAAGTCACAGAAAATTTGTTGCTTGTTATGTTGTGTTGTGATAACAAAGCAGCTATGCAGATCTTTGCAAATCTGTTATGCATGAAAAAACTAAACATTTTGATATTGATGTGCATCTTATAAGAGAAAAGGTTGCATATGGTTTGATTCAAACTATAAAGGTAGATTCTAAAATCAAACTGCGATGTGTTAACCAAAGCTCTTGGAACTGCTCAACATGCAGTAATGGTTAAGAAACTTGGAATGGAAAATTTGTTTGCTTCATCAGTTTGAGGGGGGATGTTGGAAAATATGAAAATATATTTGTCAAACTTATGAAGCTTCAGGGGTTTTTTGGTAACTTTTATTAGTTATTTTTTCTAATAACTAATGTTTGTTCCAGTTTGGTTAGTTTCTTATTGTGCAGGGTCTAAAGTTGAAATATTCTGGCTATATAAAGACTGGATATCAGCTAGGGTTTTATAACGTTTTTCTCTCTCAAGTTTTCACCTAAAAGAGTTGTTACAGTTTCTTTGGTTTCTGGTTTAGATCGTCTTGATCTTGTATTGAGTTTGGTTTGTTGATTTAGTGAGTGAGTTTGTATTGCTGTTACACCTTGTAGAGGGATAACAGATTTGTGGTTGTATTGTTCTTGGTAAGCATCCGATTGGGGACTTATCTTCAGTGTTTATTGTTATAATAAAAGTATCACCAAGGGGTGGTTGGTTGGGTGATTAGTAATCGTGTGTTTTGGTACCATTTTAACAGTCTCACAGCTTGGGTGTCACTCTCTAAGTAGCCAATAACCACTGATTGGTCCTCATTATCTTCCAATATCAAGCTCCAGAACCACTTAATGATCATTCGGATGGTGACACAAAAGCTGTAAGACTCTCTTTAACATGTGTCCCTAGAACACAAGCTTAAAAAATCCTAATATATTTGTCCCGAAATAAATAAGACAACGGCAATTCTTTTCACTCTATATCACCTATCTTACAAATGTTTTTAACGAGACTTAAAACCACAACTTTTAGATTGGTAGACAACTCTATCACGAGATCAAATTTGGGTAATAACCGTTTTAATAATAGATTGCTTATGACCTATGTTAAAATATGTTCATTCTAGTAAAATTTATCAATATATCCTGCATCCATTGTCAATCGTTGTGTTATATCAACAAAATACATTTCCGTCATGCATCATGTTTCAAACAAGTGACATACAAAATCTACCATATATTTATTTTCTAGAAAAAAAAAATATAGTTGTGACTTTTTAGTGAGATAAACAAGTAGGGTTGGATCAGTTGGTAAACCCCTTGCCTCTCAACCGAGAGGTCAGGTGTTCGATCCTCACTCCCTACAAAAGGCCGGAGGTCCTTTCTACCTTTGGTAGAATTGGAAGCAGCCTCTCTACCTTAGGTAGGGGTAAGACTGTCTACATCTCAACCTCCCCCATACACCGAAAACGGTATTAGGTACCCATAACCCGTGGAAGACGGCATTGGGCGTTACTTTTTTTACTTTTTAGTGAGATAAATTTAGGAGACAAGCCGGTTGGTAACAAATATTTAACGGTCAAATTCATTGGAAATAGTAGGCAGTGATAATGACGGCGTTGGTGGCTGTCCGGTGGTCAGGGGCAGACTTTGCCGACGAGAATGACTTATCATTATTTTTCTAAAAGTCAAGTTGTACCTAAAGCTGCTTCCCTTGTACTTTCCACTTTTCTATTTTAGTGTGTGAATTTTTTTAACATGTGTGAATTGATGCATAGTTGCATACACATTTTGTTACGGTATACGAGTACCTCTTAATAATAACGGGATTTTATAGTGATAGATAATTATTGTAATAAAGAAAAGTTTATGAGTTATAAATATAAAATATAATAAAGATTAAGAATTTGAGGATTAAACTCAACTTAAACGAAATGAAAATGAAAATAAAATTAGTTATGAGTTATAAACGAAATAATAAAAGTTTATGATTTTCATATATAGTTTTTTTGATTTTTCACTTAAAAAAATATGTGTTTTTCTTTAATATCAAATATAGATACATAACCATTTTTGCAATGCAGTATTGTACATTATGCTATAAAGGCTATTCAAAATTATGTATTTATCTCTTCACTTTCCGTATTCATTTTATTGATGTATATTGCATAGCCTATACTAAAAGATTATTGATGTATTTTATTGATAACTCCACTCCATGTCTAACTTTGAAGTGCTGATTCACTCATATACTAAAAGATCAAATTCAATTAGGCGGTGTAATAAAATTGGTTTATTCTTTTTCTCGACAACAATGTCCATATTTTAGCCCACTAAATTCATTAAATTATTGAAGATACAGTCACACAAACTCAAATCTGCAAATGTGTGTTTTAAAATATGAGCAAATTTCTTAAATGAACCAAATTGACTACCGTTTTACCAAAATGAACTTCGCCTGTACCTTTTACCAAAATGAACTTTTCGTTCCATGCGACAAGATCTGTTGGGGCGAAGCTGTAGGCGAGGCTATAGGCGAGGGCTGCTGTTAGGCGAGGCTGTGGACGAGATGGGAGAGTGGAGGTCCGCCTCTGTATAATATTCTGCTGCTGTTAGGCGTGGGCTGGGCGTGGGCTGGGCATGGCAGGCTGGGCGTGGCCAGGGCGTGGAGCTGGGCCTGGCAGCCTGGGCTGGGCGTGGAGCTTGAGTGCTGGCGAGGGATTGCTGGGCGAGTGAAGCTAGGTTGGGCGAGTGCTATAAAGTTAATGCCAGGCGAGGTTCAAGTGGAGAAGATGATGTGTTTTATGTGTTTTTCAAGTGGAGAAAATGACATGCTCTTGTTTTTCAAGTGGAGAAGATGATACTGCTGCTATGTTCGGTTTGATAAGAAAGAAAGAAAGACAAACAAATAGCCTTTTTGATATTGTGTGCTAAGACTTACTTAGTATGTTTGTGGGGATAAGAGAACCACAAATAAAAAGGGGGAGTGTGTGGCTGTGGGGCTGTCATCATCATAGTTTTCAAAGAAAAACAAATTACCCATTAAATTTGGGGTCAATTACATATATCCCCACTAAAACTTGCATATTTATATATTTCCCCAAAACATGCTTAATCATCATTGTACATTATGCAATAAAAACTTGTGTTTTGGGGAAATATGCAAATATACAAGTTTTAATGGGTATATATGCAATTCCCCCTTAAATTTGAGTATGGACCACTTGAGAATGACATGTTTACTTCATACAAATATTATAGTGTGACAGTGACATTTTTAGTTCATTTTCGTAAATGACTAAAAAAATGTTTACATCAGTAAAATGAGTACGCAAATGGTTCTTTTAGTAATTTACTTTTAAAATATTACTCTGTATAACATAAATCTGAAAAAACCAATTTTATTAGAAGAGTAAAACTGATTAGTGAAACTAAAGTCTAGACAATTATTTCATCTGTCTCACATTTATTGTCTACATTTCCTTGTGGCTTTAATTATTTCATCGATCACATTTTTTTTTTTTTTTTTGGAAAGCGAAGATATATTAAGGCCACAAAAGGCAGAAAAAGAAAATGAAACAACTAAAAAGCTCTGAGAAGGAGCAAAGGAAAAGAAGAAAGAAAGAAAACAAACTCTAAAAGAGCTACTAGGTGTTCAAATCACCGGGGGTTATGAATCCAATGCTTCCATGAGAATCGATTACAAGAAGTTCTATTTGATGCCCACAAGAGAGACGTCCTTTCGATCACATTTTCTGGTTGTGTTGTCCCAAATTACATAAGAAATTTCGTTCAAGTTTATCATATCAACCTCACTCGAGGTTATTATTATAAACTTTAAAGAAAATAAATTAAATCATTTTAGGTTAAAACTGACATTCTGTAAAAATTAAGAAAGAGAATGTGTAATGATAATTTTTTTTATTAGACTGTGTGTTTTTTGTCGATAGACAATTATTTTGAGACGGATGGAGTATTAGTGAAAGCAAAGTTTTAACAATCATCATCTTCGGATTTAGTGGATGATTGAACGATATATTCCCGTATATTCAGAGGCTTTATGTAATTACGAAATTTGCAAGGATATTGATGTAATTATGGATTTTTTCAAAGACATAGATGAAATTCTCTTTTTTTTTTTTTTTTTTTTATGTAGTTTGTACAATTTCTTTTGCTCCTTCATGGAGCTTGATTCTAATAAATGTTTCAGCCTTACAAAACATTTAGCTAGATGAGGGTGTTCGAGATTACTTAACCGAAACTTTATCCACTTTGGAGTTTAAGCAGATACAAAATTTGGAGAGCTTGGGTTGCTACATTGTTTAATTATCCAAAAAGAAATTGGTTTTTATCCATCTGTATGTCCTTCTTTTCATGATGGTCAAAGTTGCACTTTCTAGCATGGGACCTACCAAAGAGACAAAAAACCAGAAAATCTTACTCGATAATTACCCCGAGAGACGACTGTAAACCTCTTTTTTCCATCATTCTATGTTTCCACGCCCCACTTGAGCACTCCGACTTGTCTCACCACTCATCCATGCCCCCCATCCTACACCATTTTATTTATTTGCATGTCTTGCAACTAAATTAAACTGAAACCAAACCTGACCAACCCGAACCGATGCACTTTGAACACAAGTTCATATTGAATAATATCAAAACAAAACGGTAGAACATAGGATGATCCATGTTCAAGTTACCGGAAGAAGTCCAGCCTTTTTGGCTCTGATGTACGTGGTCTAACCGGTATTTCCGTGACCGTTTACTTGTCCTGAATTTTTCTCTAATCATCTTGGTAGTTAAAATTAGAAAGTATAAAAAAGGTTCTAAATCCTAATCGAACCAAGGACATAACCAAGACCGGCTTTGTGAAAACTCATTGATTGAATTTTTATGTAGATGTCTTCCAACACAATAATTTTGAGTCTGAATAGTCTTAGAAGTATACGTATAATGGATCGTCATCCTCTCATGTTAGCAAGAGATTTTGAGAGCTCAATTGTAATAAAACTTGTCGTATGTTTGTTTCTCTCCAAAAACTTCAACACGCCATCTTATCTAGGTTTCAATATCAGAGAATCTCTATCTATCAAATAAAACGATAATTTTGTAACGCAAACAAGAAAAATATAATCCAATATGGCAAGACGTCTTTCTTCTATACCATGTAGGCATCCAACTTATCCAGATGCTAACATTTTTTTCTTAATCACGGGTCAAAGATTATAGTGTGCTAACTATATAGACCGCATTGTAAGAATCTGACGAACATTATATAGGTATAGTAAAAAACCAGCTTGTAAACCGAACACAAACTTTCAGATTAATCATTCGGGATGTATTATATTATAAAAAAATTTGTTTCTAGTTTGAAAAAAAGCTGATATAAAAAGAACCGGTTATTTAAATAGCCTAAACCAAGGACCGGTTTTCTGGAAACTTTACAACCAAATGGCCATATACGTGGATGCCCTTCATGAAATCAACCCCAAATCTCATCAGGATTAGAAACCAAATCAACTACATTAAAAAAGGAATAAGAATTTAGCAAAAAATGTTCCACTCTATTCAGATGCTAACAAATAAATTTGTCACGGCTCACGGCTCATAAATTATTGTGAGCTACGTACAACATTATATCATATATAACAGTCCACGAAGACATCGGGCAAAAATTTTGTATAACTCAGAAGCAAAATCTTTATTGAAACAAAGCACCTGAATATGAAGACTTGGTTCAATTTAGAATAATGTGTGTGAAACTTGAAAATGACTAAGTGGCTTGAGGATGTTTGTTTGCAGTAGTATCTTGTTCTTGAGGTCGGGGGCAACCGGTAATGCAGGGTTGGCACTCTTGTGAATTAATCTCGTCTGATAAGCTAATTCTAAAAGTTCTGTCCTTTTCTTCGTTTTCCGGAACGTGTAGAAGAGCTTCCATTATTAAAATTTCCCAGTCTCGTGGGCGGAAAAATGATAGCCAACTTTCTTCTGTTTACAGATTACAAACATCATAGTGAAGTTTAGGTCAAGAGACAAACAACTTTTTATGCATAAATGTATAACTTATGTGCCGTGAATAATAAAAAATCTGGAAATGTATGCTATTTTTTTGCTTCATGCGAAGTTAAAATTTGCTAAAAGTGGCAGTTTTAACAATTTAGTTAGGTACTAAAAAAGTGGGTAGAAAAGGCAACCACTAACAGAATATAACTAATGTAATCATATTCGACACACTAATTTGTATAAAACAGATATTTTTGTCCGACAACAAGTGGTTTAGGTCTACCTAACTCGTGCCACGAATTTACCTACTTGACCCGAGCCAGTTTACCCAGCTATCTGCCTAATTTGCTACCTCTAGGTTGAATACGGGTTTTGACATCACTGTTTAGCTTTCACATAGGAATTATTTTCTTGTAACTAGCAACAAACTAAGTTGTGTGGAGAATTTTATATTGTAAAGCAAAAAGTGCTCAATACGACAGTTCTAGACATTTTAAAACAAATTATGCTTTAGAAAAGATTAGGCAGATAATTATCTTCAAAGCGAACAATCGAAGACGGATATGGGAGTTACAAAGACAAACGTATTTTACATCTAAAAAAGAATGATGTGATGAAGAGTTGCATTGAGAGAGAAGATAGCACAATGAAACATTCTAAAGAAATATGTGTATATAATATCGAGTACAAGAACAGGTTGAAATTGCCTATTTTAATAGATAATAACGATATATAGAATATTAGAGTATCTATACTACATAAAATGGAAAAACAGTCAAAGTGGAAAAGTGAAAAAGTGAAAAAGTTTAATGGTCAAATGAGAGAGAAATATATTTGTGTAATTAATACTCTTATTAAAACACCCCATTACTTAAAAGTACAATAATTTATTCACATTGTACAACCAATTAAAAGCATATCTACCAAATTAAAAACAACCAATTAAAACACCCCTTATTAAAAAGTACAATGAAATTTTCACAATGTACAATTTAAACAAGCTAGAACATAATTTTAAATATAAAATAATTAAACAAACTAATTAATGTTATTTTTAAAACACCCTAAAATGAAAAGTATATGTTATTATACACATTATACAAATTAATAAAACACACAAAGCTTCATACAAGCTAACAAGTTGATGGTACATATAGTTTTTAAAATCGGACCTAACCAACCGTTCAACGGCTGAAACCTAAGTGCGCCATTGGTTCGCTAACCAATAAAGCCATCCAAACTAACTAGAGAGGACCCGTTAAAACCGATACAAACTGGTGAATCAGGTCTCATCGAGATCTATTTCTCAGGTTAATAGTCACAGGTTCGCCGCGCAACGCCGCTTGGTACCATGCTATATTATATATAAAGGAAAAACCAAAAAGTAAAAAGTAAAAATTTGAAACTATTAACACATATTGAAAACCGGGTTGACATAGTACGCTTCAAATCCCAGTGGGTTGACCTGCTTAATTTGACCCGTTTTGACCCAACATATCATATTGACTCGGTTTAAATCGACCCGTTTTTCGACGGAACGGTTCAACCGGTTGAACCACCCTGGTCGAACCGGGCTTCAAAACGTTATGTTTAATCCCCAAATCTTCAAACTTTTTTTATTTTTCGCTTAGAACCCATAAACTTTTTTAACACAAAACGATCTGTCGCTATATAAATATATTATCTATAAGTTTTTCTTCAAAACAATTATAATGTTTTACAATTATGAGAAAATATGTGCCCGTTAGTGCACATTTAACTTTTCAATATGCTAAATACGCTCATTTCAAAAAAAAAGATGGGGCTAAATGTGCCAAAATCTTTTACAAAATAGCCAAAATTAGCCAATTTTTATTTTATTTTGGGCTAATCATATTCACGCTAATTTTAGTCACCATTAATCCCATCCTTGTTAGTTTTACGCAACAAGTAACGTGTGTTGTTAGTTTTTATCCTATAACTGATGTAATGTTTACTTTCATTTTCATTAAATGATTTTATATGTTATTTGATAGATGTTAAGAATTTTTTCTAGACTTTAATTATCGTATAGCACAACCGTTTGCAATTGCATTTTCATCCGTTCACGTTCTATTTTAAACGTTACACAAAACACTCACCACAATATCACAAATCATTAATTATCTGACGCTAGAAACAGCTGCTGCTAGGCGCGGGTACTCGTCTAGTTTTTAACTGGAGAGTGTATGTGCCTTTCACATTTTGGGCTAAAGAAGCAAATATAGAAGGGGCGTTGTTTTCAGGATAAGAAATATATACATATGGTTTTGAAGAGAAAAACAAGCTTTAAGTGAACTCAAAAGCTAGAAATATGCATATTGTCATTTAAAATTTAGGACAAAACCTAGTTGCCAGCTAACTTTAGCTCAGGTCAACCGATGTTGCAACTTTTTTCAGTTGGCTTAAGATGTAATTTTTAAAACTATAGTGAGAATGGATTTGGTGAATTTTTATTAGGGCTTACAACCCAACCCTAGTCTTGTTGCCCAAGTAATTATGTAACCGAAACACGGGTAGAGTAACACAAAGATGTAATTTTTAAAACTATAGTGAGAATGGATTTGGTGAATTTTTATTAGGGCTTACAACCCAACCCTAGTCTTGTTGCCCAAGTAATTATGTAACCGAAACACGGGTAGAGTAACACAAAGGAGGAGCTAATAGTAGAAAGGTTATAGCTGATGGTACATAAAAAACTGATTCAATTTGGTTTATGTTTTATGTTTAACGAATCAACAAATAAGATAAAAAAATATAGCTTTTACAGGTCAAAAGTCGCTCCAAAATTAGAATTTCATTAAGATAATATAAGTTTCGTAATCATAATTTACACACTATAGTTATCTTTTTTGATATTTTTGAAATTTTGCACAAAAGTTTTTCGAATCAACAGATCATGCCTGACCCGTACCAAAAATAGCTTGTTATGACTCGAACCCAATTTGACCTGTTCACCCAACCAATCCGCCACTTCGACCCGCTCATTTTGCCACCTATAAGTCATTTGGCATGGGTCAAAAGGACGTTTCTCTTGAAATACTTTTTCCTGTTTTTACAGTTGTTTTTCTTTGGTGCGGGTGGAAGAGCAACAACTAATGAAGTAATGAGATATTCATCAGTTAAGACTTCTACACGTCTGGTAACTCTATAAAAAGCTTATCGAAGTGAACGTGTTATCATGATAATTTATGTGAAGACGGTTGTTAGTTGTTACCTGCATTGCGAACAGCCCTTAACTGAAAGATTCCAGAGCCTTGAGGACCAGAAACAGGAAAAGTGCAAGAGACGGAGTGCCTTTTGTGAGTCACTGCTAGTGATGCATTATACCAAGGACCTCTAGCAATCGGCTCCCCAATTGCATCTATAACAGCCTGGCTCTTGCTTGCTTTCTCCAAGGCTTTGCTGAACAGACAAAATCAACAGAAGGTTGAGTTTACGCAGAAAATTTATGCAATCTATAAGCGGGTGGCTTACAAATTTCTTAACTGTAATTACCACGCAACAAACGGCCACTTCTCTTAAAGATCTTTCAAACAACTATAGAGCACAATGGAATTAAGCGATATATGTTGCCATTTCTTTCAAACAGTGACATTTTCCGATATCTTGGCTAGCATTACCACAATGATATCAAGCAATATAGTTCAACAACAAGTCAACTTATTCCAAGTAACCGGAAAAAACTGTCTAAAAGTCTTTACATAACTTTCAAGTAAGCAGAAAGGTTTCTATATGAGTCTGTGACCAAAGTTTATTGCCATTATGTCATGATTTAAAAAAGGGATCCATTGTGAAGCATGCATTACAGTAGATAACTCTGCACTTATTAGACTGACAATGCTGTTTGATAGGACTTTCTCATAAACTTATTCTATGTGAGATGGACATCATCCACAGTACGGTTATTTTGGTCTTCTATGTGAGATGGACATCATCCACAGTATGGTTATTTAGGTCATAATACTAAGCAGCGGGTAGTGGATTGCCTTTGTCTTTCAAGTTAAACTCTAACCAAGTATTCCGGATAAAATTTGATTAACCCAGAGTATCTAGTAATTTCCATATTTACAAAACTTGAATGAATCGGTAACAATAAATCATACTAGAATTTAAGCATGTAGCGCACTAGCGCTTCTTCTTATAAGAAAAAACCAATGTGGCAATATTTAAGCGTTAACATAAACCACTTAGCCAGCTAGCAAACTACAAGGGAAAGTATATATCTTTTGCATAATGTCAGTAATGCCATTTGCATTCTATGCTAACTCTTAATATAACAGGTCTCCACAGCCGCTAGCATGAATATGCAGATCAAAATGACATAGAAGAATCTTATCCGAATTTTAATCAATCAAAATATCACATGTGGCTTTAAACATATACAAATCCGCATTATATGTTTACCATATACCATCATAATAGATTGTACACGATGACAGCATAATGAAAATATAACCCATTCTGGTGCAGTTGATCTTTAACTGTTTTAAGAAAAAGTAATAATGGGGTGATCTTATGAGAAAATAAGCATATCAATTTTGTGTTTGATGGGAGTCTATTACATAATCTCACGCCGGTTGTATATCATTTGTGTCCTACAAGCTATTTTGATAACCACTTATCATATCTAAACATAAATATTGCACTATAGTGCAACCATTTTACAGCTGCAACCAAATTTAAGGGTGTTTCTTTTAGCTTATTTAGGGAGGGGTTTGATAAGCTCCTTTTTGGTTATCCGTGACCTTTTCCAGACCCTTTCCCTAGCCACCCCCCAAGATGTTTACCTAGTGAGGTTTCCCTAGCCACCCCCCAAGATGTTTACCTAGTGAGGTTTGAACGTGAGACCTCTCGTGAGTGTCTAACAACTATACACCTTAGCTTATATCTTCTTTTTTAATAAGTTAATCCAAACACTCAGCAAGGGCTAATGACGTTATCACACCTTAAGTATATTACTATATTATATATTACAACAACAATAACAACAAAAGCAATAACAACAAAAACAATAACCAATCCTGCCATAGCAACGTATGAGGGAGGTATAAGGGACAGCTTCCTAGGGGCGGAGCGAGAAAGTTATGGTCGAGGGGGCAAACTTTGATTTTTTTTAGAAACTACACTTGAAATCGGTTCGTTAGGGTCAAATTACAATAATAGCCAGATATTTTAAAAAATTTACACTACAATTTTCTTCGCTAGGGGAGGCGCGTGCCCACCCTGCCCCCTCCTGTCTCCGCCGTCTAGTGCTTCCCCGCAAGTATGTTACATTCAATCAAATTTCCGAACCAATATCTAAATCTTAAAAATAACTCGTTCGGGAGCGTAAGCAGTTCGGGTTAAAAACTAAAGTAAAAAACTCATAATTACCTGCTACAACCATGGTAAATAATGAGATCATCAAGAGCACTCAAAGCAACACCACCAGTCAAACAAATCAACCCACCCGACACCATCCTCCGACCCCATGATTTCGGCACTTTCTCCGTACTAAAAATCACAAAACCACACTTTTATAAAATTCCACATCTGGCTTCATTTATTTATATAAAATGGGATTTAAAGATATGAAATTTTATAAAAATTGATACCTTGAAGATGATGGGTTGCGTTTGAATAAGGAAATAAACCTTCTCCCTATCATTGTGTTTGTTTGTTTTCTGTAAAACAAAACCCTGATTGTGTGAAACGGTCAATTTGGGGTTTTTCAGTTTAGTTTCAGGGGTAATAACTTTGGCCACGTTTTTATGTTGGGGTGTTTGTGTAAATTTTTTTTTTTTTTATCATGCTCAGTTTTCGAGTTTCAATTCCGTTTCTTTTCCTTTTCCGCTTAAAAGTGAGAGAAAGATTTCAGTATCAAATCTTCTTATCTTTTTCTTTACCGATTCCCTTTCCCCTCTTAAATAAAGCTAAAGAACATAAAAAACTTTCTATTTCATTTCTTTTCCTCTCAAATTTCAACTCCGAAAGAAATGGTAAAAGCTCCAAACATGTTTAATGCTACGAGCTTCATCTATTTATTTGATTATGCTCGGCGAGTCTAAATGAGCTTCAAAATATATACAAGCGAGTCTATTTGGTATTATGACCCGTGCGATGCACTGGAGGTCTTGTTTCCTAACAAATTAAAACCTGTTATTTATGTCAAGAACACGTTTTATTAGTGAATGTTTGAGTAAGTGTCAAAATATATACAAACGGGTTTATGCTTCGGTCTATGTTGACCAATTGATTTTTTCTGAAATTTTTGAAAGTCCGGCTCAAAATATTATTGCAAATGACTTTGATTGAAAAGTGTTCCGGTTAAATTAGTTTTGTATACATAGTTCTAAGTTGTTTTTGCATACACATTCAAGCATTCATATCTCAAGATATTTACAAATGATTTTGATTGAAAAGTGTTCAGGTTAAATTAGTCTTGTGTATATAGTTCTAAGCAGATTTTGTGTACACATTCAAGCATTCATATTATTCTTTATCTTTTTAGTTGTATAATTAAATCAAAATAAAGTGTATGTATATCTAAAATTCTAAATGTTTCTTTCTATTAAGTAAAATAAAAGTATAGTAAAAATTTATTTTAAGATGTATCTCTAATTAACATTATTTACATATCACTTACAACATAGACCGTATAAATTGTTTTTGTATACATAGTTCTAAATATACACATAGCTCAATTATTCATATTATTCTTTAGTTTCTTAGATTATAGGGTAAATCAAGATAAAGTAAATTAACTAACATTAATTATTGCATGACTCTTTTTTATATATATTCAATTCAGTTATATGAAATTTAATAATATGTATACAATAACTTAAATATATGAAATTTAATCATTAATACTTTCATTTAATGCATGAAACTCAAAAGTTATGCAGATACACACTATGTGTATACATATAATTGTACGAGTACTTATGTATGCATGTTTATGCAAAACGAGCTTAAGTGCACTTTGTTTAACAAAACGAGCTTAAAAGAAATAAACGAGTATAAGCGATCTTTGTTTAACAAAACGTTGCACTTAGTTCTTCTAGGATCATCATACAAACTAGATGAGCCAGAGTTTGCTAAATATATCACGATCCAAACTCAGACTAAAACAAAGCCAAACTCAAGTTTTATGAATTTTAAACGAGTCAAGCTTGAGCTCTCACAATAGACTCAGTTCGGCTCATTTCTCTACTTACGAGTTTTTTCTATTCGGCTTAAACTTTTTAGCTTACCTTCTATGGATAACAAATTTTTATTTGATTTGAGGTAAATTTGTTATCATATTTGGTTTATACTTTGATACCTCAAATCATCAATTTGGTATATTGGTTTATAGATGTAATTTTAGGCATAAGTTTTGGTACAAGATTAGTCATGTTAATCATTTCTCTTTCACTATTTGGTATCATTGTTTATGGCAATTTACCTTCTGTTTTGTAAAAGGAATATTTTTTTAGAAAATATAAGATAAACTTAGAAACTTTTTAGCTGAGTACCAGGTCAAAACCGACCCAAACTGACCCGAAATCTGATTTTGTAGAAGATATGAATTGACAATCAAACCGAAGTAACTCGGTTCAGCTTTGTGTCAGTCCGTTCGGTTCAGTTTATACAGTTAGGTTAGTTTTTCTCGTTTTTGGCTCGAACCAAACCAAACCAAGCAGAAACCAAAAGTCATAAATATATAGAACCAAAAACCAAACCGAATATAGTTGGTTCATCTCGGTTTTTGGGTTTGGTTTGGCTTGGTTTTGGCTCGAGTTTGATGTACTTACCATAAGTGAGTTTGATGTACTTACCATAGCTTATAACGAGATGAAAAAAATTCTTGCATTTTACATACAATTGGTGTGGCTTTCACTCATCAATTAGTTCAACGTTACTGACAATGCTTGATGATGACAACGCAGTCACTGATACATTAGTGCTTGTGGACAGATTTATCGTTTACAAATCAACTTTGTAAGCTGTAGATTCAAAAACCTTCTATAAGAAGCTTCACAAGAGAACCAAGAACCATGCCATTTTTATAACCAAGTAGTTTCTTCACCCGGAAAACCACCACTCCCAACTTTAGCAGCAGGAGGTGCAATAAGAAGATGTAAAGAGAAACAAAGGTAAAAATATTTTATGCCACAAACAGATTGAAAACGACAAAACTTCTCTATGCATCGAGATGGAAACAACATCCGCAAAGTTGATACAAAATCATGAGTCAATAATCTGCTTTAAAACCAGAACTATAGTCAACTACCGAGAACATTGTTATGTTCATTTTAGTAGTTACGGGATCCATTGCCCCTTCCATTAGAAACACCACCATAACTTCCTCGGCCTCTTGCCCCTCCTCTTCCTCCTGCACAAACAACCCAGCATTTTTCAACACAAATTCTTTGACCTTTCAAACCACTACAAGTGGCTTCATGTTGTAAACCGATCAATAGAGGTGATGATTTTTAAAAAATTGTTTAGAAAAAGTCAAACCACTACAAGTGGCTTCATGTTGTAAACCGATCAATAGAGGTGATGATTTTTAAAAAATTGTTTAGAAAAAAGTCGACGTTTAGGTTACTAACTGATAAAACAAATTATATAAAATAAACAGGCAAGTGTACTTTAATGATTATTACCTCATTAATATCTTCATTCAGAAGAGTATGATAAATATTTTAATACCTTTTCACAATATTTAATAAAATAACTACTGATAATATTCAAGCAAAAGGAAACAGAAAAAGTTGGTGGGTATTCCAGTAACATTAGTTTTTGCAGCTATGGTAGTTTTTGGGATTTTGTGGGAAATAATATTTGTTGCTTTAAATTGTCAAAAATTAAACATTAAAAAAATTCAAAAATATATAGCAGAAGCAATCTTTTGACAACTATAGCCGAATGATGTCTAATTAAGTGGAACTTACTTCCTCCACGAGACGCCGCGCTGCTGTTTGCTCTTCTCTCTTCAATGTAAACTTGCCTTCCCGCAAGTTGTATAGGGATGCCTGAAAATTTTAAGATAACACAAAACTTAGCTTCACTTTACAAGTCAGCTCGGTCGCTTTTATGCTCCATGTATATAATCGACATTAGCATTTAATGAAGACAATACATGGTATGAATTAAACGTTATTTTAGTAAAAAAGTGAAACGCAAGAAATGGAATTAGGCTCAAACCTCGATAGCCTTGTGAACACCACTGACGTCTTCAAACTCAACAAAGGCAAAGCAAACACCAACGTCCTGTACATTTACACGTTAGATTCTTTGCATATTAAGTTATTAACAGTTAGAAGCTAACGTACAATTTAAAGAAAATTACCAGCCGGTTCTTTAAAAACACACCATCTTGCGTAATTTTACCAAAATTCTTGAACTCTTGATATATTTCTTGACTAGTAACAGAAGTAGGCAAGTTCCTGACGTAAACAGACAATAATTCCCCTAGAATATTGCACACAAGCGTAAATAAGTAATCGTCGCAACTACTCATAAAATAGCAAGTGCACCAAAAGAAATGAAAAGGAAAGTTAGAGATATTCACCTTCTTCATTAACTGCACTTTCCCTCATAACAGAAGTAGTTTCAGGCACATACGAAGCAACTGGTTCTGGTGTCTGATGCCACTCTTTTGTAGGTGGAGCACTCTTAACGACAGGTGCTTGGGTAGGAGCTGATGGCGCAGATTTTCCCAGCTATAATTCACCATTCAAGAAAGGAAAAAAGAATTTTAGGCCAATAAACCAGTACATAAAATTAGTAAATTGTAGAAGTACAAGGGACACTCGTATAACGGTTTGAAAAGGTGGCAATGTCAACTAAGAATAAGTTGACTCAAAAGATTTTTTATATCTAAGAAAGTTGGGCCGAACAAGTAAAACAAATAGCTCAAGAAAAACAAGTCATAATATCAATAGGTAATAAGTGACAGAAGGTGTATTACTTTAAAAAATAACTTCTTTATAGTAAGTTTAATTCAAAATCTGTGATTTTTATTGCAGTGACATATATTTTAATCATATATGCACTGCATAACCACAAAAACTCCTAAAACATATATTTTAATAATAGCCCAGACTGTTTTGAGCATCTACAAAGTTACTACCAAAGTATTACTTACTATGGAAGCATATGTGAATTTCACAGGTTCGGGAGCAGGCTCTTCCACAGCTTGAATTGGTTCTTGAACGTGTCCCAATGTGTCATGATGCAACGGCTCTTGATAGTACTCCACTGTGTTCTGATGCAAAGACTCTTGAACATAGTCCACATGATTATAAGAAGGCTCTTTCACTGGTGGTTCTTCCTCATAGTATTCTTCACCATCACCATCTTCCTCTTCTTCTTGCTGCTGATATTGCTGTTGTTCCGAAGTATAATAATCGGCTTGATATTCATCTTGTAAATGCAATGTATTAAAATTTTCGCGCAGTTTAACCTCCAAAGAGTCTTCAGGGACTGCAATAATATAAAGGTCAACCATCACTAAACTATATTTTCTACTTTGGCAAGAGTTAACTCGACTTATGCTTTAATGTTTTATAAGTCAGTCACAAAAGTAAAGTTGAACATATTAGCTTGCTTAAAAGAAAATGAGGACGATTATTAAATATTATACCAGTTAATCGAAATTGAACCACAAAAGTACTTGTTCTGGCATGTTACGAAAACCACCCAACCTACCTAATCTTCTATACTTCTATACTCATGTTGGACCAAAAACTAAACCAAACTCCGAACCCAAATTTAGGATTCAGCCACTCACACTTAAACTCATTCCTACCCCATTTCAAAATCAAGACATTTAAGTTAACCCTCCAAAAACACTTCCCCTCATTCAACTTTTTATAGATTTTTCCACCTTTATTCCATTTAATTACCCCCACACACACACCTACACCCTCAAACCCAGAACCAGAACCCGGGTAGGACCGCCGCTACACCACAGCGAGACCTCTACCAAGCTACCGTCAGAAAAGGTAAATACACGCTTTCACATACGAAAATCGCACACATATTATTACCGCTGCAACCAGATTTTGTCAAAAACTATACACCTCGCGTACTAGGCTAGTCATACATATAAACCTTCAGAAGCTATAAAACTTGTAAAAATCGAAAACTTGGGAGTTTTAAGCAATGACATGTAGTAAAAAACAATGAGCTGGTAAGTTAAAAAATGTTAAAAAGACAAATATTAATTTTATACTTTTACAAAGAATGTATAAAACCTCAGTTATGAAAAGGATATATTACCATACAATTCCTAACTTTAATCAAAATGCAATACCTCGATGCTCCTGCGATGTAGAGTTTACTGGTTGATAATCATCTCTATGTCCAGCGGCCAACGGAGCAGGGAGATGATTATTAGCCGATGCAGGAAAATGATTATTAGCCTCCTCGCTAACAAAGTGAAAGATGTCGTTCATAACAAAGTAACCTGATTCCTGGGGAGCAAGGAAAAACGTTTGAACAAACTTCCGCCAACCACTGAAGAGCATTGATCTGACACTACCAGAAACCACAACAACAATCCCTCCCCTCCATGATTCAATAGAATTTATGGTCTTAATCTCAATCGCACTAAAATGTAAGGACTGAACGAGCGTGTGAATTTCCTGCATGAAAACAACAAAAAAGTTCTTCTATTAGCCACTTTATGCTAAAATAAGCAAAAATAAAAAGCTAACAGGAACAATAATTTAAAGCAAAAACAAATAAAATGGAACAAACAAACACAAATTCTAAGGTTGTTGCTCTTTGGGTGTGCAATCTGAGACCAGCTAGAATCTGACAATCTTCTATAAATAGAGAAGTTGTATAAAATGAGTCTTACATGTGCTTCTGCTCTATGAATTATGAAAAACCGTTATAATTTTCAACGTACGATAAATACCAATTGTTTGAGAATTTAACAGATAAAGAAGACCCAGATCGTCATTCTGTAAAATTAGAAGTACGCTAAAATAGTTTTAGATTAGATTAAATATTCAACTTAAAGATATACTTTTGTTGCAGCTGAAATGTAATTAACTGTCTATAGCTCTAACAAATTAGATGATCAAAAGTAGAGCATGTTTACCCAAACCTAAAAACTGAATAAGGTTCTTAGCTCAACCGAAAAACTCATAAACTCAATTGAATAAAGTCATAAATTGAGCTTATTTAGCTTATCAAATTTTCAACAGGCTGATAAGCCAATCAAATAAACTTACACAAACAAGTTAATATCATCAATAACCTTTGCACACATACTTCTAATCATTAAAACAACTAAAACATCTTGTTATCTAAAACTCACAACCAATCAAAACTTTTACAGGCGTGGCATTATAATCTAGTTACTACTCAACCCTCAAAACACGACTAATTCATACTATAAAACGCACTTCTAATCATTAAAGCAACTAAAACACCTCGACATTCTATAACTCACAAGCAATCAAATAACTTCTATTTGCGCGACATTGTAATCTATTATCCACTCAACCCTCGAAACACGCCTAATTCACACAAACTCTAACACCAATCATACCTTCAACACACTCCTAATCATTAAAACAGCTAAAACATCTTGACAATCTTACAACTCAATATCAATCAAATAACTTCTATTCATGTGGACATTATAATCTACACTACTTTACTCTCAACAAAATTCAAACCAATAAAACAGCCAAAACTCATCAAATTTTATGACAAAAAGCTCATAAAACCCTCACATATACAGCAAATGCATTAACCGTGGATTCACCCCCGAAGTGCATTGCTATCATTGGGGTAAAAAACAACATGTTAATATTATCAATAACCTTTATGATACATAGTTCTAATCACTAAAAAGAAAAACATCTCAACATTTTATAACCTAAAACTAGGGATGAGCACGGTACCAGTCCCGTACCAAATTAGTGGTACCAATTTTTTCCCGAGCATAAATTAGTGGTACCAGTACCGTATTAAACGGGATTCGGATACCGGTACCAGTATCGGTATTGGTACCGGGAAATCGGGTTTTCCCAATTTTTTCGGGAATTTCCCGATTTGGTACCGGTCCCGTACCGAATTAGTGGTCCCGATTTTTTTTCACCTTATTTCGTAGTCCCAGTACCGTACCGTATATAAGAAATCGGTGCGGTTTCGGTACGGTTCAGTTTCGGTTTCGAGATTCGGGTCGAAATGCTCATCCCTACCTAAAACCAATCACATAACTTTTAGTTGCGCGATATTATAATCTAGTCTTTACTCAACCCCCTGAAACATAACTGATTTTTTTTTTTTAAATCGAATAACAATCATACTTTTTACATAGTTCTAATCAGTATAACTAAAACATCGACGTTCTGACAACTCACAGCCCATCAAATAACTTCCGTTCACGCAACATTATAACCTAGTTTCTACTCAACCTCTCAAAACACGCCTATTCATACAACCTCTGCCAACAACCATACCTTTAACACAAATGCAATCAGTAAAAAAACTAGGGGCTTTTGCATATATATCCTCTCGAAAATGCAAAATTGCATATATATCCAAAGCATGCATAAAAACCATTGTACTATGTGGATAAAAAACTTGTACAAAGGATATATATGCAATTATTCACTTTGGGAGGGATATATATGCATTTTTGCCAAAAAACTAAAACATCTCAACATTCTAACAACTCACAACCAATCAAATAACTTTTATCCATGCGCACTATAATCCTTTTTTTTTAGAACAGCAACTATTTATCTCGCACAATATATACCACAATCTATCTCACACGTCCTACGCAGGAGTTGAACCCACAACCGTCTGGTCCAAGAGCTTCTTACACAACATGAGGTACCATTGGGACACAAGCCCTTTGGTCGTGCGCACTATAATCTACTTTCCACTCAGACCTCAAAACACGCCTAATTCATACAAACTCTAACAAAAACCATACTTTTAACACAAATCTAATCATTAAAACAACTAAAATATCTCGATATTCTATAACTCACAACCAATCAACTAATTTCTATCCGCGCGACATTATAATCTACAATACTTTTTTACTTTCAACACAATCCTAACCAACAAAACAACCAAAACTCATCGAATTTTAAAACAAAAAGTCATAAAACCCTCACATATAACTCGCTGTCAACGCTAATTAAAGTACTCTAATCAGCTCAACACTACTATACTTCCATCTTTTCATAATCATAGCAACAGGACCTTAGAACAATCACAAGCTAAGTGCATTCCTATCATTGGCACAACAAAGCTACAAGTTCCTATTATCAATAACCTTTATCATACATAGTTCTTCTCAGTAAAACATCTCGACATTATTAAAACTTACAACCAACCAAACAACTTTTATCAGTACGACATTATAATCTAGTCTCTACTCGCCCCTTAAAAAACAACTTATTCATACAACCTCTACCAACAACCATATTTTTAACACAATTCTAACCAATAAAACACCTCGAAATTCTATAACTTATAGCCAATCTAAGAATTATAATCTTCT
Source organism: Chrysanthemum makinoi (assembly GCA_910596185.1). Lineage (NCBI taxonomy): Eukaryota > Viridiplantae > Streptophyta > Magnoliopsida > Asterales > Asteraceae > Chrysanthemum > Chrysanthemum makinoi. The sequence goes on from OU343225.1 coordinate 302,466,857, forward strand.
CAAAACACGCTAATTCATAGAAACTCCAACAACAATCATACAGTCAACACAATTATAATCATTAAAACAACTAAAACAACTCGACACTCGAATTAACTTTTATCCGCGCAACATTATAATCTAGTTTCTACGCAACTCCTAAAAACACGCCTAAACCATCTTAACTAAAACAGCTCGACACTCTAATTAACTTTTATCCACGCAACATTATAATCTAGTTTCTATGCAACTCCTCAAAACACGCCTAAAACATCTCAACTAAAACACCCTCGACACTCTAATTAACTTTTATCCACGCAACATTATAATCTAGTTTCTACGCAACTCCTCAAAACACGCCTAAAACATCTCAACTAACTAAATAAATAACTTCCAATCGCGCGACATTATAATTTAGTTTCTACGCGCTAAAACATCTCAACTAACCAAATAAATAACTTCCAATCGCGCGACATTATAATCTACAATATTTTCAACTTTTACCAATAAAAAAAACCAAAACTCATCAAATTTTATAAAAAAAAAAAAATATAAATATATAAAAGCCTCACGTAAAGAGCGGACGCGTTAACGGTCGACTCGCCGTCTACGCGAACCATAGTACTCAAACCATTATAGAACTGAAAAAGATCCCCTGGCTTCTGCTGAAGCAGCTTGTAATACTGCTCAACAAAATACGATCCAACTTGTGAAGCTGTTACGTACGCCATTACACTTTCCGATCAAAAGCCCTAACTGAGTGAAATTGAGTGTGGGGAATGATGATTGAAGGTGTTAATTGAAGGTTTTTGTGATGGATTTGGGATTTGGGGTTTGGTTAAGTGTGTGTGTGTTTTTAGTGTGTGTGTTTTTAGGGGTTTTGGAGAGTGGAGGAGATGAGATGGGTTTTTGAATTGGGGAATTTGGAAGGGAAGGGTTTTGTGTTTCGATCGGACGGTGGAGAAGCTTTGAGAATTTGTTAGGGGGTGTTTGTTTCGCCTTATATACCCGGCTTATGACTTGTTTGGTTTGACATAAGTTTATATAAGCCGAAAAGTTTTAAAATAAATCACAAATAGCGAGCTTATTAAACATAAGCTCGAAACCAAGCCGAAACAAACACCCACTTAATTTTTTGGAAAAGTTTTGGTTGAATTGGATGTTAAATGTTTGGATCAGAGTTCGAGTCCAACACCGAACTACCTAAATGAGTATAACAAAAAAAAATTAGTGAAAGTCTTTTACCCGATGATGCTCTTAATGCCATGGTAAGAGAGATGTTGAAAGAAGTTGTAAAAAAGATGGGAGTTTTGTTTCAAACATACAAAACAAGGTTTGACACGGTTATGTCAAAAAACTCATCTAAAAAAACCAAGACTCAACTAAATCATATGTCGGGTACAATGCCTTTTTGGATGATTTCTTTAATTTGGAAGACTCCGGCTCCATTAAAATGGATATCGAGTTAACTAGGTACCTAAATGAGCCGCGAATAAGATTTACTAGTGATTTTGACATTCTCGAGTGGTGGAAATTAAATGCTCCAAAATTTCCAATAGTAGCTCGAGTGGCTAAAGGTAAATTACTACATTTTATGATGATTTTATTCCTTATGTTTTGCATTATAATTGTTTTACAAGTTTTTATTATTTTTTAGATATTTTGGCAATTCGAATAATCACCATTGCATCGGAGTCGGCTTTGTTAATACAAATATCGCATAAAAACATTATTTATATTTTACGTCTCTCACGGTTTTGATAATGGCAATTATAAATTAATGTGGCGTAAATATTTATGTAAACAAGTTATTAGTTGTACGTTTACACTCCGACGTATATTACTTTAGGTATAAATAATGTGATTATAACGCACGTCGAATGATCAAAGGCCCAAGTAATAAAAACTTTTAAACATACTAAACTATTTATTAAACACATTTTTACTTAATAAATACACAAAGTATATTTAATTAAAATAACTATACATTTTAATTAAGTGATTTAATTAAATAAAAACTAAATTTAATGAGTCCATTTGTGCCCAAGTAATTCTAGAGGATTAAAATTTAAAAACATTTTTTGTACAAACATGCTAAAAGTTAATAGACAAAAGAGTTGTCTCGATACGCTCCGCGGATCCGTATTTTGCGGATCCGCAGATCTGCCGGAAGCTGAAATTAAGACAAAAGTTGGACTATAAATAGCAACCATTTTATAACTTTTTCAACTAATGTTTCACAACCATTCAAAGCATACTACTATTTATACTTTCATCCTCTAACATCATATTAACACTCTTTGATCATTCCATTTGAGCTATAACACATTTAAAGTGATCCAACGATTTCTACTTTCAATTCAAATGAAGAACACAAGAAGATTTTCAAGCTTCCAAGTGTTATACTTAGTAGTGTGTCTTCATATACTTAGTTGTATAACTTTGTATATCATTTGTGTGTCATTGTACTTCACCTTCAACTACCAACTTGGGTAGTGATTATCATACAACATCCTAGAGAGTTTGGTTAGTATTTTAGGCCTTAAAATACATTGAGTGATAAGGTTGGTCTTGCCTTGTGAAAGACTCGATATCTAGCTTAATATCGGTAAAGAAGTGATGCAACGTTGTAAGGTTTTCTTCGCAGGAGCTTGTTGATATAGTGCTAGTGAAGTCTCGAGTTGGGTACTCGGGGAGTGGAGTAGGGCGAGGAAGAAAGCTTCATGTCAAACCACTATAAATCACCGTATTTATTGGTTTGATATTTCCTTTACATTCAGCATTTACTTATCATTTATTGTTTATATATTATTGTGTGTAGCATTGATTTCATATCAAGTCGTCGAATCTAAGAGTTTTTGTAAATAAATAAAAATGGTAAAACTATTCAATCCCTTTTGCTAGTTTTCCACAAGCTTTTAGTACGGGAGGTCATGTTCTTGACCCATATAGGACTAACTTGTCTTATGCCGTAGTTGAGGCGTTGATATTTACCCAAGATTGGGTAAGAAAGTCCAAAAAAGCTATAATAGATGACATCGACGATCTATTAAATGATGAAGATGTTGCAAAAGATAATAGCTTATCTTGTGTGTGTTTTTCTAATGTTTGTTAAGTTATTAACTTTGCTAGTTTTTGGTCGTATGTATAGATATAAAAGAAGGGATTGCCGATCAAAACGCTAAAGGAAAAGGTATGGGAGTTACACAAGATTAATTTTTTTGTTGAACATGATTTAGTTTGTTTATTTTGAATGATTTCATATGATTGTGGCGGATTTTGTATGTTTTGGAACCTTTGTAAGTTACAAACTTGATTGTCTACCTGTTGCAAGCTACAATGTTAATTGTTTACCTGTTGCAAGTTTGTTTATTTTGCCCTTTTTTTATCTTCTTCTCTTTGCTACAAAAGGTTGGTTAAACAAAGATAGAAACAAAGCTCACATGGTTAAACAAAGATGGCAATGGTTATAAAAATATACAGGATTGCATGACACATAACACTACTAATTTGGCATCTCAGTATGCTTGTCTATGATGAATTATTGAATTATGATTGGTTAACATATATAGAAAATCATTAGGATTTGTAGATGACACATCATGAATTCACACCTGATCATGATTACAGCCTCTGATACTTGGGATAGAGAAATTAAAAGTATCTTTCTAAATTTAGGTGGTGTTTAATTTCTTTAAAAAAATCTTAATAGCCTCTTAATAGACCAAAGCTCTTAGACAGATAGAGCTTTTAGGTGTTAAGTGTGTTTATTTTTTATTTTTCGTTCAGAGGCTGACAGAGGTAAAATGCCTCTAGTTGAACTAATAAATACTCATACTTTTTCTTTTAAAAAAACAAACAAAAAATATTATTTGATTCAGACATTTCTTAATCAGATTCAAATTCAGATGTGCGAGTCAGATTGAGATTGAGAGCCTCTTAAAAGACAAACATCACCTTACTTTGTTGCTTTTTTTGGGTATAAGTTTTCTTTATTTATTCAACATGGTATAACAAAAATAAGAATTACCCTATAAGTATCAATTTCTCGATACCGGATACCAGAACTGGTATCGATACCGGAACCCCGTCCGGTACGGTACCGGTACACATCTTTCATGTCCGGGGAAAAAATGGGACCATCAACAAATGTAATTTAAGACATTTAAATGTAAAAAATTAAATTTAAACAAGTACATTTGGTGGAATCTTTTGCATGATATGCCACATGCAAAGCCTGTGCTTAGAATCATGAAGCTCAACTACAATTGCCTTTTTCATCGCTCCATCTTGATCGATTACAACAATATTCGGTGCACGAAAAACGGCTTTCATGAAGGCTTTGAGTAACCATCCATAAGATTTTACAGTTTCATTCTTAAGCAACCCAAAACCAATAGTAACACATTTCCTAAGGTTGTCTATTGCTGTGAAAGGCATAAAAACAATCTTGTGCCTGAAAGGTATAAATAAAATAGAAAAAACATAGGTGATAATATAAAAATAATATACAAAGCAATGAAAAATCGAATGTGATATTAAGGGTTATACTTGTTGGTTTTGTATGTGGCATCAAAAAGGATAGTATCACCAAACTCTTGGTAGTTGCACTTTGCCACTTCACCAGCCCAGAACAGTTGACACAACTCCGCATTCTCAACAAAATAATCAAAAGAAAAGTTTGGTGTGTAATTTTGTCTATCTTACATCCAATTAATGAGCATTTGAGCATCAATATCTTTTATAAAAAAAGTTTATCCCACGCGTGAAGTTCTTAAACTCTATTTTGGCACCATGAATGAGTGTAGGTGACCCTTTCAGCCCAGTATACAAATTATGCGCTCCTACAACACCAAGGTTTGCATTCGCGGCTTTAATAATAAACATTGCTCGGGATAAGTTAACTTTCTCTCACTTTTTGACAAATGTTTATACTCAATCTGATCAAATTTATGATATTGTATAACATCAATGTGGTCAACTTAAACTTCATCATACCAGGAATAATATCAAATACAACCCGTGCTTTGCAACCAGTGATTCTACAGTTTGAAGTTCTAATTTGTTTGTTTACCTTTCTTTGGATATAAAGTGTTCACATATATTTTCTTCGGACACCCTTCCCTAATGCACATTACGTACTTTTGTTTCACAGAACTACCCCTTCCCTATTGCACACTACGTACTTTTGTTTCACCAAAACCTTCCGCTGAAGCATATTTTCTATACCTACTAATGCAATCCTCAACTGAATCATAAACAGTCTCCAACAAACACGAACATGAACTTTTGGAACCCAATAAAGCGGTCCACCAGGAGTATCAGTAAAACCATGATGAATAAATGATTGAGGTATTTTCGAAAATTTAGAAGCTAGAGTATTAAAAAATACAGTCGCGAATTTATAACATCTAATATATACATAAATTCATGTTATCTAGTTTAAAAGAAGATAACACGCGGTGCAAAACATATTACATGTGATGTATCACATTTGATGCAAAACGGATTTCAAATAGCAAATATAAAAAAACAAGTGTGAATTGCAAAATTAAACTTACAACTTCCGATTTGGTTATCATTAGAAACCAAAACATATTCGACATGTTTCGAAAGATTAACCACATGCTTCGTATAACATGTTTCCGAATTATTAAGCGATGCTTTCGAATTATTAACCGCAAGAGCCGTAAACGATCCTTCAAAACTATTAACAACTTAATCCGTAATCGAATTATCAATAACTTCGTCCTTTATCGAGTCCACAACAATCGGTTAATTCAAATAAAAAACGGCCATTAATGATGATGATGATGATGATAACTGATACGCGTACTACGCGCGTTCGGGGTCAAATGAAACTTCATTTTCTTCGAGCAAGTTTTTCAACCACCTAGGCAGTGAACCTAATCATTGTAGTGTAGATTTAGGGTAAGCCTCGGGATTGATATCGTTCTCTAGGGGAATAGGAATGTTAGTGAGAAGTTACTACGCTAAGGTTGGGGTTGAAGAAGATTATTTTATATCTTTTTATATTTTTTTTAAGAAATTGAAAGGTACGAATCTCGGGGTATTGGATTTGGGGGTGGTATTTCTACCAATTTCTCTACTATTCTAATTATCTAATTAACTAAGCTAAGGGGTAGTCTATGTCTAATTGATGTGTGCTCGTATGATGATTAAAGATGTGTTTACCTAGATGCTATTACTCCCTAGTTATCTCCTATTGATGGTTGAATTGTCACGTCCTTATTCTTAACGCGTTGTGTCTTCTAAGGTCGTAGGGTATGCTTTCTTCCCTAACTCTTTGAGACTACCTTAAGGTTATTGCCTACAAAATCTCTAGGATTCATAAACTAACTCTAAGGTTATCTTTGGATTTTTAGCCTACAACAACTCTAGGTGATTATAAACTAATGTTCACAAAGACTACTCAAGCATTAAAAACACAACGATGACCTATCGCAATCCTAGGCCAATTACAATTAAGATAAGAGACAACCAATCAATATTCAATACCTAGGTTTCATAGATCTAAGCAAACACACAAATAAATTAGCCGGACATGAAAAACATGCAAGCATACACACATACAATTGAAGACATAATTGAATCAATGAAGTAAATTACTTATCTTGTTGTAAAATAGGGTATGAAAACCCTAAGATAACGCCCAAGATAGCCAAAAATCGTTATTAGGTTTTACTCTACAAAATTACCTCTCTAAAACTCTGAAAATTCGAATTCTATATATAGAGTTACAACTTGCGATGGCGTCACTCTTTAATTGTGACGCCGTCGGATCGCCGCCATTAGGGTTTCGTCTTGACCACGTCAACCTTGTGACGGCGTCACCTTATGGTTGTGACGCCGTCGACTTCATCTTCTGACGCCGTTGGGATCTGAATCTAGGCCGTCTGAGTTGTGATGCCCTACTCTTTAAAGCCTGACGCCGTTGGGTACAAAATAGCAATTTCGCTACTGAGTCGTCACACTTTTTGAGCATGTTGCGACGGCGTCGCCCTCTGACTGTGACGCCGTCACCTTCAATTCCAGCAGCTTGAGTGTCTCGATCTTGACTTTGGCCATTTTCTTCATATATTCACGCCTTTTCGTTCGAATAAGTGTCATTCCAGCAATTTGCCTTCAAGAGACCTAAAAGTTGAAAAGGAACGAAATTAAGCAAGAATGATATAAAAGTGGTCGATTAAGGGCTTAAATGACCCCTTAAAAGTGTACCTTTTAAATCCTTATCAAATATTCCTACACTTGGTATTTGCTTGTCCTCAAGCAAATGTGCTTTTGGCCAATTAATTTATAAGTTAGGGGTCATGAAGCATTAGTTTAGAACAATTCACAACAAGTATAAGCCTCGCAAAAGTCATAACAAGCACGAAAATTACATACTAGCACCTCACAAGTGGTGTTTGAATACTCTCATCTCTCGGGTGTATATGAAATATATCAAATTGGAAATGGAAGATAAACATTCAATAATCGGTCCTAGTACATAGCTTACCATAGGCTTGAGACTAGATCAAACCTCCATCGCTTTGGCGTAAGCACCTAGGAAAAACTATCAAAGTGGTCTTTTAAAGGGTTGTAATGTAGGCTTACGATAGGGAAACAAAGGGTTTGGTGGGATAGGCGATTTAGTGGTGGCAAGTCAAAACTCTTTATGTTACAAGCATGAGAAGAATGGTGTTGCTAAGCCAAGACTCGACACTCTAACCTCTAGATAACTTTAAAACAAACAAACATAAATTTAAAGATAGATGTAGGATGGTAGCCCGTATGTTTTTTTTCATTTTTTCATTTTTTTTCAACACTCTTTTTTTTTGATTTTTTTTTCAATACACTTTTACTCTACCATCCTCTACGATAACATCAAAATATAAGAAATTTATAGGCACATCCTACACTTGAGTTTTTTATTACTCTAACACTAATTTGACCCGAATTGAAAAGATCAAAACACTTGGAGTACATTATTACATAAATAAAGGGAATTTAAATTTAACGTTCCTTCCCGTCACTTCATAAAATTTAACTTTTCCCATGAGTCCCAATCGTCCCAAAACTATATACAAAGGATATGACTCGACTTAGCAACTTATGCAAGTAACTAGATAATTGAACTAAGGGTTTAGTATGATAACAATAATGCACTAAAAGTGAGTGCATACAAGGTAGGCTAAGGCAATTTGGGTGTACATTTGGGGGTGGATTGTAAACAATGCTCTTCATTGATATTCTGGAAAACCGAAACATCACGAGAACCGCGAAAAGGATAGGCTCTGAGGGGTTAACTAGGGGTATCGTGTACTAAAGATGAGTACAACGCAAGGGTGTGGGGGAATTACTCAACCGATGTGGAAGAAGTAATTATAATACGGGTATCAAACAAGGGTTATCCTAATTCCTTTTATCATTTAGTTATTCCTAACTACACAAGTGTAGTCTCACTAGCGATCTCGGAATGCATCACAAAACAAGTTCTAGAATCTATTATACTACCGGTACACTCTCGAAGCATTAAAGATGAATGCTTTAATTCCTACAAATCTAAGGGCGATCCTCACATTTTGGGGTGGAATTTGAGTAGTAAAGGGTTTTGTGCTAGTCATGTAACTTCCTATCCATGAGACGCTTTATTAAGACTAATGGCCCACTCCTACATGTCATGAAAGTTTTAAATTTGGTGCCAAAATTACCCTAACCTATATTTCTCATGGTTTATTACACAAATGATATTGGACAAGGCAAATAGTTAAGGATAAGCATAGTTTCAAAGTTCCCGTTTTATTTTCCCTCCCTACACTTAAATTGAACATTGTCCCCAATGTTCCCCGAAAGTATCAAAGTTATGATAATGGAAGGCAATTAAAAACGAAAGAAACTAGTACTCCCCTGATTAGCTCGGTAGGATCCGTGTGAAGTAGTGGTTAAATTCTTCTTCAAAAAGAATGTATGCGTGAAAAGCTCCATCCAATCTTATGTATCTTCTTCTTGATAAATAAAACCTGCACACTTTAAGAAAACAAACGAAACCTTCGCATAAAATCGGCGGTAACACTATATATGACTCTATTATACTAGGATATAATGCTTGTGGAATGGATGTTTACAAGTTTTCTGGAAAATTAAGACCTGAGAAATTCCAAAAATTTATAAGTAGCATAGAAAACGAGAAAAAGTTATAAGCTGTTTCTGCTCCTCCTGACACCGTCAGGTTGCGATCCTGACGCCGTTAGGTTAACCTGACAGAAACTGGTCTGCGATTTTCTGGAAAAAATTCTGGAAAATTTATATTTTTAGAATCTGGAAAAAATTTCTGCAAAACATCTATTATGACTCGATACAAGCATTTGACTCTAACAAACACACATGTATATCTTTTTAATAATCATAATTCTCATGTTCATGTTCTTTTAAAAACGTGTGTAATCTTCCCTACACTTATCCCTTTTGTAAAATATCTTTATATGTAATTAAGACGAGGTTAAAGACAAAATAAAGCATTTTCACAAATTCAAACATGAGAATAAACAATCAATAAAAAGATATACGACACACAAACAAGCAAACAATTAAGCATGGGTTGCCTCCCACGAAGCGCTTTTCTTTATTTATGAGTCTTGTAGCTAGACTCGAAGTCGTGCCCCTACGTGGTCTCGTGCACGCATACGTGCCCATACTTAAGCCATTCCAATGTTCTCTCACTTTTCTTGTAATCATCTCCTAACTCTAGGCATTTTTTATAGTATCGCTCATTTTTTTCATAAGTATGCCTAAGTCCTTGTTGTTTATCTCTTTCACTAAGTATCGGAATGGGAGCCATCCGATTGCATGCCTCTATATCCTTGTGCTTAAACCTAGGATGTGTACGGGGCATTTGATAGACAAAATCTTCAACTCCATCGGAGAATGTGATTAGACCATCAATCATCCGTTCATTCAACCTAGTCATTCTCTTAAAGTTTGTTCCAAATATCACTTGAGTAAGGCTTCCATCAATGAATTCTCCTAAATCTTCTAGGACCATGAATTCAACCACATAGGCAAATCTCCCGACAAACACATCCAAGTAAGTGACCGCATCAACAACATTATCCCCTTGATAGGCTAATTCGTCTACTTTTATTTTGTTATATAGATTTCTTGAGATTAAGTTTAAAGGTAAGAATGAGTGCAAGTTAGCATCAAAACTTTCAAATCCTATCTTACAAGGGAATTGCATGTTAAAGGGGCCATTAGCCTCGATTATACACCTAGGGTCAAAACATTGTGAGAAGTCTTCTTCCATTTCAAAATTAACTTCATCGATGACCTCCCCATTATCAAGTGCTTCATCATAGTCAAACTCCTCATCGGATTCCGAGTCATAGAAGGGACTATGTTGTTGCCAATTTATTTCATTATGCCCTAGGTGATTTCCAAAGTGGTGAACGGGTGAAGGTTTTTGTGGGATTGTTGATTCGTCTAAAAGTGAGTGTGAAAATAAACACAATATCAATATATCAAATTAACCGTGAAACTCGACAAACCAACCTTTTAGGAAAAGGGTTAACGTGCCAAACCTCACGAATGTGATAAAAATGATACCGGGAAAGTGATTTCCCCGGGTCGTGTCCCAACGAGGTGTGAAATTGACGGTGTCGATGAGTTTTATGATTAGGACTTGAATTGGTTTAACAAATTTGGGTTTTTGATTACGCTAATCTACAAATTAAGGAACGGGAATGAAAATAAAGCTAGTAAAACAATGTAAACACTAAATAAACTACTACTAAGCCTAAGAATAAAGAAATGATAAAACGAAGTTAAACTATGTCCTAGGGTGTTAAAATGCAAAACCGCGAGAACCCAAGCTAATCTCGAGCCTCAAAAGTGAAAAATATGCAATTTAAGTCCTAAGAGTGCAAAAACAATTTTCCTACATTCTAAATGACTAAAAATAATTTTAGGAAAAAGCCGGGTATTTTTTCGACTTTTATTTTATTTTCTACGAATTAAAAACTATTTTAAACTAAATTAATTATTAAAAATAGTAAACATATTCAGAAAAATCTAAAAAATTTACACAAAATACTTTGAATGAAACTAATTTTAAGAAAAATAAAAAGGTGTGCTACTGCTTTTTGAAAATAAGCAATTAAAAAGCTTAAGGGCTGATAAGCTAATAACGAGGACAAGGTTAAATATTAAACGTGACAAGCACAACCAAGAAACACCAGTAGCGCAGTTGGTGGTTTGGTTAGTGTATGGGTATGCTGTGAATGCAAAGAGACCAGGGTTCGAATCCCTGTACCAGTCCTTTTTCAACTCTTTTTTTTTTGTTTATTTCTTTTTGCAACTGAAAAGGAGACCAAAGTAAATCTTTATTACAAAATATAAACTTACAAAACTATAAAATAAGCTGTCAATAAGGCAACAGAAGCTGAAAAAAAAAGAAACAACTAAAAGGCTGTTTGGAACAATGGCAGCTAAGGGGCTGTTTGGAAGAAAGATAGCTTAAGTTAATTTAAGCTCAACATGAGTTAGCTAAGCAACCTCAACATGCACAATCATAATACTGAAAAAGTAAACTAAAAAAAAGATTAAGCAAGATAAGCAGTTGGCACACACCTAAACTAGGGAGAAACCTAAGCTACGACATGGGAAAATGAACATAAACACCAAATAATCTCAAGAAAATCTAAAATGCAGTTGAACTAATCTAAAACACTCGAAAAGTGAAAAGAGGCTGCTGATGCAGTCTAAATTAGTGGCTACCAAAGGGAAAAACAAGCTAAAAAAACAGCTTGTCTAAGCTAAGGACAGAGCCCCTAATCTACATCACCTAAAGTGCACTAAGGGGGGCCTACATTAAGCACTAAATTAGACCTAATAAGCACACAAAAAGCTGGAAAACACTACTACAGTCTTTCTGCTATGGGACAGAACGAGAAAACACAACAAATTATAAAAACAAAATTCTAAAGCTATTAAGCATCTAAAAACTGAATGGACTCACTACCATAACATCACATGAACTAAATTAAAGCTTACTAAAAACAATTTGAGACCCTACTTGGGTCAAATTGGGAGTTTGACCCAAGACAATTGCAAAACCAAACACCCCCTTAGGGGCAAAGAAGTGATTTTTTTGAAACTGTAACTATCTTGAATTTCCAGAAACTGAATTGCAGCATTGACAAGAACTTAGAATGAGTTCAACAACTTGTAAAACACTTTTTCCACCAAGATTGTGACAGAAAAAAAAAATCTGAAATAGCATAGAAATGTGAATTAAACTGAAATTGCATTAAACTTGAAATTGAAATTACAATTAAATTAAAATGACAAGAAAATTAAATGGGACTAGAACTTAAGAATTCTAGACAAATTGATACAATTACACTAATCTCTATTTATATTCAGAAAACTATGTCTTCTCTCTTCTTTTTCTTGTTTTCTGTGTTTCTTCTGTGAGATAAACGAAGAACAAACCATCTTGTGTGCTTTCTTCAATCAATCCCCACCATCCAATTGGTAGGTACAGTTAAGAGCAAATCTGAGCCATCTGTAGGGGGTTTTGTGCCCATGGATTGCCACAGTGGCATGGGTATCTCGTGATACTTGCATTGGGGAAGGAAGTAGTGGGATTGGGAAATGGGAAAGTGATGGAGAGGGGGAGGGAAAATTGGCGCCATGGAGGGTTTTTTTTTATTTCTGGGTTTTTGTTGTGTGTTTCTGGTTTCAGATAAAAGGGAGAAGGGAAAGGTGGGAAAAGGGTTGTTTATGGGGAGGGTAAATGGTTTTTATCAAAAAAAAGGTTTTAAAAGTTTTTGTAATAAAATGTATTTATTTATTTATTTATTATTTTTTTTTTGTTGAGTTTTTAAGTTTTGAATTTTTATTTTTATTTTATTTTTTTTTCTTTTTGAAAACTAAAATTGGTTTTAAGAAAAAATGGGATTTTTACAAAAAATGGTTTTTAAGGCTTAAAATAGGATTTTTGGATTTATTGTGTTTAAAAGGGCATTTTGGTCATTTAGGGAATCGGGGAAGGGTAAAATGGAATTTTGGTTTCGGGTCAGGTTTTAAGTTTGTTTTCCCCACTCTCACTCCAAAAACGCGTCCCGGGCTCTGAAAATGTAGAAAATGCACTCCCGACTCCGTCTGATTCAGCACTTTTCTGATTTCGGCTTGATTTCTCTCATTTTCGCTCTGTTTTCAATCCTTTTGTACCTGCAAGACACAAAACACACTCCGAGGATATTTTTAACATATATTGAGCATATTTGGGTGATTTTGGTCATTTTTGTGGTCTTAGGTGGGTAAAAACTATGAGTGAATAAGCACTCATCAAATTCCCCCACACTAGGCAATTGCTAGTCCCTAGCAATTAATCATGTGAAGTAATGAAAGACTCAAGATTATCAAGACTACCCCGTTTCGACTTTTTATTTTAAACTAGACTTGAATTTAAACAACATGCTTGATTAACAAAAAGTGGTATCATGGAACGGGATTCACACAAAATGGGTGTCTCCAGGGAATTGTAATCGTCATCCTCTTTTTTATACTCTCAAACTAAGTCTAAACTTATTGTGCAAACGTTTTGGCAAAATGCTAACACTACTTATACCAATAATCTATGTAAGTCGAGACTTAACTTTTTACTCCCACAGTTTAAACAATTTAAGTTCGTATGCTCATTTTCAAAAGTTTGACCATTGAAACCGACCTTGTTATGGTTGTTATCCACTTAACTAAAATCTTAACTTCCCGGAAACTACGAAAGTCAAAGGATCGAAAGGGCCTCTTCCATGTAGCGGCTTTCTTCTCGGCACATCCCAAACCAGTTGGCTTTAGGTGACCGGGCTTTTGACACCTCACGGAGAATAGTACCGGAATTAGCGGGAATTCGATTCCAAAGATTTACGAGGCTACCGTTAAGTTAAAACTAAACCTAAATGGATAACAACCGACGATAATTTAGAAGTTCGAGATTCAAAGGTGAGATCACTCCATGTAGCGACTTTCTTCTCAGCTTGTCCATTTAAGGAGGCTAGGTTTTCACCCTCGAGAATAGTATCGGAGCTTTCGGGGTCTTTGACTTCAAGAATTTCTAAATCACCGTCAAATTTTTAAACAACTTTGACGAATCCTAGTTCAACTTCCGATTTAAATTTAAAAAAAGCAAGTTTCGCACATTTATTCATAAGCAACTTAATACTTTTATTTGAGGAACTCATATTTTTGCATTTTTCATTTTTCAACTTTTTTTCACTTTTTTTTCATTTCACTTTTTCTCACTTTTTTTTTTTTTTTGACTTTGACTTGCAATTTATTTTTGCATCATTCAAGCACTTTTACGATACTTTCACTTTGCAACATTATTCCGATTTTAAGAAAGTATGCTTTTCCAAAAATTTAAATAAAAAGTTGAACTTGAGCTCTAAATCAATTTTGCTTAAAAACTTTTTATTGTAACAAGACGATTTGAATGTTCAAAAGTTTGACAATGAGCACGTATTTTAGGTTCAATTAAGAGCTACTGGGAGAAAAAGCCATAGATTACTTATATAAGCTCTAAAGAGAACCAACTACTCCACGCTTAGCATTTTCATTTGCACAACTCGTAAAAACTTAGCCTAAATGTTAAGAGAGCAGCTAGATCAACACTCTAGCAGAGTCGGGATTCCCTTTGTTCTAACCTAATCAAGACTAAACTACCATTAACACCGAAGCATTAACGCTTTATTTTCGTGCAAAAATTTTTAAATTTGGGTCAAAACGGGGGTACCAGGGACTAAAGGGTACATATGTGACAAAATTCGACAGAATTCCCCCCCACACTTAGAATTGAATATTGCCCTCAATATTCAAAGTCCCGGCCGAAGCCGATACTATTGAACGGAAAAAGGTAATACCACTAGCCAAGTGTGTGGACGAAATCTGTTATTTAACACATAAAGGATTTAGAAAACATATCCCCAGATAAACGTTAGTAAAATTGATCGGATATTGGGCGGCTGGATTGAAAACAGGCGCATCAATCATCACGATCAAAGGGATTCCTGAAAACAAGAGCAAACACACAAGAAGCAAACACAGTGGAGGTTTCCCCCCACACTTAGTTGTTAGAAAGTAGAAAGAAGTCAGAAACATGGGTGAAAACCCATGGAATGCTACTGTTTTTGTTAACCGAGTCGCTAACTTGACTCGACCCCGAATTCATTGGTCCATGGGGGAGCAAGTGGAAGAGAAAATCTCCATCGGACTTTCATTCAAGTGGTTTGGATAAACATTGAATGTGTTGAAAGTTCCACTCCGATGAGATGCAACCAGCTCAAGAGAAAGAGAAATGCCGGGGTCAAAAATGGTATCTTCACTCCCGTAGGAGTTAAGACATGGAGAAGTCATGGGATGAGAAAGCAAAGTGTCAATTACTTGACAACGGGTGGGATGGGTGGGTAAAAGATTAGATTGAGGAACATTGACAGAATGTTCAGAAATCTTATCCACCGCAAGAGAAGTCACAACATCCGTGTTTGACTTAAGAAATATCCGAGAGTGAACTCCCTTAAAAGGTAAGATACCGGGTTTGAAAACTTTGTCCTCGGAGAGGAATGAAACGCAAGTATCAACCACGGTAAAATCCTCAAGGGTAGACGAGTTACTCAAGGATGAAAGAAGATGTGGAGCATTTTGCTCAAAAAGCTCATCCTCAATTCTTAGAGGAAGAGGATCGATGTGAGCGAGTTCACCGGCGAACTCCTCATGGAAAAGCCTACTCCTTTCGGAAGGAGGAGGCAATTCAAATGTGGATGACTCATACTCAGGAAGAGAAAGATGAAAAGTGGGAATACCACTACTCTCCTTTTCAGTATGATCGTCATCAAAGCGGAATAATTCAAATTCCGGAAGAGAATCATTGGAAAAAGCCAATAGCTCAAGAGATGTTTCGGGCTTTTCCATGATAGAGTCACTATCCTTAGTGGGGATAGGAACTGAAGCTGGTTTAGCACATAATGATTCGATCTTAGAAACGAGGAGATTTACATTGAACAATTTTTTACGAAGTATCTCGTCCTCAATTTCCAGATCATCAGAATCTCTCTCTAAGCTAACTAGCTCAGAAGGAAAGTCCTCGACATAATCGATGTCTCCATAAGATAAAGAATCGTCAAACGAAGTACAATCATTGTCAGAATCGGAGAACATCTCGACATGATCGTTTGGAATGTCAAGAGGAGAATCATCCTTAAGAGGCTCATCACACATATTACCGGAGATAACCTCGGACTCACTTGGGGTTGGGACGAGGTACTCAACACAAGACGGTTCCGTTTCCGGAATAGTGCTAAGGTGCTCGTCCCCCATTAAAAGGTTATCCGAAGGTTCTATGGTAGATAGGCAATATGAGGGTGGAGAGTGGACATGTGCGGTACTTTGTGGGCTTGAGATATGCACCTTGTCCTTAATCGTCTCCCAATCTTCCTCATCCTCGTCATCGAGACGGCAAGCCTCGTTAAAGAGGAGAAGCTTTTGAGCTGCTCGCTCATCGGCTAGTAATCTTTCGTTGAGAGCCGCTTGTTCCTCGGAAAGTTCTTCAAGAATTATACGAGGAAATTGATTGATGACGGGAAGTTGTGCGGGTTGGACGTTGTCAAATCCGGAAGTCCACGATTGACATTGATAATCATCATGAGGACCCCCACACTTAGCACAATGAGGGTATTGGGGAGAGAAATTTTGAAACGATGTTTGATCATTGAAATGATGAAAATACGGTTCTGGTTCGTATAAATTTTGTGGAGGGTAGTTGAAATTGTTTTGCGGATAATTGAAAGAGTCCGGGTTAGAATCATAAGCAAATGAATTCTCGGCACAAATCGAACAACATCCATTGACAAGATAGTTTCCACACCACTCGCACATACATCTGTAACAACGAAAACCTTGTGGTAACAAGTCTCCACAACCGTAGCAATAACTTTGATCAAACGAAGATATTTCGGGCTCGGGAATAGGAATCGAGGGTTCAACAACATAACATAAGGAAGGAAAAGCGGTATTTCCCGAAGTTGAATCATGACGAAGTTCAATTAAGAAGTTTTGAATCATGTCATTTCTGGCCCTAAAAAAATCGTCGGTAAAACGTTCTGAAGATTCCGGAGTTGGGACAAGTGGTGTGCTCTTAGAGCTAGCAAGTTCCACCACTTCCGTTATGGTCTCCGGTATTTGAACGGGTTCATCGTAATCAATTCTAATTCTTGACCTTTTTTCATCGGTTTGAATTTGCTCGATTAGATTACGGGCTCTAACTTCAAAGAAAGTATCCTCGTAACCCTCAGTGAGTGCTTGAGGTAGCTCCGACGTTTGAACGGGTTTGTCAACATTAGAACGTATTTCGGGTTGTGGCGGGTGGTCAAAATAACTTTGAAAAGAATTTTTTATGGATAATTCGCACAAATTGCAAAATTCGCTTGAACTAGGCCTTCCACACCGCTCACACACACTTGTGACGATGATATTGATGATTGTCGACATAAGAATAGAGGGTTAAAGAGATAGAATTAAACGGTTCGAGAGGGTAAGAGAAATAGAATCATACGGATAAGAGGAGTGAGAAGAGTATTTTTTGTATTTTTCAAAAACGGTAACTTCACGAGGAAGGTTCTTCAAGTCACTAATCGCAAAAATCACGATATTGTCGCAACACACCTCCCCGGCAGCGGCGCCAAAATTTGATTCGTCTAAAAGTGAGTGTGAAAATAAACACAATATCAATATATCAAATTAACCGTGAAACTCGACAAACCAACCTTTTAGGAAAAGGGTTAACGTGCCAAACCTCACGAATGTGATAAAAATGATACCGGGAAAGTGATTTCCCCGGGTCGTGTCCCAACGAGGTGTGAAATTGACGGTGTCGATGAGTTTTATGATTAGGACTTGAATTGGTTTAA
The DNA here is from genome assembly GCA_910596185.1 of Chrysanthemum makinoi. NCBI lineage: Eukaryota > Viridiplantae > Streptophyta > Magnoliopsida > Asterales > Asteraceae > Chrysanthemum > Chrysanthemum makinoi. Next base: position 302,484,799 of record OU343225.1, read on the forward strand.
CAAATTTGGATTTTTGATTACGCTAATCTACAAATTAAGGAACGGGAATGAAAATAAAGCTAGTAAAACAATGTAAACACTAAATAAACTACTACTAAGCCTAAGAATAAAGAAATGATAAAACGAAGTTAAACTATGTCCTAGGGTGTTAAAATGCAAAACCGCGAGAACCCAAGCTAATCTCGAGCCTCAAAAGTGAAAAATATGCAATTTAAGTCCTAAGAGTGCAAAAACAATTTTCCTACATTCTAAATGACTAAAAATAATTTTTAAAAAAAAAACGGGTATTTTTTCGACTTTTATTTTATTTTCTACGAATTAAAAACTATTTTAAACTAAATTAATTATTAAAAATAGTAAACATTTTCAGAAAAATCTAAAAAATTTACACAAAATACTTTGAATGAAACTAATTTTAAGAAAAATAAAAAGGTGTGCTACTGCTTTTTGAAAATAAGCAATTAAAAAGCTTAAGGGCTGATAAGCTAATAACGAGGACAAGGTTAAATATTAAACGTGACAAGCACAACCAAGAAACACCAGTAGCGCAGTTGGTGGTTTGGTTAGTGTATGGGTATGCTGTGAATGCAAAGAGACCAGGGTTCGAATCCCTGTACCAGTCCTTTTTCAACTCTTTTTTTTTTGTTTATTTCTTTTTGCAACTGAAAAGGAGACCAAAGTAAATCTTTATTACAAAATATAAACTTACAAAACTATAAAATAAGCTGTCAATAAGGCAACAGAAGCTGAAAAAAAAAGAAACAACTAAAAGGCTGTTTGGAACAATGGCAGCTAAGGGGCTGTTTGGAAGAAAGATAGCTTAAGTTAATTTAAGCTCAACATGAGTTAGCTAAGCAACCTCAACATGCACAATCATAATACTGAAAAAGTAAACTAAAAAAAAGATTAAGCAAGATAAGCAGTTGGCACACACCTAAACTAGGGAGAAACCTAAGCGACGACATGGGAAAATGAACATAAACAACAAATAAGCTCAAGGAAATCTAAAATGCAGTTGAACTAATCTAAAACACTCGAAAAGTGAAAAGAGGCTGCTGATGCAGTCTAAATTAGTGGCTACCAAAGGGAAAAACAAGCTAAAAAAAACAGCTTGTCTAAGCTAAGGACAGAGCCCCTAATCTACATCACCTAAAGTGCACTAAGGGGGGCCTACATTAAGCACTAAATTAGACCTAATAAGCACACAAAAAGCTGGAAAACACTACTACAGTGCTGCTGCTATGGGGACAGAACAGAAAACACAACAAATTCTAAAAACAAAATTCTAAAGCTATTAAGCATCTAAAAACTGAATGGACTCACTACCATAACATCACATGAACTAAATTAAAGCTTACTAAAAACAATTTGAGACCCTACTTGGGTCAAATTGGGAGTTTGACCCAAGACAATTGCAAAACCAAACACCCCCTTAGGGGCAAAGAAGTGATTTTTTTGAAACTGTAACTATCTTGAATTTCCAGAAACTGAATTGCAGCATTGAAAAGAACTTAGAATGAGTTCAAACAACTTGTAAAATACCTTTTCCACCAAGATTGTGACAGAAATAAAGAAAATTCTGAGAAAGCATAAAACTTTGAATTAAACTGAATTTGCATTGAACTTGAAATTGAAATTACAATTAAATTAAAATGACAGGAAAATTAAAATGGGACTAGAACTTAAGAATTCTAGACAAATTGATAAAATTACACTAATCTCTATTTATATTCAGAAAACTATGTCTTCTCTCTTCTTTTTCTTGTTTTCTGTGTTTGTGTTTCTTCTGTGAGATAAACGAAGAACAAACCATCTTGTGTGCTTTCTTCAATCAATCCCCACCATCCAATTGGTAGGTACAGTTAAGAGCAAATCTGAGCCATCTGTAGGGGGTTTTGTGCCCATGGATTGCCACAGTGGCATGGGTATCTCGTGATACTTGCATTGGGGAAGGAAGTAGTGGGATTGGGAAATGAGAAAGTGATGGAGAGGGGAGGAAAATTGGCGCCATGGAGGGTTTTTATTTACGGGTTTTTGTTGTGTGTTTCTGGTTTCAGATAAAAGGGAGAAGGGAAAGGTGGGAAAAGGGTTGTTTATGGGGAGGGTAAATGGTTTTTATCAAAAAAAAGGTTTTAAAAGTTTTTGTAATAAAATGTATTTATTATTATTATTATTTTTTTTTTGTTGAGTTTTTAAGTTTTGAATTTTTATTTTTATTTTATTTTTTTTTTCTTTTTGAAAACTAAAATTGGTTTTAAGAAAAAATGGGATTTTTACAAAAATGGTTTTAAGGCTTAAAATAGGATTTTTGGATTTATTGTGTTTAAAAGGGCATTTTGGTCATTTAGGGAATCGGGGAAGGGTAAAATGGAATTTTGGTTTCGGGTCAGGTTTTAAGTTTGTTTTCCCACTCTCACTCCAAAAACGCGTCCCGGGCTCTGAAAATGTAGAAAATGCACTCCCGACTCCGTCTGATTCAGCACTTTTCTGATTTCGGCTTGATTTCTCTCATTTTCGCTCTGTTTTCAATCCTTTTGTACCTGCAAGACACAAAACACACTCCGAGGATATTTTTAACATATATTGAGCATATTTGGGTGATTTTGGTCATTTTTGTGGTCTTAGGTGGGTAAAAACTATGAGTGAATAAGCACTCATCAATTGTATTTTCTATTTCGGGATTGGGAGGAGGATTGGGGGCGGGTAGTGTGAAGACTCTTCGGCGAAAGATGCAAATCATGGTGAGTGATGGGTTTTACGAACAAAGGTCACAAAGAAGGGGATAGACTACGAGGAAGCTAAAAGTGAGAAAAAAGCTTACTTGATAGGAATCAAACAAGGGAACCTAAACGAGGTGGAAATCTAACTAGCTATTCTATTCCCCGGCAGCGGCGCCAAAAACTTGATACGCATACAACGCGCGTTCGGGGTCAAAGGAAACTTCCTTTTCTTCGAGCAAGTTTTTCAACCACCTAGGCAGTGAACCTAATCGTTGTAGTGTAGTATTAGGGTAAGCCTCGGGATTGATATCGTTCTCTAGGGGAATAGGAATGCTAGTGAAAAAGTTACTACGCTAAGGTTGGGGTTGAGAAAGATTATTTTTTATCTTTTTATATTTATTTTAGGAAATTGAAAGGTACGAATCTCGAGGTATTGGATTTGGGGGGTGGTACTTCTACCAATTACTCTACTATTCTAATTATCTAATTAGCTAAGCTAGGGGGTAGTCTATGTCTAATTGATGTGTGCTCGTATGATGATTAAAGATGTGTTTACCTAGATGCTATTACTCCCCAGTTATCTCCTATTGATGGTTGAATTGTCACGTCCTTATTCTTAACGCGTTGTGTCTTCTAAGATCGTAGGATATGCTTTCTTCCCTAACTCTTTGAGACTACCTTAAGGTTATTGCCTACAAAATCTCTAGGATTCATAAACTAACTCTAAGGTTATCTTTGGATTTTTAGCCTACAACAATTATAGGCCATTATAAACTAATGTTCACAAAGACTACTCAAGCATTAAAAACACAACGATGACCTATCGCAATCCTAGGCCAATTGCAATTAAGATAAGAGACTACTAATCAATATTCAATACCTAGGTTTCATAGATCTAAGCAAACACACAAGTAAATTAGTCGGACATGGAAAACATGCAAGCATACACACATACAATAGAAGACATAATTGAATCAATGAAGTAAATTACTTATCTTGTTGTAAAATAGGGTATGAAAACCCTAAGATGCTGCCCAAGACAGCCAAAAATCGTTATTAGGTTTTACTTCACAAAACTACCTCTCTAAAAGTCTGAAAATTTGAATTATATATATAGAGTTACAACTTGCGACGGCGTCACTCTTTAATTGTGACGCCGTCGGATCGCCGCCATTAGGGTTTCGTCTTGACCACCTTATGGTTGTGACGCCGTCGGCTTCATCTTCTGACGCCGCCGGGATCTGAATCTAGGCCGTCTGAGTTGTGACTCCTTACTCTTTAGAGCCTGACGCCATCAGGTACAAAATAGCAATTTAGCTACTGAGTCGTCACACTTTTTGAGCATGTTGCGACGACGTCGCCCTCGATCTTGACTTTGGCCATTTTCTTCATATATTCACGCCTTTTCGTCCGAATAAGTGTCATTCCAGCAATTTGCCTTCAAGAGACCTAAAAAGTGAAAAGGAACAAAATTAAGCAGTAACGGATATAAAAGTAGTCGATTAAGGGCTTAAATAACCCCTCAAAAGTGTACCTTTTAAATCCTTATCAATAACGAAGAATGCAATAGAAAAGCACACAAACGAACCAAATTAAATGATGAATTGATGATCACTGATGACGGCGATTACGAATGATCATTATGATAATTATATTATTCGAATTGAAGGTTATAATGTGATAACAATCAAATGGTTTCACAATGAAATGGACGCTTAACTCAGCTAGGGAACTACTCTGCTATGACTCGATTCAATTGATAAAATGATTGACAATGTTTTACATCAGAGATGGAGGTATTTATACACATGAAGTATCACGTGCCAAGCACAGGCGATTGCTAACTCAATGTAGTAACAATCTTGACATTATTGGTCCTTCTTATTTGAAAATTGACATAAAAGTAAAACAAAGTACAAATAATACAAAACTGGTCCATCATCATCCTCTCCTTAGAAACAGACTTGTCCTCAAGGCTGGTATAAACTCTAAACATCAAGGTTGTGAAACTTGTTTTGAAATTGTGAAACATCCTCCCAAGTGCTATCTTCTACATTAGTGTTTGTCTACTGTATAAGTACCTCAAAAACAAGCCTTTTCCTATTTTCTTGAGCATCCTCTTATCCAACACTTTTAAGGGAAATAATTGGAACTCTCCATATTGAGTTACAGGAGGCAACAAACTTTGCAGTGCATGATCGCCCACTTTTTTTAAGCAATGACACATGAAAGACGTTATGTATCTTTGAATCAGATGGTAAAGCTAACATGTAAGCAACAAGAACAATTTTATCAATGACTTGGAAAGGACCAAAGTGTCTAGCAGATTGCTTATGAAAAGCCCTGATGTTGAGTGAATGTTGTAGGGTTGTAACTTGAGGTACACCCAATCTCCAATATCAAAAACTCCTTCTGACCTATGCTTTTCTACTTGAACCTTCATTCTATTTTGGGCCTTGTGAAGATTAGAGTTATGAAACTACAAATGTGTTTCCCTGTCTCTCAAATAAGAATCAATGGCTTGATTGAAAGAATCTTTAGGATGATATGTATGTAGTTAGGAGGATTCTGACCAAAGAGTGCTTGATATGGTGACATTCCCAAACTGGAATGATGTGAAGTATTGTACCAAAGTTGAGCTAAAGATAACCATTTGTACCAAGTAGTAGAAGCATCAACTGTAAAGCATCTCAAAAAAGTTTCCAAACACCTATTGAGAACCTCAGTTTGCCCATCCGATTTAGGATGATAGGCAATTGAGTAGGACAAGGTGGTTTGGTGTCAGAAATTGTTGAGGAATATAAGGTCTGTATCATAAGTTATTTTCTCAGGCATCCCATACAATTTGAGATCGCATGCCTTTCCAATACACAAAGTTACTCATCCTCATGGTAGTAACATCGGTACCAGAGTAACCACCAAAATAACTTTCATGAAAAAACTGAATAAGACCAACTATGAAATCCTTATCATCACCCACCACCAACCTGCCATTCATCAACAATACCTCACCACCAATGTATATTTAGGAATAACATTGGGGTGATCCTTCAAAATATCAGCCAAAGCCTGTAATTTACCATCAGTTTGTAGACTAATCGCAATTTTATCCTACCAAGAAGAAAGAATACTAGGCACAACCAAACATGCCACAACAGGTGAAGGTCTTTAAAATAAAGCATCAGCAACTTGATTTTCTTTACCTTTCTGGTATAAGACAGTGTATTGTAGACCCAATAACTTACTCAACCATTTATGCAAAGTAGGATTACACTCCTTCTACTCAAGTATGTACTTCAATGCTTGATGATCAGTTTTAATCACAAACGGCTTCCCTAAAAAATATCCCTCCCATCTCTGAATTGCAGCCACAATATGTTTAGAGCCTAAGCTCTACTGAAAAAAGCTCTAGGATGATTTTACATAAGAGATGGAGGTATTTGTACACATGAAGGATCACGTGCCAAGCACAGAAGCTTGCCAACTAAATGTAGTAATTTGAAAATTGACATAAAAGTAAAACAAAATAAAGGAACACATGCTAAGTTGATGATGATGATTGATGCTTAATTTGATGAATTAAAGGTTAGATTAGGGTTTGATAAGTTGAATTTGAATTGGGGGAAACTGAGAGAGAATTGGGATAGAAAAGAACACATGCTATGTGTGTGTAATTTTAAATGAGGGGAAAAAAGGGATGATATAAAAATTTTGTTTTTATAATGGACCAAATGCCCTTATAGCATAAAAGTTAGATTTAATCTCCACTATTTGATTCAACTAAATGAATGGTGCAAATTAATCCCTCAATACGCATGGAAGACTTGTCCTAATTGAATTTTTCTCGTATCATATTATGTTATAATTTAAAGAATAAAACATGTCTATCCAAATGGTTTGTTTTTCATCTTTCAAATATTGCAAATTGTGATAACTGAAGCTAGTTCTATGTCAAAAAAATTTAGAGTAGTTGTTTGTGAAAGGATAACTTATGGTTAGATTAAAATACACCGTTCGTCCCTAAACTTGTACCTGCGCATCACGTTTAACCAAACCTAGGCGTTTTCATCGCTGGAGGTCCAAAACATGGGTTTTTAATGCCAAAGAAGTCCCTTGACCACTAATGCCAAAGTCAATGTCTGATTTTTGTTATGTAGTCGAGGGTATTTTAGTCCATACACATTTATACTTTGTCTTTTAGTCATCATCCAAGTACCAGTTATCCAATCTCTTATTACCCAAGAACTGCTAAATTGAAGGTAAGGTGGATTGGAAAGATGATACTGGTTCTCGGATCTGTTGTTAAGTTACACTTCACAATCCTTTTGAGATAATTATATGATAAGGTCAGATCAGGTCACAGATGGTTTGGATGTTTCCATATTGGTTCGCCAAAAAAACTCAAATCAGCTTATTGATGCAGATCTCCTATAGATGGCCTGGTGATGCAATGTGATAATTGCTTTGTTAGAGATGGCATTTTTCTTGTGTCTCTGACATGGGCTGCAAAGAGTGGTATTTGGGATTATAATTAACAATTTTAAACGTGTCAACTTGGACCATAGACGATCAAAGATTATAGCATCAAAACTTCGACATTAAAAGTAACAACTATCATTAATCCACCTTATACTTGATAACATATGTAGATAAGCAAACCAGAATAATGTGCACATCAGAGAAACTCAAATCAGCTATAAGTCCTAAACCAATATATCATCAGAACAGTGTTAGTTACACATAAACCCTGGTAACTGTTGTTTATGGGGTAGCCGGTGGCACGACTGGTTGATCCAGTATTGGCTGTAGTTGCGGCTCGATGGCTATATCTGGTGGTTGTGGGTGTAAAACATGGATGGGTTGGAGCAGCATCATTCGCTGGTAACATGTAAATACATGATCCTGTTTCAGGTCATTATAAAGTGTGAGCTTCATTAATTAAAAACACAAATTAAGATCTTGTACATAAGCTAATCCAAACACATACTCACTTGGTTGAAAGTGTAATTCCCCCTGCTCTGTCGAGTATTAGACCCATAGATCCCCTTGTCAAGTCTTGATCCATTACGTATAGAACAATAGCCAATGCAATTATAGAGGGGCGATGTCCCAATATAATCAAATCGACAAAACATATATAAATTTAACACCAGAATTGTTTCACTAAACTACAAATATAGATATTTGTAACTTAGCAGCAATTGCTAGTAGTTGTGGTAGATGAGCTAGGATGTCAAGATGATCAGTTCTTGGTTGGTGCGTGACTGACTTTTGATTAGAACCATACCTTGAGATCATAATTTCTCCCCTGATGCAAATAAACCGTTCTACGACAATTGAATTAGGGGCAGAGTCCAATGAACTTCTTGACATAATTAAGCAGTGGCCAAGTAAAGTATCAAGCTTGTAAATATTTGTCGATGTTGCATTAGATTTGGGTTCACACTCTTGAAGACAAAGTATAAATGTGTATGGACTAAAATACCCTCGACTACATAACAAAAATCAGACATTGACTTTGGCATTAGTGGTCAAGGGACTTCTTTGGCATTAAAAACCCATGTTTTGGACCTCCAACGATGAAAACGTCTAGGTTTGATTAAACGTGATGCTTGAGATACAAATTTAGGGACGAACGGTGTATTTTACTCTTATGGTTACTTGTTTTCATTATTATGTTCAAGACTTTTTATGGTTAGTGCTTAATTGATTATTAATGAGTTCTCAATTTGAAGTTATTGAATTAAATTATATTGTTGGTGGTGTCAAAAAGGTAACAAATCGGTTCCGGTTTCGAGGATCACCAATAGTAAATAGGGAACGCGGCGGGTTCGAGGCAGGATCACACCTCAACGGGGCACTCTAAAAGATCCTCAATGGAGATCAGGGCGAACTTTGAGATGGTCGCCGTCCTCCAAACCCGCTCCATTGCTAATTCTACTATGAATCACATTGTAACACTGCGATTTCATATTTTTGTAAGAGTTTTAAAGGGAGAGTGATTGTTGTGTGGGGGATTTTTTAAGGCTTTTGTAATGTGAGAACCGCTGGATTTGGAGTGTGGGTTAGTGGATTTGGGCAAATGGGATACAGTGTAGAAATTTTGAAAAGTTCTTAGAACTTTTATTCTGGACACAGTGTAAAAAGTTTTTCAAAATAGTCGATACTAGATATCAAATGATATGGCCTTGTGTCATTTACTTATACTAATAGATGTTCGACGCCTTACACGAAACTTTACGTTTGTAAAATTTACAGCTAAACATTGTATAGATAACACGAACAACGCAATCGGATAATTTTCACGAGTCAGCTCAAATGCATCTATGCTTCTTCGCGTTTTCTTCAAAGTTGTAACTGATAATCGCATTTTCTTCAAAACATCTACCGACTAAGAAAGTTAATCATATGTAATTTTCATTATAAAGCCATAAAAAAGATATTATACAATATATTAGCTTCACTAAGAACCCCCAAGTAAATGGCTGTTAAGATTATTGCACAATATTTGATGATAGACTTGCAGCTAACCAGAACATTTTTTCTAGCCAAGTTAACATGAATACGAGATTCTGTAAACTCAAGGTTTTAGTTTCACTTTGGGACGATTTTGTGTATTAAAAGTTGGGCTCGTGCCGCGAACCCATATGCGTGCACTCTCTACACCAACACGGGCCACATTAACTTTCCCTGAAGGACGTGTATTTTGAGTAGAACCTCGTTTGAGAGCCTTTTTGTTCATCTCTCCGATCAGATGGTCATTATCTGCGAGGTAAATGAACATATAGTTATCCTAAACACTTTAGGAAAAAAGCCTCTTCTGCAACACACCAAACAGTAACGCGAAAAACTGCCACGCATCTAATAAGGACTTGTTTGTGTCTGAAAACTACTGGGCAGAAAACCCATCATTAGAACTCTGAAAGTAGCAGTGCAACATGTTAATGGGTCAAAACACGTATGAGTTGAAACAAGTAACTTTTTGTATTGGTTGGGTAAACCCAAAACACTTTTTGTCCATTGTTCTATAAATATTATTTGCTTTAAACATGCCTAGAAACAATATTTATTACAATAATTTTTTTTTGAACAATACTGTACCATTACTATATGCATTAAAAAAAAAACCCTTGACGGCTTTTGACCCATTATACGCGCTTCAGTTTTAGCTAAACCTTTTTTGTTGTTGTATACCCCCATTTGAACCGTTTGAGATACAACTTCACGCGGATCGACCCATTCAAAAGTAAATGAGTCAAAATTCAAAACTGTCACCTTTGTATAGCCGTGAGAAATGGTCATACCTGGACTAGATAATACTGCACGAGGGCGTTGAACTACATGTTCGACATCCTTAATCTTATGATTCTGGATCTGTCCTGACCCTGCATTTATATACAAAAAATTAGTAATTGCTTTTGAATTAAACGACGTCAATCTATGAAAACATTGTTAGAAATTCTATTCACATATGGGATTACAACCTTTCTCCAGGGGTGTAACTGCCATTTTCAAACTTGACATGCAAATTCTTCTCACTTTTGCATGGTCATCAGGGACTACAGTTTCTTTCTCTGCTGCAAACTGAATAAGGTAACGGAGACCTGGTATTATAGCACGAGTTAAATTTCACAGTTAATGAAACATAACAAATACAGTAACATTGAGAAAAATAAATGCAACTTAATAAATATCAAGCATACCAAGCGTTTCAACAGGAGAATGTAGATCTCCATCACGATCTTGGATTCGAGCCTTGACCATCACCCTGGAATACACTTTAAGAAAATGCAAATTTGTTTTCTTTAAATATAATTTCCTATACTTTCTATAGAAATAAAACAGCACAAACGCATTCACGAGAACTTACTTGATGGATGAGCTTGTAGTTTCCTTCAAAGTTCAAAGAAGTGAAAAGATGGATTTGTTGTTTTTGCAGCCAAGATATAAAGGAAAGTGAAGAACTGAAGATGGAGGCAATCGATTAAAATCCAAAGCAATGTTGGTATAATCTGAGTTTTTGTTCATTGCTTGACTTAAAAGCTAAGAGGAATTGATTCTCCATGCATGCATGTGTCCATATGACAACTTGACTTGAGGTCAAAGGCATGAAAAACAAATTGAATTTCTTTATATATCAGATCAGTTGGAATACACATGGAGAATTATTGAGAAGCTTACAAAATTATAGTATGGATAACCTATTTCGGCATTAAGGTCAAAGATATGAAATTGATTGACTTGCTAGTTGCTATACCACTGATGTTCAATACAACATACGTGTTATTTTGTTTCCCGATAATGCCTTAAAACTAACAACAATCCTGATGAGCCTGATTGAAAATTTGAGGTAGCTTACTTGTACAAAACCTGACATCCTATTTGCAGTTGACTTTGCAAATCTGGCACCTCTCACATCATAATACGATTCAAAGGAGCAATGACACTACAAAATGGTGCATCTTGCAGACGTTTTTTACCTCTGCAATTTTCATGCAAAAACCTATGATTGGAATAGTTATTGACAATCTAAGATTCTAGTGTGTTGACCTTACAAGTCAAAGTGTACAATGACAAATGAGTATAACCGTGTCTATAGACTAATAAAAGGATTAGATGATGAATCAACCAATCTTTTACACTTCTACCTATTTACTTATGAGCTGAGCGACTGAGTCTATAGTTTTACACTGATAGTTCCAAAAATAAACACATATAAACAAGAATCAGACCACACTATTCAAATTATTCAAGCAAATATCATTAAACACGAAGGAAAGCATAAATATTCTTGTACCTCACCCATGCCTCATATAATTCTGTCCAAACACTACATAGAAATAGCCGTGATACCTGTCACAAAAGCTAATGAAAACGGTTCCAAATAAGGCGTAAACTGCAGAACCGTAACGATCACGTGAACATTAATAAGGCAGCCAGTTAACGAGTTAAATGGCTTAGTATCATATGCAGTCAACTATTGTAACCATTTTCTTTTTATCAAAGTATACAACATTTTCAACTTGTTACCAATTAATGCTATTTTACCATTAAACAAAACATAGTTACTTTTTTAACCATTTAATGGATAACTACCAACTTTTATAGAAATAGTATGTGTTCTGTTCTATTAAAAGGTAATAATAAAGTTGAAAGCAAAGGGGAAAATAGTGTAGGTTTCTTGTTGGATGATTGACAATGAACCCAAAAAAGTTGCTACTTTTTTCTTCTCTTTAATATTTAGCTTTACATTTCTTTTCTCATTGTCTTTTCCAAGGCTTGAAAATAGCACAAAACTTTAAATGATGATAAATAAGTCGTATAAATGAAGTCACTTTGGGTGGGACACATATATTTTTTCAAGAAAAACAGATATGCTCATTGAATATATAGAACAAAACTTACATAAAAAATGAAATATATATAAAGAAAATTTAAACAACAACAAATAGCCAAAAGTAAGTGTCTTTGTCTTTGTCTTTACATCCTCCACTAGAAAGCTCCAAAAATAATTCACCATTATCTTCTACTTTATCAATAACCTACATATTTAAACAAACCAAACTCCTTTAGATGCACTTGTTTGTTTAAAGTTCCTAAATTAGTTATTAACAATTAATGTATACTAATGTATTTGTCCATTAGCGGTCGTTTATGATATGTCGATTAAACATGTTTCGACATTATGTTCTAAACTACTTATCAAACTAAACATGGCACTGCTTAGACGATTGTAGTCTACTTTTAGGTAGTATAGATATGAAAACCACCAAAAAAGTATGCACTAAATGTCAAATAGACAATCAAATGAACTTCTACCTTAGAAAAAATCATTATTATTTTTATGATATGTGAAAACAAATATATTAGTGGGAAATCTGGCAAGAGGAATTATCAAGATTTCTTTAATCCTCCATGATTGTGTTTGGTGGTGTTTTGGATTCTTTATTACAAATGTTTCTTTGCTTATTATATTTAAAGATAATACATTTGTGTTAAGAAACTTTAGCCTAAATGATTTTCATTTTGAGACCACCTTCAAAACAGTTGATCAAGTGTATCATTCTAGTAAAACGCAATACTCAGATAATCATAATATTAGTATTAATTGACAAACCTGAATAAGAGTGGTGTTTCTCCTTTTTCTTTTTGAAAGCTGATTTCAAAACCAGCAAAAAAGCAATTCCGAGAAACAATCCTGCTATTCCGCCGATAATAATAGCTACAGTCTTCTGTGTGTTGTGTTGCCCACCACCACCACCACCCGTCTCTGTCTCACCTGTTTGTATCCCACCACCACCACCCGTCCCTGTCAACAAACCAAACCACATCTGAATCAGTTACCACTTAGTCAAATTTCATGAAAAAGCACAAAATTCCAAAACCATGAATCAAGATCATAGATCCCACTTTAGATTCTTTATGCATCAGGTGATTATTGATAGGATACGCATCATTAAAATTGCTTTGTACCCCACATACGAGATACAAAAGTAATAACGGTGTACATAACCACAAGTCCACAATATTCTTAGAGGTGCATAGATCAAGTTCATTTGTGTAAAAAGTTAAATTTACTTTAGCTAAACAGCATCATTTTGATAGTAAAAAGATTGGTTCTACCCGATAACACAAAGTTTGAGTCCAATTCACAGTATGGTGTTACGCCAAATCACTTTCTAACTGGAACTCTACCATACAGTATGCCTACATATATTCTCAAATTTCAGTACCAGGACAATTCAGTTCGTATCAGTGCACACCGCTAAACGATACGTATACTTGCTCAAAGTCACGGAATTGGTCTTTGACCGATACTAGTTACAAATATTTACAAAACGTTCATAAGCAGCAACACTGATACTAATTAGGATTTGTCTCTAGATATAATATGTTCTGTCGTATTGGTTCCTATAGTTTTCACTTTCCGTCCCTTGAACACCTAACTAATCTTGCTTTTGGTCTCTCTAAAGGGTAAAGTGTGACTGACCAAATGCGCAAACAGCAGTGAATCAAGAAACCATGTCCGTAATCAGAGACAACGCTGTAATATTGAGCAAACGATCATTTACGTAATTCACTTGACTAGCTATACCAAAATATGAACACAATTGCACTTTTTCTATTTACCGCTTATAATAGTACAATTGCACAAAAAATGTCAAAAGTAGTAGTCAAGTAGCTTACGGAAACAAATTAAACAATCAAAAACCAATTTAATGAACTCCGGCAAGAATAATTACCTGATCCCGGAACACCATTCGGATAATAAGTATAACTAACATAACACTTCTCAAGATAAATCTGCCCCGATAACGAACTCCCACACGCACTCCTCACGCTCTCCACGCCACTTTTCACACAATTCACACAATCCCCACTCCCTAAATCCCCTTCACATTGTCCCAACACATAAACCGACTCATACGCATTCGCGTAATACCCTTTCCCCTCACCCACCCCTTTAACCACCTCCCCTAAAGCCGATTCCAATCTGGAATCAAATCCGCTCCCGCTCGCCTTCCCCGACCCACATGTTTTAAACAAAACATCAGTCGGGGAAGTGGGCGGGAACCCAACAACCTCGTACATCATAGAACACCCTACTAGCTGCACACGTGCGGCAATAGTGTCCCCACCACATACTCTTTCTATGACATCTGGGATTCTTTTTACACACGTGTTGCAGTCATTTCTATTCAAGTCACCACGACATTGGTAGAAACCAGTTACTGAGGTTGCTAGCTGGTTGTTGCCAGCTGTCGTGTTGTAATAGTTGGTTGTTGAGGATTGTGTTATTAAGGTGTTGTAAAGCTGTTTAAGGTTTAGTTGTGAGATGCCAGATGGGTCTTGGAATTTTTGGTTTGCACAGCCTTTGTAGACTAAGGATGTTAAGTCTGTTGTTGCTGATGAGACATATGTTATGAGGAGATTTAGGACTAGTAAGAATTGTGTAGTGGTTTTGGTTTTTGATGGAGCCATGTGAGAAGATGTGATGAGATGAGAATGAGAATGAGAGTGGAGGTGTGATTTGGGTGTTTTTTGTTTTGTTTTGTTTTGTGACATTCATGTTCACATTTGAATTGTTTGGATAATAAGGTATTTAACATTGTATTGGTGTAGCATTTAGTTGCACATTCTAAAGTATGAATTCAGCGGGGTGGGAATGTAAGGTCAAAGTTGCTTACTCATAATATAATGCTTGGTTAGGGAGGTAAGGGATTGATTACCCCGTAATGGGAATGAACCATTATAGAATAAATTGAGGTAGGTATTGATTCGCCACTATTCATTTCATTCCCTTCCCTTTCCTTTTCCCTTTCCCTTTCCCCACTTTGAACTAAGCGGGCCCTCAATAAAAGTGTTAATTATTGTCTTAGGAGGTGTTTGTAGTTGTGTATTGGAATGTTGATTTTTTCAAGTTAGTTTGTTTAAAATAGCTTCAACTCTTTTTGTCTTATACATTTTAAAATGCATAAAGTTTTAAAAATCACATTAATGAAGGGTGCCTGGTTAGTGTTGGGAAATCGAAAAAAGAAAGGGAAAGCAAAGGAATGCAATAGAGATTATCATTATCTTTGATAATGCTTGCTTTAAGAAAAACACGTTAACCTCCAAAGTGGTGGTGGTGGTGGTGAGTGGCAGCGATGGGTGGCGTTGGTGTGTGGTGGTGGTGAAAGGTGGTAGTGTGTGGTAGTGGTGTGGTGAGTGGCGGTGGCGGGTGGTGGTGATGGTGGGGGGTGGGGTGGGTGGCGTGGGTGGGTGGTGGTGGTGAGTGGCGATGGTGGGTGGTGGTGGTGGTTGTGAGTGGTAGTGGTGGTGGTGGTGGTGAGTGGCAGTGATGGGTAGGTGGGTGGGTGGTGGTGGTGGTTGTGAGTGGTAGTGGTGGTGGTGGTGAGTGGCAGTGATGGGTGGCAGTGGTGGTGGGTGGGTGGCGGTGGTGGGTGGTTCTGGTGGTGAGTAGCGATGGTGGGTGGTGGGTGGGTGGGTGGTGGTTTGTGGCGGTGGGGTGGTGGTGGTGGTGGTGGCGGTGGTGGTGAGAGGTGGCAAGGCGGTGGTGGGTAGTGGCGATGGTGGGTGGTGGTAGGTGGTGGTGGTGGTGGGTGGCAGTGATGGGGGTGGTAGTGGTGGTTGGGTGGTGGTGGTGATGATGGTGGTGGTGGGTAATCATTACCTTTCTTTCCAATAAAATCAAGAACACAAATAAAATTATTTTCTAAGTCATTCCTTACTTTCCCTTTCACATCCCATCATCTTCCATTCTTTAAAATTTGACTTGAGAGAGCGTAATCTGTGGGATTGCTTTTGTAGCCGTGATATTGGATAGAGACTATTTTTGCCAAATTGCTATAAAGGACTTACTTTGCAGCGACACTTAAACCTTAGGGACTATTTTTGCCAACTTGGACTTACTTTGCAACGACACTTAAACCTCAGGGACTATTTTTGCCAACTTGTGAAAGTTGGCAATTAATGTTTGCATTGCAAACACTGTTGCTCGATCTATAGTATATACGAGTGTGGGAACCCGCGCGATGCAGCGGGATTGCTTTTGTAGCCGTGAATTTGGATAGGGACTATTTTTGCCAAATTGCTATAAAGGACTTACTTTGCAGCGACACTTAAACCTTAGAGACTATTTTTGCCAACTTGGACTTACTTTGCAACGACACTTAAAACTCAGGGACTATTTTTGCCAACTTGTGAAAGTTGGCAATTAATGTGTGCATTGCAAACACTGTTGCTCGTTGTATAGTATATATAATAATACCCCATTACCACTACTAAGCAATGATTGCATTTTCTACTCCTAACCAGACATGTTTATTCATTGCCTTTCCATTGCCTACCCCCAATACTCCCAACCAAGCACCACTTGACATTTTTCATCAATCAAATATCATCTCCACCTACTAAAATCTCTTGATTGAAATACAAAGTGAACACTTATTTTGCGACATCTCAAAATAGCAATATAAACATATAATTTTTTTTAAGAAGAAAAAAGAACATCTTACTCTTGTTAAAAAAATGATATTACTTTCTAGTAAGCAGGTTTAACAACAAATGTTCACGAGATATGTTCACAATGAGTAATTTGGCTGTCGCGCGTTGCGCCGGAGCCAATTTATGTATGATATTTTTTTAAATAAACTTAGCGGATGAAGTTGACATATAGAAACAATGTCTCAGTTGATACTGATATATAGCTTACACTTATGTATACATAACATATACAAAAAAGACATACATACTTTACATTTAACGTACGATTCTAAAGAGTGCACCGTCACAACATATGTTACTCCATTTTTTTATTATACGCTAAAAGTATCATGAACGTATCAACAACCCTTAAACACAACAACTTCTATGTAACAAAAAAAAAATATGCACAACTTATAGAACAGTTAATCATGACCACAACCATACTTCTGTAAACACTCCTAAAATACGCAGAAACTCTTTCTTTCTTATGTTGACTGCAAAACCTGTTCGCATTAAACGGTAGTGACATGTACAACTCGATCTCCTTTGAGACATACATTTCCAGTTCTTCGACTATTTTGGGGCCACCATTCCCGACCCCATGATTTGTTGTTGCTTGTAAGATGGTACGACGCTGAGCATAATATCCTACATTGGAAGCGTCGGCTCTACAAACTCTGCAAACCATGAGATAATGAGCAGGTGAAACGCGACAGAAAATAACCTAAAATTATTCCAGAATTTAATTTCCTTTTCAAATCAAAATCGCTTGCTGGCCAAGAATATGCGTTGTAATTCTCACCCTCAAATCAACAAGCATTACCCAAAATCAAAATGTGATACAACATACCAATCGAAATCTAAGAAGGAATCCTAAAAAGGCTTCCCGCCAAATCACTAATTCACCCAGGGATCAGTTTCATTACTTTCTTAAACTGCTCTTGGACTACAGCTAGTTACACACTGGAAGACAACAAAACCTCAGCAATATGAATTCAATCACTCCCATATATGTGAGAACCCGGTTTGCTCTGTAAACATATATAATACGATATCAATTTACAATCGAGGAAACACATATACATAATCCAACTAATGTACAAACTAAGAAAGGATATTTCGGACACTAACCAACACATATACATAATCCAACTAAGGTACAAACTCAAGCATCTTGAAAAGCTAAAGTATCCCAAAACCAACTTAAGTAGTGTATTAAAAGAGAAAGTAAGTTGAGTAAATTAGGGAAGGACACTTTTCAAGGAAATTTGGGACTACGTGGGTTCACGCTGCTGAAGCCTTGTGAATACTCAGTCCCCTACTAGCCGAACATGAGGCTGATGAATTCAGACCTTAGAAGTTTACAAGGAATCGTGACCCACTTGCATTGGTTGCCACCACTAACAAAATACCACAACCTTACTATCCATCACAACAACTCTCTTTCCCACAACAAAACTCTGCTTACGATCTACAACATAACTATGCTTACAACCCACAAGAAACCCTTGCTTATGATTCACAACAGAATTATGCTTATAATCCACAGCAAGACCCGGCTTATCAACCACAACAGAACTATGCTTATGATCCATAAGCCTCATTGATGATATCAAATAAGGTCATATTTATAGCATCATTTATCTTGTTTATATTGCTCATCTTATACTATTTTATATGAGATTTGATACTTAATCATTTACTTTTGTAAATCTCAGTAATATTGGAGCAATTGGGGAAAGTTACGGAAAAAGACGTGTTTTGGAGCAAAAACGATAATATTGAATAAATTCTACTGATCAGACATTTAATATGGCGTATCAATCTTAATGGATACGTCGTATCCATATACTTAAAAGATTTCAAGGCCTTAGCTGACTTTGATGAATACGGCGTATCCATCTTTGGGAATACGTCATATATGAAACTTGGTTGATTTGATGAACATATGATACTTGAAGCATTTGAGCCTTATACGAGAAATCTAGTGAAGAAAAGAAGCTTAAAGACGAGATCAAGATTACATTACAACACTCAAAGGTGCTTTAGTATTTTGGCCATAGAATCTTCATTCGGACTCCGTTTTACTCTGTTCAAGCGGCCACAGAAAGAGAAAAAGGAAAGCTATATGTACCAGAGGTCCAATACGGCGTATTAGATACTTGGATACGCCATATTGGACGATGCTCCGTATCAGAATCCTGAATACGCCAAATCGGGTCAGTTTCAGACTTGGAGGCTACATTTACTTATGAATACGGCGTATTGGACTCTCTCGATACGCCGTATCGACCCTAATTTCAGAAACTATAAATAGAAGACTCATTAACAACTTAGGGCATCAATGGGGACCCTAGGGGTCATTCCCAACCAATCAAGGCACCTCTAAATAGTAGAAGATCCATATCGAATGCCCAATCATCCTTGAAGAACATCTCTAGTCATTGTTATATCACTTAATCATTCGGTTAGCGTATCGTATTCACTATGTTTCATAATCTATTCATTACGATTATGATTATGTATTTTCTTACTGAGATTATGGGCTAACACCCTTATGTGTTAGCCAAGTTAATGATTATATGATATTTTGATTTGCTCTAATTCGATAGTTTACTTAGTTCTGAGTTTTGATTACGTGTATTGCATCATTCATTAGCCATTACTGTGTTAATAGAAGTCCTAGGTGAGCATGTAGTGAATCATGATTCATCATTGGCCATTAATTGGTTAACAGAAATCCTAAGTTAATAATCACTAACACGATAATCATTAAGGTGTGCTTTATGCGGATTTCGAGTAATCGTGACAGGATTACATCTGTTGAAAAATTAATACATAAATTTAGATCCTAGTGACGAGCTAGGTTTAAATCTGATAAACGCCAGGTCGTGAGTATCGTCGTTAGAGGTCTTAGACAAATCAGACATCTTATATGATTAACTTGGTTAGTACATTCTTCCTATCTTGATTTAGTGTTTTCTTACTTCTAACGTTTGTTTTACTTTATTAGCTCATTATAAAACCAAACTCGTGCCAGTCTCTCAGGATGAACAAAACTCGTACTTACCCAACTAGCTACATTGATCGGGTACACTGATTCGTGCTAAACCGTCAAGTTATCTCACACAAGCTAGCCACTTGTGAATGGCTAACCGTAAGAAACTTAAAACAGTTCAGACACCAATGCAATGAATATCAGGAGAGTATAGTGTTTCCCCAGGTCGTTAAGTCCCAACGAGCTGTGCACTGAATAATCAAACGAATAGTGATCGGGAGAATTTGAACGGGAAAAGGTTTGTGGATAATGAATAATTATACCTAAAGAAAAAGTTAATAAATTACAGGGGCTTAAATGCAAATTAAAGAAAACTAAAAAGATAAATTATATTAAATAAACGCTATCACTATTTTTAAAATTATGTTTTTGATTTTTCTTTTATAAATCTATTTTACTCCTGAAAATGAGCAACTTTTATGAAAATGACTTTTGTGGAAATACGAGAATTCTTAAAAACGAGCTACGAAAGTGAAAAATTAAGGAACGGGAATGTAATTAAGACATGGGAACCCTAAATAACTAAAAATAAACTATTACTAAGCCTAAGGAAAAGTAAAACGAAGCTACATTACATCCTGGGGTGCTAAAATGCAAAAACGCGAAAAACCGGGAACTCACCGAGCCTCGAAAGTGAAAAAGATGAAATTTAAGTCCTACGAGTGCAAAACTAATTTTCCTACATTCTAAATGACTAAAAATAATTTTAGGAAAAAGCCGGGTATTTTTTTGACTTTTATTTTATTTATTACGAATTAAAAACGATTTTAATCTAATTAAATTATTAAAAATACTAAAACATTTTGGAAAAATCTGAAAATTTTACAGAAAATACTTTAAGTATCACTGATTCTAAGAAAAAGAAAAAACGTGGGTGGTGTTTTGTGAAATAAGCTGCCAATTAAGCTAAAAGGGCTTATGAACAAAACTGCCCAAACGTATTTAAGTACTAAATGATGCAAAATAAAACCAATAGAAGTCCCAAGGGCGCATGGCATCCAGGTACCCTTCTATCATCCTATCCAAGGGAGAGGTCTCAGGTTCGACCCCTGCCTCTCCCTTTTTGCACAATTATATTTTTTTTCTTGATTTTCTTTTGGAAGCTGAACAAGGACAAAATAAACAACCCTTTTTTATAAATCCCAAACTTGTAAAAGCTAGAATAAGCTCCCCAACTGCTTTTACACAACAGTTACACCCAAGAAAATAACTTAAGGGACAGTTTCGATTAAATCTAAACTAAAGGAATTCAAAAATCTACTAAAGCTTCCCTAAAGCTCAACATGATGGATATTAATCTAATAAGTTGAGTACATTTAAGGAACACTAAAAAAAAGCAAAGAGAGTAAGATGACAAACAGCTTTTTACCCAACAGTATTGACTGATGGGTCAGTTTGGCTTAAGGGGTGACTAGGGGCAAAAGCTAAGCTACCTATAAGCTAATAAGACCTAAGAATCTGCTAATGACTAAGGGGAAATCCTAATAAGCTATGGCAACCTAAGCAACGAATAACCTAACCCTAAATAAGCTACAATAAGCAAAAGAAAAAACTATAAACCTACTGATGTGTTGTTGAAGTAAAACAGTCCAAGAGGGGGCGTTATAGAGCTAAATTAAAAGCTATAGGATGAATAAGCTAGTATCTAATAAGCATGAAACAGCATTCTACATAAGATAAAGAGCATCTAGGAACAAAATTGAAGCAATAAGGAGCTTGTATGAGCTAATTAGAAACTGAGCAAAAAAGAGCAGTTGGACGGCTGGGAGTCTGCTGCTGTACCAGTTAGCAAGATAGTCCAAATGGCTCAATTGGGTGCTTATTTGAGATGAGCTAGAGTGTGAATAAGATTATGAGCTTCTGGCCGCTAGGAATCCACCTAGCTAGCTGTAGTTTGCCCCCATATCTAGCTTCTGTGGAGCCACTTCAAGTTTGATAGGAGCTTATAATGGGAGCAACTAGAGTGGTTGTTAGGCACTTTTAAGAACTGTGACAGCAAGCAAAGAAGTATGTAGCAGATTTCAAGAACAAATTCAGCTAACTAAAGCTTATCCTAGGTACGATTAAGCTAAACACTGATGAAGTTGGGTATGTGAAGATCTTAAAGAACACATTTTGTGAAAGGTTTTGACTAAAAAATGAGCTATTGAGAGGCTTGTAAACATTGGCCTATGGGACAGAATTGGACATTACTCTAAAAATTTGCAAAACACTTAAAACAGCTTGTGAGGCTTAAATGCTCTTTAATAAACTAACTGAAGACCCAGTAAAATGATCTTGACATTCAAAATGGGTAAAAATCTAGTATTTGACCCACAACACTAGCAGTTCCAAACAGTGCCTTAGGGGTAGAAAACTGTGAAGCTGTTTCAAAAAAATGGTTTGAGACTTTGGGATTTTTTTTTTGTTAAAAACTGATTTAACAATTTCAACTAAAGCTTACAAGAGCTTCAAACAACTGAAGCACAACCTTAAACAACTATGGCAGATTGAAATAGCATGAATGAAAATTTAGACTACATAAACTTAAAATGGAATTTAAAAAAAAACTGAATTTGCTTAAAACTGAAATTAACGATTACATTTAAATTAAAATGGCAAATGAAAATGGGACTAGAACTTGACTTTCTGGACTAAACTAAGAACTACATTAAAACTAAAAGAAAGAAACTAACTACTAAAGACTAACTACTTCTTTATACAATGGCTACAAAAACTCTTTATACTACTGAGGGTCTTCCTCTTTTGTCTGATTACTTGTGTGAGAGAGTGAGCTTGTGTGCTTCTTTCAAATCAATCCAAGCCATTCAACAGTTAGGTACCAATTGTGAGACAATCTGAGCCATCCATGGGGCTTTGGAAAGAGGGAAAAGAGTGGGTGAGTGGGTGATGTTTTGACAGGGAAAAGAGGATGGGAGGTTGAGTGTTACAGAGTGGTTGAAGAAGGAGGGAAAAACAAGGGGGTCACGGGTTGGGTTTTTTTTTTTGGGTTTGATTTATAGGTCCGGTTGGTTGTAGTTTATTAATAACACAAGGACCAAAATTGCAATTCCACAAAAACCAAGGGACCAAAGCTGCAATTATCCAATATTCATCATAGAGACCAATTATGACAAGTTTAATTTTTCCAAGGACCAAAAATGATAATTTTCAAATTAAAAATGTCCCGGGGTAATTTCTGTCAATCTTTAAAATTCCAAGGACTCAAGTTGTCATTTTGCAAAACTAGACTTTATAAGGCTAAATTTGACAACTTAAAAATTCCTGAGGGCCTTTTATGAAAAATTACAAGTTTTGAATAACCAGGGACTAGATTTTTACAATTATTGAATAAAACACAGTCTATATATTTTTTCTGTCTTTTCAAGACTTTTCAAAATGTTTTTGACTGTTTTTGCGGGTTTAAATAATATAAAATATATGTATATTTAGACACATATCAAATCCCCCACACTAAACTATTGCTAGTCCCTAGAAATCTTTTGAGAAAACTTAATGGATTTGAATCTCTTTACCAAAAGCCATTACTTCTGGAGTAGCCAATTGTTTCAGTTCAAGTAAGAACCTTGGTACAATGATAACCAAATGATTTTGAGCAAATCACCAGCTTTCAACGGTTTTGATTTGTCTTTACCATAAGCCGTTTGCTTCTGGACTAGCCAACTCTTAGATAAAATATCTTTGGTGAGTCGATTACCAATTATGGTTTTCCAACTGCCTTTACCACAAGCAATAAACTTGCGGGCTATCCAACTCTTCACTTTTAAGGATATGGTGAGCTGAACACCATACAATTTTGGGTAAATTGCAAGCCGTCAACGGATTTGAGATATCTTTACCAAGAGCCGTTTGCTCCTGGATTAGCCAATCCTTTTGTTTATTAGACATGGCGGACTGATAACCGTATCTGAGTAAGTGCAAAACACTTACTCCAAAAAAAAATTTTTGGCCAAAAATGGGGGAATTGGGTGGTATAATTACATGATAAAATTCGTGAGAATTCCCCCCCACACTAGAAATGAATATTGCCCTCAATATTCAAAGTACCGGCGGTTATGCCGAAACTGAGAACGTAAAAGGGAAATACTACGGCCATTATTTGGATTTTTTTTTTTTTTTTGAAACTTTATATACAACAGCGGGGGGAAACTCCCCCACACTAGGGTGGTACACACGGGTGAAAACCCATGTTTAACTACTGTTTTGGATTACCGAGTCGCTAGCTTGACTCGACCCCGAATTAATTTGTTCATGGGGAAGTAAGTGGAAGAGACAATCTCCATCGGACTTTCATTCAAGATGTTTGTATACACATTTGAAGCACGCGAAAGTTCCACACCGACGAGATATACATAGACAGACTCGGCTCACAAATGGTAAATGAAAATGCCGGGGTCAAAGATAATGTCTTCATTCCCGAAGGAGTGAAGATGAAGAGAAATCACAAGATATTTGAGGAAAGGAAGAAAGATTTTGATAACAATCAAGATCCATTCTTCATCCTCAAATGTAGACATATCGGGAGGAAGGGTGAGGGTAGTTTCATTAATAGGCAAACTCGTATGATAGAGTACACCTTCCTCCGAGCCAATATCATCCTCAAGATCAAAATAGAAATGATCATGTTCCGGAGGAGATATGTCATGAGAGAGTTCACCGGAGAACTCTTCATGAAAAGAATCATTCACATGAAGTAAAATTGTGAACTCTTGTTCCATTGTGGGCTCATCACTATCCTTGGTCTGAGTATCAAAGAGTGGATTCTCAGAAATTAAAGTGAATTCAGAGTCGAATTCAAATAGAGGATTAGTGAGAGTTGTTTTGAATGCTTCAGGAACAAAGTGATCAATATTCTCTATTGGACTGTTGGGATAAGAAGTGAGTGAACGATCATTATAAGGGAGACTTTCAGTCTCTCTCAGATCGGCTTCGAAATCAAAGAGAACATCGTTACTTTCTGATGAAAGTGGATTGATGTGAGTGAGTTCATCGGTGAACTCCTCAAGAAGATGATCAGCATCAGATTGTGGAAGTGATGCCTCAACATACTCGATGTCTCCATATGATGCACAATCTTCGCTACAATTGGAGAAAGTCTCAAAATGATCTTTTGAACACTCAAGAGGGGAAAGAGAATCACTCATATGATCAGAAGTTCCCTGTGACTCTCTCGGGATTGGGACAAGGTTCTCAACACTAGAATTTATGAATTCGTCCGATTCCTTTTCAGGAACAGTGTCAAGATGCTCGTCCCCCATGTTCAGAGAGTGAGTGGGAGCTTCGGGTGTGATAGCAGTTGTTTGAGATGGAATCTCAACTGCTGGGATATCAACTGACTGAGGGAGTTGAGAAATAATATTCTTAAAAGGATAAAAACTCTCCTCGTCATCATCATACATAGCTGCCTTAAGAAATTGGGAACGCCTTAGAGCTGCATGCTCTAGGACTAATAATTCTTCCCTAGATTTACGGGCCTCTCGTTCTTCGGCTAGCAATTCTCCCATGGTCTTTTCACCACTCACTTGATTCTTAAAGTTTTGAACCATATCATCAAGTGTTTTCATTGCGGTTTCAAAATCTTGGGAAATTTCTTTAGGCAACGGCTCAGGTGGAGTTTGAACCGTATGGTGCTGTGGAGGTTGGAAATTGTCAAACCTGTGAGAGTCATGATTGTTACAAGGAAATGGATTCCCTATTTGACAATCAGAGCTGAAGTGGGGACCTCCGCAGTACTCACAACAGTAAAACTGCTGAGTCTGGACTGGTGAATTATATGGATATTGGTCATAACCAAAGTTCTGAGCATCCCCGGAAAACTGTTTATAGACAAACGTGTTTCCGGATAGACACTCAAATCCTTGGTGAGGACCTCCACAAAATTCACAGCAGTTATGTTGATTATATGAAGATAAGTCGGGCTGTGGTGGGTAATTGGAAAAGTTTGAGGGGCCGTTAAATGAATTTGGATTAGGATCATAATCAAATGAATTCCTCGAACCACAAAACAAACAACTCCCGTTACGAATATCATTACCACACTGTACACACGTACACCAACGACAGGGTGAACCAAAAAGAGGCTCACCACAACCGACACAAGGAATAAACGATTTCATTTGAGAGTTATGAGAAGGAATCGGTTTATTCAAAGAATCAACAAAACCAACATGGTGATCCGAATGACTATCAAGTCTCGAAGAACATTTTGAAAAATCCGGAGGTGGGATAAGTGGTGTGCTCTGAGAGCTAGCAATTTCCACCACTTCCGTTATGGTCTCCGATTCTGGTTCTTGAGAAACGTGAAGATTAGGCAAGTCATTCTTGCTAGTCACCGATCTAAATTTTGCATGATTGCTTTTAACCGTAAATCGTGAAAGTTTAGGATCAATTTTAGACGGCTTAGGAGCAATTGAGGGGTTAGATCTTTGGATAACCGTAGGTTGGACGTATTTAGCACTTCCATTATCAGAGGGAAGTACCTGGTCCTTTGTCACCCCGGTTTCTCGTTCCATTTCCCTACGCAGAATTAATGGATCATCACGAACAACACGAATTCTTGACATTTGTGATAAAGTCTGAAGTTTTTCAACTTCGTCCCAGAATTCGTCGTAGTCGAGAGATTCCATGAGAATAGAAGAAGTTAGAATCAAATGGATAGAGGGTAAATGGATAAAGAATCAAAAAGGGTAAGAGGGTTAAGGTGAATATTTTTGGGTTTTTGGATAAACATTTTGCAAAAATAAGAAAGAAAATCTTTTTGGGTTTTTGATTTTTAAGATGTTTTTGGATTTTTGGATTTTTATAAGAAAATATAAACATATATAGATGGTATAAACAAGGAGTGAATATTCAAATCACTAATCTGCTAAACGGAAGATAATTAGCACAGCTCCCCGGCAGCGGCGCCAAAAATTTGATTCGTGCTAAACCGTCAAGTTATCTCACACAAGCTAGCCACTTGTGAATGGCTAACCGTAAGAAACTTAAAACAGTTCAGACACCAATGCAATGAAGATCAGGAGAGTATAGTGTTTCCCCAGGTCGTTAAGTCCCAACGAGCTGTGCACTGAATAATCAAACGAATAGTGATCGGGAGAATTTGAACGGGAAAAGGTTTGTGGATAATGAATAATTATACCTAAAGAAAAAGTTAATAAATTACAGGGGCTTAAATGCAAATTAAAGAAAACTAAAAAGATAAATTATATTAAATAAACGCTATCACTATTTTTAAAATTATGTTTTTGATTTTTCTTTTATAAATCTATTTTACTCCTGAAAATGAGCAACTTTTATGAAAATGACTTTTGTGGAAATACGAGAATTCTTAAAAACGAGCTACAAAAGTGAAAAATTAAGGAACGGGAATGTAATTAAGACATGGGAACCCTAAATAACTAAAAATAAACTATTACTAAGCCTAAGGAAAAGTAAAACGAAGCTACATTACATCCTGGGGTGCTAAAATGCAAAAACGCGAAAAACCGGGAACTCACCGAGCCCCGAAAGTGAAAAAGATGAAATTTAAGTCCTACGAGTGCAAAACTAATTTTCCTACATTCTAAATGACTAAAAATAATTTTAGGAAAAAGCCGGGTATTTTTTTGACTTTTATTTTATTTATTACGAATTAAAAACTATTTTAATCTAATTAAATTATTAAAAATACTAAAACATTTTGGAAAAATCTGAAAATTTTACAGAAAATACTTTAAGTATCACTGATTCTAAGAAAAGAAAAACGTGGGTGGTGTTTTGTGAAATAAGCTGCCAATTAAGCTAAAAGAGCTTATGAACAAAACTGCCCAAACGTATTTAAGTACTAAATGATGCAAAATAAAACCAATAGAAGTCCCAAGGGCGCATGGCATCCAGGTACCCTTCTATCATCCTATCCAAGGGAGAGGTCTCAGGTTCGACCCCTGCCTCTCCCTTTTTGCACAATTATATTTTTTTTCTTGATTTTCTTTTGGAAGCTGAACAAGGACAAAATAAACAACCCTTTTTTATAAATCCCAAACTTGTAAAAGCTATAATAAGCTCCCCAACTGCTTTTACACAACAGTTACACCCAAGAAAATAACTTAAGGGACAGTTTCGATTAAATCTAAACTAAAGGAATTCAAAAATCTACTAAAGCTTCCCTAAAGCTCAACATGATGGATATTAATCTAATAAGTTGAGTACATTTAAGGAACACTAAAAAAAAGCAAAGAGAGTAAGATGACAAATAGCTTTTTACCCAACAGTATTGACTGATGGGTCAGTTTGGCTTAAGGGGTGACTAGGGGCAAAAGCTAAGCTACCTATAAGCTAATAAGACCTAAGAATCTGCTAATGACTAAGGGGAAATCCTAATAAGCTATGGCAACCTAAGCAACGAATAACCTAATCCTAAATAAGCTACAATAAGCAAAAGAAAAAACTATAAACCTACTGATGTGTTGCTGAAGTAAAACAGTCCAAGAGGGGGCGTTATAGAGCTAAATTAAAAGCTATAGGATGAATAAGCTAGTATCTAATAAGCATGAAACAGCATTCTACATAAGATAAAGAGCATCTAGGAACAAAATTGAAGCAATAAGGAGCTTGTATGAGCTAATTAGAAACTGAGCAAAAAAGAGCAGTTGGACGGCTGGGAGTCTGCTGCTGTCACAATTCTCAAATTCCGGTCATTTCTTAAATTATATATGCATCATATTAATTCATTCATGGCATTACCACCGTTCTGCACCTCATCTGACTTCGTTCGAATGTCGTTTACTCAACCCGATGTTTTGGTCCTCTGTAGAATCATGGCTGCAAGAAACACACGCTCAGGAGGTAACAACAACGGCAACCCAAACAACAATGACGATCCAAACAACAACGCTGCTGGAATAGCGGATCTACTCACCCAAATTATAACACATCTCGATGCTAGACGAACCAACGCCGGAGAAGGTTTAACTAGGATGGTTCCTCACATGGTTTCTACTGTGGAAATTAGAAGGGATGTCACCTCGTCGAACACAACCACTCTGCAAGCTGCTGTGAGCATGGCATATTGCTTGACAAATGATGTGATCAGTCGGAGAACTAACAAAAGCAAACGACAGTGGACGAAAGCGACAGGAGGATCACCAGGGAAGCCGAGACCAGGGTCAGCAAGACAAAAGGCAACGAATAACCGGGAACTATGGGCGACCACCGGGAGCGCAGAGGATATGCAGGTCCACATCCTTTGTGCACTCAATGTAATTATCATCACTTTCGGAGACTGCCGAAGGTGCAACAAATGTGGACAGACGGGCCACTTCGTGCGAAATTGCTCAAACAGAACTGGAAATCAAGGACAGAGAAAAGCATGTTACGAGTGTGGAAGTCTAGACCACCTTCGCAATACCTCCAAAGGCGAAAAGAACTCCCAATCAAGGAGGTAATCGTCCAAACTTGGCATTGGCAATAGAAGGCCCACAAGATCCGAATATTGATGTTTCCCCCGCACGTGGTCGAGCATTCTATCTCACGGGTACCGAGGAAGCCCGCAACGCTTAACGGGTACATTCTTTCGAACAACTACTTTATTTCTGTGCGACATGATTTTGAGCGCATAACTTCCTTCCAATCTTTATCACGTTCACGACCTTGATTAATTTGAGACCTATTGATATCGACCTTAGTTGTTATATATTTTGTTGATTGGATTTGATTGTGTAAGCAAATCGAATATCGGGCGAATCTTTCAAAAGACTTCATTCAAGGATTTGGAATCCTACCTTTCTAACAACTTGTTTCCTAGCTTGATCTAGTGACAGTTCTTGTTTGATGAGTTGCGAAAATCAAGCTAAGAGACAAGTTTACTCAAGTCGGTTTAGTTTAATCTCATGACAGTTCTTGTTTGATGAGTTGTGGGATTAGATTATAATCGACAACCTAAAGGTCTTTTGAGAGCTACGTTCGATATTGGGTAAGTTTACCCTATCAAATCTAGTCACGGGCACGTACTTAATTGAATGGGGAACCTGTACGCATGGACATTGATATGATCATTTAGACTGTTCGTTCGAGCATGAACTTTTAGAACTCTTGTCGAGGTTCGGACCATAGTATCGTTAATCGAATCATGAGGACATGATTCCGCTGACATGGGAAGAATGTCACAATTCTCAAATTCCGGTCATTTCTTAAATTATATATGCATCATATTAATTCATTCATGGCATTTCATTTCACATTTAACGCGTAATTTTTATATTTAATAAACGTTATCGCGTGAGTTATTATTTTAAATATTTAATCCGTTACTTTCAAAAATGATCCCGGGGTATTTTTATACTTACAGTTAGTTATATAAACTATATTTTGAGTTTTCCTAATGTTTTAAATTTATTTGGTACATAAATCGTTAAATTAATATTATTACGACACTTTTCTTAAAAATTACTCGATAATTATTTTATCACTCAAATTTCACAAGGAATGTATTTTTACAATTTTTATTATCTCATTATATTCTATTTTGATCTATTAAAAATTACTTTTACCCAAAACTACCTTAAATACACTAATGTATATAAAACCTTACAAGTTACATTTTTCTTATATATTATACTTACATTTTAATTATACACATGCAAAAAAAAAAAAAAATATATAAAATTGTGAAACATTGCCCCCCAAATCCGGCCCTATGGGGGGGTGACATTAAATGATGGTTAAAAAAAAATTCTTCATTGATAGTTTATATGTATACTCCAAAGACTTTATGCATTCATTCAATCTCATAATTATTCACAAGTAGCAAAGAGCTTCTTCCTCTCTTTGTTCCTTCATCAAAAACCGGCCATAGTAGAGGTTCTCAAAGGATCACAAAATTTTTCCAAGTTCAAGCATAATCACAATCTAGTAATACTCTTATTAAGATTTTGAAATAAAAATCTAGAGTATTTAGGCTAAACCTTGTTCTTTGCACCTCATCATAATACTTGTAAGCATGTTTCTTTCATTTTTCATGTTTCCTTATCATCTCATATGTATCTTTTCATTTTTGGAGCAAGCATGCATGATATGTGATTTATACCATTTTTACTTGATTTCTGGAGTTTTATATATATATGGTCATCCTATAATTATTCCCTTGGTATTCATTGGTCTTGATGGTGATTAGGAACCCATGACACCCTAAGAAGGTGTATGGTAGGATTAGATTAGCTTTGGAGTTGATTTGAAGGGATTAGAATAGGTTTTGTCCGAGAAAAACTATTTTCGATACGTATAAAATATGTTCTGTCCTTATTTCGATTTTCTGGAAAAACCGACAGTAGGCACGACATTTTGGCCTTGATATTTAGAAAATATACTTTAAAACGAATCCGTGGCCGCTTGAACGGATAAAAACGGAGTTATAACGAAGAAGTTATGGATTTTACAAGTTTGACGACGAAATATATAATTTTCAGAAATTTCAGCATACTATTTTTCTTTTGTCCGAGTCAAAAACGAGCCTTAAGCTTCACAAATTATTTCGACTTGTCAAAAATATATTAGTATACTTCGATACGAAGCTAAGGACGTATTATACGTAGAAAACGGATTTGAAACGACAAAGATATGCACGTTTTCATAAACTTGCCGTAACTATTATTTTCTGAAAAACTATATTATTTTTACGAGATAAGTGTTACGGTAACTAAAATCACCATCTTTAACCCTTATTATCTTTATGTTCGAGACCACTATGACGAAAACTCCTGAACTGAAACTTTTAGATTTTGATACAAACTTTCCAAAACCGTCGAGTTCGTTTTCTAACGATCGACGTACACCGTTTTACGACTAGTTTTTCGGAGCCATTTTTGTCACTTTTATGAAATTTCCGACGACATTGTTTTACGACGAAAAGTGATAATTTCACTATAAATCATTACAAAACCATTGTAGGATGACATTTTGACGTAAATAATTGTAAAGTGATTTTTGGATGGTCAAGACGTCAAACGAGTATTTTTCGACGAAGAGTATTATTTTCAAAAACCCGAAATGGTATAAATAACATACGAAATGCATGCATAACATTACATTGCAACTCATTACATATCATATCATTGTAATAGGTCCCGGTTAAAGCATCACATTATACCTCGGTGTACTCACTTTGTGTCACATCTATTCATCAAGTGAGTATTCACAGACTCCCCTTTTTTTTAAATGCTTTAAATTGTTTTGGGGCTGAATGCATGAACCATACTTGAATTAAATTGATTCTTACTTTGTGAACTCTTTTGACTAGAACTTGTGAACTATTTTGGCTTGAACTTTTGAACTTGAATCAAATCCTTGAACTTAATTACGAAATTATGACTTATTTGAACTTATTGAACCGTACGTGTTATGACCTTGTCCCAAAGTCTCCCATGTTCGGAGCATCACTATAAAGTCTCGCCTTATTGGTGGAGCGGTCTCAATAAATCTCGTCTAGGTGGTCGAGTGACAAAGAAGTCTCGCCTTATTGGTGGAGCGGTCTCAATAAATCTCGCCTAGGTGGTCGAGTGACAAAGAAGTCTCGCCTTATTGGTGGAGCGGTCTCAATAAATCTCGTCTAGGTGGTCGAGTGACAAAGGAGTCTCCCTTGTTGGAGCAGTGCAAAGTGTCCCATGTTAGGAGCATCCCTGAATTATTATATACTTGGTACTATATTGTGAACTATTATGACCACTTACACTTGACTACTTGACGCACTATATTTTTGTGCAATGGGTTGTGTACACACAGTTTGCAAGTTTTGTATGGGCGGAATTTGGAACTGAGTGGATACACAATGCCTTTGCTTTGTGGACCATTTTCGTTGACCGAAATCTTTGATTATTTATTACGAGTTTTCTTATTTTGCTAAACGTGTTTACTCACCAACTATTTTCATAGTTGACCCGTTTTCTCTTATGCATTTCAGGTGATCGTTAGTAAGCTTTTCTATCAAGTCTTTCATAAAGAAGTTTTCACTTGTCGCTACAAATCATTATGTATAAAATATAATATTTTGGAATTTAAACTTTGTAATATATTTGCCAATGACGGTTAAACTTGTATTGTAATGGTGTAATATTTCTTTTTAATATTAATGTTGGTATGTTCTATTATCTTGTGCTTATGTTCCCTTCCGTTACACCTCGTGTTTCCGCCTCCGGCGAGGGTGTGACAGATTGGTATCAGAGCCAAAGGTTATAGAGAATGCCGATTTTTCAAAAATAAAAATCACAGCTATAACCGGAAAATTTTTTATTTTATTTTATTAAACATTGAACATCATCCGAGTCATCTAGTCCTATCGTTGCATTGTTACTCATAAATTATACATAGCCTGATCAACTATGTCTAATTTATGAAGAACCATGCAATGATAAGAGTAGTAGTTTTAAATCATGTTTAGTCGAGTCTTTAAAGTCTGGTCACCTGAAGTTGCATTGGTCGGGTGGGTATGCATGGCATGTTTTACGTTCACGTCTACATTACCGTATCTTGTTCATATCTTCTTTTTTTTTTCCATCTTTCGACTTGTTAGACATAGCATGTCTCTGTTCCTGTCATGTTTCGATCACTATAAAACATTACCACCGTTCGCACCTCATCGACTTCGTTCGAATGTCGTTTACTCAACCCGATGTTTTGGTCCTCTGTAGAATCATGGCTGCAAGAAACACACGCTCAGGAGGTAACAACAACGGCAACCCAAACAACAATGACGATCCAAACAACAACGCTGCTGGAATAGCGGATCTACTCACCCAAATTATAACACATCTCGATGCTAGACGAACCAACGCCGGAGAAGGTTTAACTAGGATGGTTCCTCACATGGTTTCTACTGTGGAAATTAGAAGGGATGTCACCTCGTCGAACACAACCACTCTGCAAGCCGCTGTGAGCATGGCATATTGCTTGACAAATGATGTGATCAGTGCGGAGAACTAACAAAGCAAACGGCAGTGGACGAAAAGCGACAGGGAGGATCACCGGGGAAGCCGAGACCGGGTCAGCAAGACAAGAGGCAACGAATAACCAGGAACTATGGGGCGACCACCCGGGAGCGCAGAGGATATGCAGGTCCACATCCTTTGTGCACTCAATGTAATTATCATCACTCAGGAGACTGCCGAAGGTGCAACAAATGTGGACAGACGGGCCACTTCGTGCGAAATTGCTCAAACAGAACTGGAAATCAAGGACAGAGAAAAGCATGTTACGAGTGTGGAAGTTTAGATCACCTTCGCAATAACTGTCCAAAGCTGAAAAGAACTCCCAATCAAGGAGGTAATCGTCCAAACTTGGCATTGGCAATAGAAGGCCCACAAGATCCGAATATTGATGTTTCCCCGCACGTGGTCGAGCATTCTATCTGGGTACCGAGGAAGCCCGCAACGCTTAACGGGTACATTCTTTCGAACAACTACCTTATTTCTGTACGACATGATTTTGAGCGCATAACTTCCTTCCAATCTTTATCACGTTCACGACCTTGATTAATTTGAGACCTATTGATATCGACCTTAGTTGTTATATATTTTGTTGATTGGATTTGATTGTGTAAGCAAATCGAATATCGGGCGAATCTTTCAAAAGACTTCATTCAAGGATTTGGAATCCTACCTTTCTGACAACTTGTTTCCTAGCTTGATCTAGTGACAGTTCTTGTTTGATGAGTTGCGAAAATCAAGCTAAGAGACAAGTTTACTCAAGTCGGTTTAGTTTAATCTCATGACAGTTCTTGTTTGATGAGTTGTGGGATTAGATTATAATCGACAACCTAAAGGTCTTTTGAGAGCTACGTTCGATATTGGGTAAGTTTACCCTATCAAATCTAGTCACGGGCACGCACTTAATTGAATGGGGAACCTGTACGCATTGACATTGATATGATCATTTAGACTGTTCGTTCGAGCATGAACTTTTAGAACTCTTGTCGAGGTTCGGACCATAGTATCGTTAATCGAATCATGAGGACATGATTCCGCTGACATGGGAAGAATGTCACAATTCTCAAATTCCGGTCATTTCTTAAATTATATATGCATCATATTAATTCATTCATGGCATTTCATTTCACATTTAACGCGTAATTTTTATATTTAATAAACGTTATCGCGTGAGTTATTATTTTAAATATTTAATCCGTTACTTTCAAAAATGATCCCGGGGTATTTTTATACTTACAGTTAGTTATATAAACTATATTTTGAGTTTTCCTAATGTTTTAAATTTATTTGGTACATAAATCGTTAAATTAATATTATTACGACACTTTTCTTAAAAATTACTCGATAATTATTTTATCACTCAAATTTCACAAGGAATGTATTTTACAATTTTTATTATCTCATTATATTCTATTTTGATCTATTAAAAATTACTTTTACCCAAAACTACCTTAAATACACTAATGTATATAAAACCTTACAAGTTACATTTTTCTTATATATTATACTTACATTTTAATTATACACATGCAAAAAAAAAAAAAAAATATATAAAATTGTGAAACATTGCCCCCCCAAATCCGGCCCTATGGGGGGGTGACATTAAATGATGGTTAAAAAAATTCTTCATTGATAGTTTATATGTATACTCCAAAGACTTTATGCATTCATTCAATCTCATAATTATTCACAAGTAGCAAAAAGCTTCTTCCTCTCTTTGTTCCTTCATCAAAAACCGGCCATAGTAGAGGTTCTCAAAGGATCACAAAATTTTTCCAAGTTCAAGCATAATCACAATCTAGTAATACTCTTATTAAGATTTTGAAATAAAAATCTAGAGTATTTAGGCTAAACCTTGTTCTTTGCACCTCATCATAATACTTGTAAGCATGTTTCTTTCATTTTCATGTTTCCTTATCATCTCATATGTATCTTTTCATTTTTGGAGCAAGCATGCATGATATGTGATTTATACCATTTTACTTGATTTTTGGAGTTTTATATATATATGGTCATCCTATAATTATTCCCTTGGTATTCATTGGTCTTGATGGTGATTAGGAACCCATGACACCCTAAGAAGGTGTATGGTAGGATTAGATTAGCTTTGGAGTTGATTTGAAGGGATTAGAATAGGTTTTGTCCGAGAAAAACTATTTTCGATACGTATAAAATATGTTCTGTCCTTATTTCGATTTTCTGGAAAAACCGACAGTAGGCACGACATTTTGGCCTTGATATTTAGAAAATATACTTAAAAACGAATCCGTGGCCGCTTGAACGGATAAAAACGGAGTTATAACGAAGAAGTTATGGATTTTACAAGTTTGACGACGAAATATATAATTTTCAGAAATTTCAGCATACTATTTTTCTTTTGTCGAGTCAAAAAGAGCCTTAAGCTTCACAAATTATTTCGACTTGTCAAAAATATATTAGTATACTTCGATACGAAGCTAAGGACGTATTATTCGTAGAAAACGGATTTGAAACGACAAAGATATGCACGTTTTCATAAACTTGCCGTAACTATTATTTTCTGAAAAACTATATTATTTTTACGAGATAAGTGTTACGGTAACTAAAATCACCATCTTTAACCCTTATTATCTTTATGTTCGAGACCACTATGACGAAAACTCCTGAACTGAAACTTTTAGATTTTGATACAAACTTTCCAAAACCGTCGAGTTCGTTCTCTAACGATCGACGTACACCGTTTACGACTAGTTTTTCTGAGCCATTTTTGTCACTTTTATGAAATTTCCGACGACATTGTTTTACGACGAAAAGTGATAATTTCACTATAAATCATTACAAAACCATTGTAGGATGACATTTTGACGTAAATAATTGTAAAGTGATTTTTGGATGGTCAAGACGTCAAAAGAGTATTTTCGACGAAGAGTATTATTTTCAAAACTCGCAAATGGTATAAATAACATACGAAATGCATACATAACATTACATTGCAACTCATTACATATCATATCATTCGTAATAGGTCCCGGTTAAAGCATCACATTATACCTCAGTGTACTCACTTTTGTCGTCGCATCTATTCATCAAGTGAGTATTCACAGTCTCCCCTTTTTAAATGCTTTAAATTGTTTTGGGGCTGAATGCATGAACCATACTTGAATTAAATTGATTCTTACTTTGTGAACTCTTTTGACTAGAACTTGTGAACTATTTTGGCTTGAACTTTTGAACTTGAATCAAATCCTTGAACTTAATTACGAAATTATGACTTATTTGAACTTATTGAACCGTACGTGTTATGACCTTGACCTAAAGTCTCCCATGTTGAACATCACTATAAAGTCTCGCCTTATTGGTGGAGCGGTCTCAATAAATCTCGTCTAGGTGGTCGAGTGACAAAGAAGTCTCGCCTTATTGGTGGAGCGGTCTCAATAAATCTCGTCTAGATGGTCGAGTGACAAAGAAGTCTCGCCTTATTGGTGGAGCGGTCTCAATAAATCTCGTCTAGGTGGTCGAGTGACAAAGGAGTCTCCCTTGTTGGAGCAGTGCAAAGTGTCCCATGTTAGGAGCATCCCTGAATTATTATATACTTGGTACTATATTGTGAACTATTATGACCACTTACACTTGACTACTTGACGCACTATATTTTTGTGCAATGGGTTGTGTACACACAGGTTGCAAGTTTTGTATGGGCGGAATTTGGAACTGAGTGGATACACAATGCCTTTGCTTTGTGGACCATTTTCGTTGACCGAAATCTTTGATTATTTATTACGAGTTTTCTTATTTTGCTAAACGTGTTTACTCACCAACTATTTTCATAGTTGACCCGTTTTTCTCTTATGCATTTCAGGTGATCGTTAGTAAGCTTTTCTATCAAGTCTTTCATAAAGAAGTTTTCACTTGTCGCTACAAATCATTATGTATAAAATATAATATTTTGGAATTTAAACTTTGTAATATATTTGCCAATGACGGTTAAACTTGTATTGTAATGGTGTAATATTTCTTTTTAATATTAATGTTGGTATGTTCTATTATCTTGTGCTTATGTTCCCTTCCGTTACACCTCGTGTTTCCGCCTCCGGCGAGGGTGTGACAGCTGCTGTACCAGTTAGCAAGATAGTCCAAATGGCTCAATTGGGTGCTTATTTGAGATGAGCTAGAGTGTGAATAAGATTATGAGCTTCTGGCCGCTAGGAATCCACCTAGCTAGCTGTAGTTTGCCCCCATATCTAGCTTCTGTGGAGCCACTTCAAGTTTGATAGGAGCTTATAATGGGAGCAACTAGAGTGGCTGTTAGGCACTTTTAAGAACTGTGGACAAGCAAAGAAGTATGTAGCAGATTTCAAGAACAAATTCAGCTAACTAAAGCTTATCCTAGGTACGATTAAGCTAAACACTGATGAAGTTGGGTATGTGAAGATCTTAAAGAACACATTTTGTGAAAGGTTTTGACTAAAAAATGAGCTATTGAGAGGCTTGTAAACATTGGCCTATGGGACAGAATTGGACATTACTCTAAAAATTTGCAAAACACTTAAAACGACTTGTGAGGCTTAAATGCTCTTTAATAAACTAACGAAGACCAGTAAAATGATCTTGACATTCAAAATGGGTAAAAATCTAGTATTTGACCCACAACACTAGCAGTTCCAAACAGTGCCTTAGGGGTAGAAAAGCGTGAAGCTGTTTCAAAAATGGTTTGAGACTTTGGGATTTTTTTTGTTAAAACTGATTTAACAATTTCAACTAAAGCTTACAAGAGCTTCAAACAACTGAAGCACAACCTTAAACAACTATGGCAGATTGAAATAGCATGAATGAAAATTTAGACTACATAAACTTAAAATGGAATTTAAAAAAAAACTGAATTTGCATATAACTGAAATTAACGATTACATTTAAATTAAAATGACAAATGAAAATGGGACTAGAACTTGACTTTCTGGACTAAAATAAGAACTACATTAAAACTAAAAGAAAGAAACTAACTACTAAAGACTAACTACTTCTTTATACAATGGCTACAAAAACTCTTTATACTACTGAGGGTCTTCCTCTTTTGTCTGATTACTTGTGTGAGAGAGTGAGCTTGTGTGCTTCTTTCAAATCAATCCAAGCCATTCAACAGTTAGGTACCAATTGTGAGACAATCTGAGCCATCCATGGGGCTTTGGAAAGAGGGAAAAGAGTGGGTGAGTGGGTGATGTTTTGACAGGGAAAAGAGGATGGGAGGTTGAGTGTTACAGAGTGGTTGAAG
Organism: Chrysanthemum makinoi; assembly: GCA_910596185.1. Taxonomy (NCBI): domain Eukaryota; kingdom Viridiplantae; phylum Streptophyta; class Magnoliopsida; order Asterales; family Asteraceae; genus Chrysanthemum; species Chrysanthemum makinoi. The sequence goes on from OU343225.1 coordinate 302,523,766, forward strand.
AAGGAGGGAAAAACAAGGGGGTCACGGGTTGGGTTTTTTTTTTTTTTTTTTTTTGGGTTTGATTTATAGGTCCGGTTGGTTGTAGTTTATTAATAACACAAGGACCAAAATTGCAATTCCACAAAAACCAAGGGACCGAAGCTGCAATTATCCAATATTCATCATAGAGACCAATTATGACAAGTTTAATTTTTCCAAGGACCAAAAATGATAATTTTCAAATTAAAAATGTCCCGGGGTAATTTCTGTCAATCTTTAAAATTCCAAGGACTCAAGTTGTCATTTTGCAAAACTAGACTTTATAAGGCTAAATTTGACAACTTAAAAATTCCTGAGGGCCTTTTATGAAAAATTACAAGTTTTGAATAACCAGGGACTAGATTTTTACAATTATTGAATAAAACACAGTCTATATATTTTTTCTGTCTTTTCAAGACTTTTCAAAATGTTTTTGACTGTTTTTGCGGGTTTAAATAATATAAAATATATGTATATTTAGACACATATCATACACTGCCCGTTAGTTTTAGTCTATAGGTTAGTTCATCAAATTATAAATATTAAAATTGGTAGAAAATCCTTAGACCTACAAAGACACATCACTCATCCAGTAATCTTCTCACGGACTCAGAAGGAACAAAATATTATCTTGGTGATCCACAGACTGAAGCTTTTGGTAGTGATGATCCTTTTGAAACGTGAACAAAGCGATGATGTTTCTTGCCAGGGCATTCCAACTATAGGACACCCACAAACAACCGTCTCAGAATCTCATCCTCTCATTTTTCACCTCCAATGGTCACACCACCTCACCTTTTAACCCATTTTTTTTTATTTATTTAAAAACTAAATCTTTCAATTATTTTATTTTCTTTTCTATTTTTTTAAACAAACTAAATTTTCATTCATTCAAATAAAATACAAATTACAATACGAAAAAAAAAAAATGCGAAATTTAGAAAAAAAATACGAAAATTAAAAAAACATTACATGAAAAGAAAAAACCCAATCGTCTTATTTGTTTTTTTGCATGCATCCAAATAACTTTAGTACTGATTTGATCTTGTATTTTTTCCGCCATTTTAATAAAATCATCTTTCATCTCTCAATCTTTCCAAGATTCTTCTTGTAAAAAAATGTCAATCAAAGCTAGTTTTTCTTGTAAAATATCTTTGCATTCCGTGTATGTTTCCTCATATCATCTTTAGCTTTGCTCGCATTGTCAAACTGCACAGCTAAGTCGATAATCGTTTGCTAACGGATGCTATCCTCATCAATTTGCTTCTGAACACTAGCTTTGATTTTATCGACGGTATGTGGAAGAGAACAATCTATAATTTTTTTGTAGGATTAAGTTTGAAGTTGTGTAAAGAATGAGAGTAGATTGTATAGAGTAGAGAGTGTATAATGTGAAATTGTGTTTAAAAGTAATTAAACTTATGGAGTATATATATGTATTTTAAAATGATACTTGGTAAAAAAAAATGAGTGTTACATAACCATTGTAGGGGGCCCATTTGTGCACGATCTCATATTAAGTGAGCAGCTCACCATTCGCTGCTTGGTGTAAGCAGCTCATGTGCCACCAACCTTCGTCCCCAATAGCCCTCACGTGTAAGGTTACTGAGAAAATACCCTCTCACGCTCCCATTGGGAGCAGCCTTAAAGGCCTCAAAATGATGTTCTTCTCTTTCCTATGGCTAAATTTGAACTTTGTACCTCCAATAACACGAATGCTTAGAATTTGATTAGAAAACGTTTTCTATTCAAAGTAGAACTGTCTTAGAGAACAGATAACACCCATATTTGAGATATGTCTTACTTTTCCTATAAATACATCTAAAAAGTTTATGTTTATTATTAATGACTTTCAAAAAAAAAAAAATAATAATAAAATTTTCTTTTGTTTCAAGAATCTCTACTGGATTTTGACTTATCATTTTTGTGCTTCATTATGTATTTAAAGTCATTAGTGTGTGTTTGGCATTGTTTATTTTTTCTGCTTATCTGTTTTTTAAAGCAGTATAGTAGTGGTTTTGGTATACAAAGTCCAAACACTACTTGCCTTTTTGCTTATTTATAAGCAAAAAAACCAGTTTTTCCTAAGTAGGTGAGAAGCTACTTGTTTTATATTCATTATTTGTTGTTAAACTAAAATTTGCTTCTACTATTAAATTCAACCTAAAAACTTTAATAAATACATATGATTGATTAGTTTTGTCAAATTATTAATTATTTTAGGTTAATGTATTTTAAATGTATCTTACTTGTTTTAAATTATAGGTTTGTGTAATAACTTTTTTCTTATTTACTAAACTTTCAAATTTCGTCACTCTGGTGTATTTTTGGACCATTTTACCCCTCTTCTATAAAAGGATTCTTAATAAATTGAAGGGTAAAATGGTTAGAAAATACACCATAGTGATGCAATTTGAAAGTTTTGTACATGAATTTGCAAAAATAAATAGTTTATTACACATACCTGAAATTTGTGACAAGTAAAATACATTTTAAATACATTTTTTTTTAATATTATTGTATCTTTTACAAAGTAAAGCAAATACAAACATAGTTTTTATAAGCATTTTTTAAGCAGAAGAAAATAAAAAAGATAAGCACTCTCTTAATTCTATCAACCAGCGTTGTCAAATTTGAAGCTTTGTGATGAGATTTCTAACGAGTCTTAAAATTTTGGGTTTGTGCACTTTTGGAGCTTATGATTAGCTCAATCTCATACTACCTTCGTCTCATAATTATTATCTAGTGTTGATTTTTTAAGTTTTTATATTGCAACTTTTACTTTAAATATTTTTATTTGTGTTATATAATATTTGATAAAAATTATACAAATGAAAATACATTTAAAACTCATATATTTTGCATCAAATAATATATAACATAAATAAGAATATTTAAAGCCAAAGTTGAAAACTAAAGATTTTAAAAATTAGCACTGAATAATAAATATAGGACGGAAGAAGTAACAAATTAGATAAGAAAAACTTATTAAGTCGACTAGAACTCGTGTCTTTTAGATACTTTAAATTATCTTCTTTTTTAGAGATTATTTTATATGTTTGAAATCAACGTATAAAATTAGTCGGTGTGGTCTAAGTACACATAAGGTTGCGCGTGCAAGAGTTGAAATACGCATTCAACTTGCATTTATGTGCTGGTACAAGTACTAATTTAGACATTTATAATTGATGTTGTTATTTTTACATGTCAAATTTTCTAATAACCTTGTCATCATTGATTTATCTGAGTTAGGAACAAACCAATACGCACTTCTATAAATGGCAATTTTATTTTAAGCGACTGTACCTTATATTTCTTTTCTTAGTGCATGACTTAATTCGTAAGAAAGATGTAATGACACCATAACAAAGAGATATAAGTATATAACGTATTTTCACACTTTAGTTAATTAGAACAATGGATCATGATGCGTGTTGTTGTAAGCTACAATTAAACATAACTACGTACATAATAGAAACATATTTCTACCAAATGACGGTTATGTTCATAACTAGTCGAACTCGTATCTTTTTGTTATTTCTTCACTTTGGAAGTTAATATAATAAATTTTTGACTTGTGGGTATTGCTAAATGGAAACATGGTTGCTAATTTGACTATAGTTAAATGTAAGATGATTGTCTTGTTAAAAATGTAAAATTATGATACATACACTACGTTTTTTTTGGCAATTATGATTTCTGAATTTCTGACCAACACATATAAAAAATACAATGGTTGGTAACTTTTGGCAATAATATGAGAAGGATCCTAATGGGAAAAGCAAGTAAACGAGTTGGCATGTTGCTGGATAAGTTTTTCTAGTAGCATTTGGTTTTTGACCTTATATCTTTACGCGTTTAGCATTTTTTAAGCATTTTTCCCATTACAATGATGTGTGTTTCCAAGTGAAAATATTTGAGACTTATTATAAAAGTAAGTTTTAAAATTTTAATTTAAAAAATATTACTATAAAAAAAAATAGAAAATTAATGTAAAATCTGAAAATCTAAGTTTGATTAAAATCATATATAACCACCCTCCAATAATGATACATTTTAATAAATTATTTATAAGAAAAGTTACCTAAACTTATAACCATCAATTTAATGCTAAAATTTGAAAACTAAAGGCTCGTTTGGTTTGTAGATGAGTTTAGGATTTGGATTTGTATTTAGATTTGGATTTTGATTTTGAATTAAATGAAGAGACAGAAAATAAATGATTGATAAGCGTATTTTTCAAAACTTTAAAAGTAAAAATTAAGAAAAGAAATAAAATAACTTGTGGCTAAAATAAAAAGCATCAAATAAAAATGAATTTTGATTGGTCCATTTATTGACACCCATCGAAAACCAACCAAAATATGGTGGAATGAAAAGTTGGTCTCAAAAGTCTTTGTCAGGAACATGTCAGAGGTATGGAAATGTACCAAACAAATATTTTAAGGGTGCGTTTGGTAGATCACTATCGGAATGGATTTATGGATTTCATTCCGATTCAAGATGTTTGTTTAGAAGGTCCGGTAATAAAATAGGTATATCATAGTCATAGATTCATTACTCACCTATTTGGTGTCTATGAAATCCATTATGTGGACCCCTCTCTTATCCACTACAAAACTCAAATATCTATACATTTTTTCATTCCATATTTTGTAATCTAAACATAAACAATCGTAATGATACACTTTTTTATATCCATTGTCATTCTACCCAATACCAAATCTGATACCCGTTGCGATTCCGAGCAATAAACCAAACGGCCCCTAAAGATTCTATCAATCTAAACCGGTTATAACCGGATACCAAACAAGCCCTAAAGTGTACCATTAATACTAATAACAATTTAGACGTTTTATTTTTGAAAAACATATCTCTACTAATTTATAATGTTTGGAACATGCTAGATTAGGAAGTTCAAAATGAAAAATATTTTATCGTCACAAAAATAATCACTGGACGCATTACGCAGATACCCTTATAGTATATTCAACATCTGCAAGACTACAACACTCTATGAGGAAGGTTTTGAAATTCAAAAACGTTGATCTAAAAACATTTGACCATTTGAAAAACCAAGTTTAATGGTAACATTGTTTAGTGTGTATTTTAAATATAAGAGCATTTGTAATAGGGTGTTTGAAAAGCTTTTTAAAAGCTTTTTACTAGAGATGAGCACGGTATCGGTCTCGTATCGATCCCGTACTGAATTAGTGGTATCATTTTTTTTCGAGCATAAATTAGTGGTACCGGTACGGTACCGAACGGGATTCGGATACCGGTACCGAGAAATCGGGTTTTTCTCGTTTTTACGGGTACTGGTCCCGTACCGAATTAGTGGTCCCGATTTTTTTTCACCTTATTTCGTAGTCGCGGTACCGTACCGTATATCAGGATTCCGTACGGTTCCGGTTCGGTTTCGGGATTCGGGTCAAAATGCTCATCTCTACTTTTTACCATTGCATGAAAAGACTTTTTAAAACATTTGAAAGAAAGACTTGGCTAGTGATAAGTGTTTTAAGCAATAACTTTTTAGTTGCAAGTATTATTAATAAATGTATCAAGACAAAATAAGTTTAACATTTATTGCTATAAATGTATCAAGTTTTTTATGATTTGATACATTAGTGATGATCTAAAAAGAATAAATAAAACTTTGATCAAATATTTTCTGACACAAATACCTTTGTTTTTTGTACTATGCTCTAAATAGTTAAACACGTTTACGCAATTAGTGAACTAAAGATGGAAACGAGGTTAAGATTTGGAGAGAGGGGAATCGTTGTTGTCATCCCGTTAATGTGTAATCGGGGTTTGTTAAGAAATCTTTTATGTATTTATATTATTTACAATTAGTGAACATGATCTATTATGTTTGATTAAACTTTGATGAATTCTAATTCATTTTTTATATGATGACAAGACAATGCTTACGATTTGAAGAGTAACTAATATGTCAATGTTAGCATTTTACATGTTGGAAAATTGTTATGCTTGTTTCAAATTTTGAACATTATTTAATAATAGTAGGGTGTTCGCGTAATTCGGTTGCGGGTATTCTGTAATTTAATTTTTTCTGTTAATAATTTATTTCATTTGTATTTACATGTTGGAAAATTGTTATGCTTGTTTCAAATTTTGAACATTATTTAATAATAGTAGGGTGTTCGCGTGATTCGGTTGCGGGTATTCTGTAATTTAATTTTTTCTGCTAATAATTTATTTCATTTGTATATTTTTTGACAATAGCTTTACTGATTATTTTTTATTATTCTTTTTGGTTGTGTGTTTAGTAGCTTGTTTGATTTTGATGCGTGAGTTCATGGTCGAAAGACTTTTTTTTAACGAGCAAGCTTTACAACCCACCTAATCGTCGTAGTGTAGTATGGGTAAGCCCAGGGAGTTGATCGTTCTCTAGGGAAATAGAGATGCTTTACAAGAGGTCTTTACAAAGGGTTATAATGTTAGGCTTCGGGTAGGAAAATAAAGGGTTTTGTTGGATATGGGGAATTTTTAGTTGTGGCAAGTCAAAAATATAAGTTACATGATGTAAAACGCGGCGTTACTAAGCCAAGACTCGACTCACTAACAATAGATAACAACTTGAAACAAAATATAAACATAAATATAGATGTAGGATGGTAGCCCATATGTTTTTCTCATTTTTTTATACCTTTTTACTCTACCATTCTCTAAGATAACATTAAAATAAAGGAAATTATAAAAGCATCCCCACACTTGAGTTTTTATTTCACTAACACTAATTGAACCAAATTGAAAATATCAAAACACCTGGAGTACTTAATTACATAGACAAATGGAATTTGAATTTAACGTTCCTTCCCGTTACTCCATAAAATACCACTTTAACCCATGAGTCCCAATCGTCCCAAAATTATATACAAAGGATATGAATCGACTTAGCAACCATGCAAGTAACTAGATAATTAAACGAAGGGTTTAAACAATGGTTATAATAATGCACTAAAGATGAGTGCATACAAGGTAGGCTAAGGCGATTTGGGTGTAACATTTGGGGGTGGATTGTAAACAATGCTCTTCATTGATATTCCGAAAACCGGAACATCACGAGAACGGCAAAAAGATAGGCTCTGAGGGGTTAACTAGGGGTATCGTGAACTAAAGATGAGTACATCGCAAGGGTATGGGGAAAATTACTCAACCGATGAGGTTGACGTAATTAAATTACAGGTTTAAAACAAGGGTTATCCTAATGCCTCTTATCATTTAGTTAATCCTAACTACAAGAATGTAGTCTCACTAGCGATCTCGGAATGCATCACAAAACAAATTCTAAAATCTATTATACTACCGGTACATTCTCTAAGCATTAAATGTTAGGATTATGAAAATCCATATTAAAGACCGGGTCACCCCGAGTATCATCTAGCATTAGTTAGGTCGTAGACTTATTAGTAAATGTAAGTTATCGTATCACCATGGAGTCGGGTCGGGTCTTTATCCACTGTATGCCCGATCCATAGCCCATTAGGGGCGTGTATTGTAAGAAGTATAAATACCCTTTCACACCAAGTGAAAGGGTTGGAGATTCATTTGCTTTCAAGCTAATACACATTACTTTCTCTCTCTAGAAGTAAACTCCCATTCTTTTTCTCTCTAAACATTCGGCCATCACAAGTGTTACATATGTTATGATTTCTAGTATTCTACAATTGGTATCAGAGCCATGGTTTGATTAGCTTGATTGTGTGTGCTAGGATTTGTGGCTCGTCTATATTTTCTTTGTTGTTTTTCTTCCTTTTTGGTTCGAATAGAAAAGAAAGAAAAATCATTGTTTGAGCTTGGTTTGTGGTTAAACTTGTTATATGTTGGTACCTCTGTGTTTAGGTTTGTTGTAGTAGCTTAGATTGGTGATTGGTTAGCTTATTTCACTAGTTTATTGGAAGTTTGGCTTGCATTCAAAGGTTTTGAAGTTTGTTCTTGACTGCGTTTTGGTGTAATCTTGACTGTTTTGCTTATAAGTGGTATTTCTTGGCTGCGGTTTGTGTTAAAAATGGTAGGTCTTGATTGCGTTTGGTTGTTTGCTTGAAAGGGAAAAGGGACAAAACTGGGAGAAAATGACTTGTGTACTTGAATGAAAGTGACCTACGTTTTGCCGCTCAAGATTGCGTTTTGGTCTCTGCGTTTTGCTTCAGAGCATTGCGTTTTGCCTCTGTGTTTTGGTCACTGCGTTTTGCCTCAAGAAGTTGCGTTTTGCTCAAGACCTTGCGTTTTGGTCACTACGTTTTGTCTATCTTCATTGCATTTTGTGTCCTGCGTTTTGTCTATTTCAAGATGCGTTTTGCTATCTTGAAGACCCTTATCTAAGTCGAACTAAAGGTTATGCTACCAAAATTTTGTCAAGACTTGCATTTTGTCTAAAGAAACATGCGTTTTGTGTATTGAGATTTGCCTACTTCATAAAGTAAACTCATTTCAACCAAATCAAATTACAACTAAACAACATCTCACCTAATCTAACAAACAATAACCATCAATTTCAACACACAATCTCTAATCATTGTTCCGATCCAAATGTTATCATAACACATTCAATTAATCATTGTCTCACGATTTCTTCTCGATTTTGTAAAATCCCGCGAAAGATTCTATTTCTCGATTTAAATCATTGATCTGTAATCCCTTGTAAGTGAATATCATGTCAACTATTTCTGATGAAATTCAAGATGCCGGGTCCGATACTCGCCCTCATATGCTTGATAGGAAGGATTATGATTCATGGGCACAACGAATTCTACTATATTGCTTGGGTAAGGAAAATGGCATCAACATTCTTCGATCTATTGATGAAGGACCTTTTCAGATGGGAACTACCAAAGACACAATCTCTACCGCTGATGATGGAACTGTCACTCTTGGAATGGACAGACTACGTACTTACAATGATCTCGATGAGAATGAAAAGAAGCGTATGATGCAGATATAAGAGCTTCCAAAATTGTGCTTCAAGGGATCCCCAAAGACATCTATAAACTTATCAACAACAACACTAAAGCCAAAGCAGTGTGGGATAATGTTAAAATGCTTCTTGCTGGCTCTGAATTAACTAAAGAAGATCGAGAATCTCAGTTGTATGATGAGTTTAAACATTCCCAGATGAAACCGGGTGAGAACATCAATGAATACCATGTTAGATTTCACAAGCTTGTCAATGACATGAGGATCATCAAGATGACAATGCCAAACATTCAACTCAACTCCAAGTTTGTGAATAACATGACACCCGAGTGGGATAGGTTTGTAACAGCAATTAAGCTTAACAAAGGTTTGAGAGACAAAAACTATGAACAGCTGTATGCATACCTACAACAACATCAAAAGCATATTGCCTATGATTGTCTGATTATGGAAAGGCTCAATCCAACAACAACAACAAATGATCCACTTGCAGTTGTTTCGAATGTTCAGCCGCTCAACCAATCATCACAAACTCAAGTTTTTCAGTACCCATCCTCCTCACGAAATCAGACACTTCAACTTGATTCAGGATACACTCCAACTGATAAGATGATTGAAAATCTCTCCAACCAAGTCGCATTACTTGAGCAACAATTCAGAGCAACACTCCCTCAAACCAACAACCAACTTCGAACTTCACCAAATCCACATAATCAAGCAACTGTGGAGGATGGAAGGGTTGTGGTTCAGAATGTTCAAGGGCGACATATTATGAACCAAAGAAACTTTTCTCAGGGAAATGGTGCGGCTAGTAATGGTAGTGCACAAAACAGAGGTGGGAATGTTATTCCAGGACAAGTAAAGCAAATAAAGTGCTACAACTATGGTGCGTAGGACACATTGCAAGAAACTGCACTCAGCCAAATCATCCACATAATTCAGATTACTTCAAGGATAATATGCTTTTGATGCAAGCTCAAGAGAATGGTGTTGCGTTGGATGAAAAAGAGCTATTGTTTCTTGCTAGATAAGGACAAACACGTTTGATGGTGATGTTGATGACCAACCGGTTTATGATATGGCACAGAATGATCCCAACATCTTTTAAGTAGATGACTGTGATACCTTTGACTCAGATGTTGATGATGAACCCACAACTCAAACCATCTTCATGGCAAACATATCTTCAATGGTCTCATCATCTCAACAAGTTGGTCCCTCCAATGCATCAGTCATCTTCGAGGTACTCAAATTGTACCATGCGATTGATAACAAAAGATTCCCAACAAAGTACAACATACAGAAGTTGTTGAGTCAGATACTGCGAATATGGGAAATAGCAATGTTATCCCATATGAGAAGTATGTGAAATACAACGAAGGTCATGTTGTACCGAGTAGTGCATCTTCTGTTCTAAATGATGATTATATATTGCATGAGTACATTGCATTCATCTCTGAACACTAAACTTAATATATATATATATATATATATATATATATATATATATATATATATAAATATATATATATATAAGGATCAACTGGCCATATATGAACAACGTGTGAAATTTGAACTAACTGAATGTGAACAGAAAATGGATAGTCAAATGTGTATACTGATTACAGAACGTAATTTAAGGGAAGAAACATTGAAAAAGGGGTTAAATTCTTTACAAGTGAAACTTAAACAAACTGTACAGCAAAAAAAAATAAAAGATAATGTAAATATGCTTAAACAGGACTTCAAAGAAAAGGAAACAAAACTCTTGAATAATTTTTCCAGGCTTAAAACGTTAAAGAATAAACTCGAAAACAAGTTATACGCACAAGACCACTTCATTCAAACTGTTCACATGATGATAAATCATAAAATATTGAGTGATGAACATAGTGAGAAATCTATAGGTGACCCAAATCTAGTTTACCTTAGGAAAGCTAAAGTGGCCCAACTTACTTTATATGATGGAAGTGAAATCACTAAACCGGATCATGTCCCTGCTAGTGCACCATTACCAGTTAGAAGTAATATCTAGAGATGAAATGGCTAAGAAAATGAATGACCCTGTAAGTGTGAAAAATCGGGTCAACCACAAACCTCCCAGTTATTCTAAAGATAACTTCTTAGCTACTTTCAAACCTCAAACTCAGTTGACCCCTGAACAAGTATTTTGGAAGTTTGACATGAAAAAGAAAAAGGCCGAAGAACTTGTAATAAATAATCCCCCCTAATAAGATTACCGGCTGTAATTGTGTACGCACCTAATACTCCCATGCATTTAGTTCCCATAAATCTTCCTACGTAATGTTAAACTTTAATCAGCATTTACGTACTTTATCAACTATTTGTTGATTTCGATAAAACATGTAAGAAGATAATTATGCCATCAGCTATTACGGAAGAGGAAATGGGGTCTGAGCAAAAGAAACGGTGTTATCTAACTGAGGTTATCCCATTCTTTAAACTAGTAAAAGAACATTTTGAGGGTATTCAAAAGGCTCCAGAAACTGAAGTTAAAGAAATGAAAGATGTGTTTAAAGATAGGGAAAATATGGTGAAACAAAATGCGATTGATCTTAAAAGTTATGAGATTGAAAGAAAGAATATTCACATCACCAATGAGAACTTGATTGCTAGATGCATTGCCCAGGATGTGTATTATAATGCTACTGATTCTGCTTTAACAGCTTTTCAATTTCATGATTTGTCAATTGTGGTTAAAGTTGCCCAGGTTTATGTCAATGAGCTTGAAGCCGAGAATTTAAGATTGCATGAGAAAATCCAAAACGATGATCATGATAACATGGTCATGCCTTTGTCTAAATTAGAGGTTGATGATCTTAATTTACAATTAAAATATCAACATCTAGAAGAAAGAATTAAAACTTCAAATGCCAAGACACCTTTGGATGCTCCTGAATTTGATGCATATTTTGAAATAAGCAAACGAGATGAACGGATTCAAGCTCACTCTAACACGGTCCAAAAATTAAAAGCTCAAATTTCTCAATTGAAGGGAAATATAGTGAAGTGGTAGGCTCCCATAAACCACCGTCTCTAGACTCTCAGAATTTTCAATACCAAAACATCATCAATAAATTGCAACAAGAAAATGAATGTTTTCAAGCTGAAAATTCAAAATTTAAATTGCATTACAAAGAGTTATATGATTCAGTTTAGGTCACTCATGACAAACACAATGAAAAGATAACTTCTTTGCTTAACGAGATTGAGAATCTAAAAACTCATGTGAAAGAAAAAATGTCAATCCCCACTTGTGAATATGTTGTTCCAAAGGTTTCTGCTTGTAAAAATTATGCAATTGATGTTAAGCCTATTCCCCCTCCTCTTAGGAACAAAAGGACTGCTTATCATGCATATCTCACTTACCTTAAGGATAACCTAGATAGTCTTTGTGAGATCGTTGAAGATGATAGAATAGAGAAACCTTTAGATAGTGTTGTTGCCTATGCTTGCATGTACACTAAAAGATCCCATGAACTCTTAGAATAAGTCATTGGCATATGTCCTAAAACCGGTACCAAGCGAGATAGATTTGTTTCATCCTCTTCAATGCCTAAGAACAAGCATGTTACCTTTGATGTACCCTTGAAAACATCTGAACCCAGCACATCTAAACCAGAAAATCAAACGGCAGTGAAACAAACTAATGTTCCCATCATTACTTCTACAGTAGTAAAAAGTGACACTAAGGCTAGCGGGTCAAAGCCTAGCGGCAACACAAAGAATGATAGGACTACGCAAGCTAAAAGTGCTCACAAGAAGGAAGTAGAAGATCACCGTAGGAACAATAAATTTGATTTGAACAAAAAGAATCGTGTTGATCCTAGTATTAGCTTTAAGCGTACTTGATGACGTATAGTATGTATAATAGGCCCACTAGTCCCAATACACATTATACACATGTTGGGCTCATGCCCAATAACTATAAGATAGCTATAAAACCTGGGCCTACAGTAAGACCAATGACGAAATTGGCTATGGTCCAGACCTCAAGACATACGTAAGATACACAGCGGGCTGAGCCTTCAGCCGTTAAAGACATCTTATGTCTGCATCCGCGATTGACACGGAACCTTGTCCGCCAAGGGTCCGGCTCCGACGACTAACCGCTATATGCGAGAATCTAGGAACCCCTAGCGGTAAACCTCGCCTATAAAAGGGGCTCTAATCCCCATACAAGGTACAACTTTCTCTCTCATAATTACACATACATACTCTTATTTCCCTCTCAAGAATGTGTACTTACTCTCACGTCGGAGTCTAATTGTGGGGTCCGTCCCCACGGTAAGACTAACGGTTTACTCTTCTTGTGCAGGGGAATCATTCAAACTACTTGGAATAGTTCAAGATCAACCCATTATAAGCTTGTTGGCCCAGTCCGACAAGCTGTATTCATACCCATTACAACCCGTCACACTTTTTGTACTAACAAGTTGGCGCCATCCGTGGGACCCAGTACACAACTGCGTTCAGAAAGGAAAAAATGCTCACCAAAAGAGCTCGCTCTGACCATACTCCCGCTCTTGTGTCTGTAGTGCTAAACAAGGGGAAAGAAAAACGCAATAGATCTGGAAGGATCTGATGGGCCCGCATCCAGTGCAGCCATCAAAAAGTACCGTGACAAGTACTACGAACAGATCTTACCCATTGTGACAGAGAAAGTTCGGAAACAGGAAGGGAGAATCAAGGCTATAGAAATGGTGAAAACTCTGTTAGACTTTAGTGAAGCATCACAACAATCCGAATCCGGAAAGCAGATGCAAAGGAAGGATCTGAGAAAGAAGATCGAATCTCGAAAGCGCCGAAACACGAGAGAAAACTCTGAGCCAAGGCGCAACCGATCCAGATCACTGCGAAAGAAAACTGCTGAAAAGGAGGAAGTGTTCAGAAGGTTGCGCAAAAGCGCGTTCCATAGGCTTGGAGACAGAGAAACAAGTATCTCCATGTGCTCCGGAAGCACAAAGAGAACTAGTCGTCACAGATCTGAAGAAGAGGACAGAGGCACTCACCACCACTCTTATTCGCAGAGAACGGAACCCTACTCCGGGGAATACGAAGGTAGCCGAACATACTCACGGAAGACTGATCGGCTCTCCGGAAGCGAAGACAACGGAGACGAACGCTGGAGTTCCGGATCAAAGAGGCAAAAGTCGGATGTCGAGAACGACGACTTAGCTAGGCCATGAGTGTGCAAGGAGACTGACCCATTCACTCCACGCATTCGCTATTTCGACATGCCTAAGAAGACGCGAATGCCTACCAATGTGAAGACATACGACGGAAGTGAAGACCCGAAAGACCATTTGAAGATTTTTCAAGCAGCGGCAAAGTTAGAATGCTGGGTTATGCCAACATGGTGCCACATGTTCAACTTTACCCTCCCTGGATCCGCTAGGGTGTGGTTTGACGATCTCCGACCGGAATCGGTAGACAGTTATGATGAGCGGAAAGAGGTTTTCTTGTCAAATTTCCTTCAGCAAAAGAAGTGCATAAAGGATCCTGTGGAACTCCATCATATCAAACAGAAAGAAGGAGAAACCACAGAAGACTTCGCGAAAAGGTTCAAGGTGGAAAGCATGGATGTCAAAGGAGCTCCGGAAGTTATGAAGGTTTCCAGTTTCATGCATGGAATCAGAAACCCTGAGTTAATTAAAAGGTTGCATGATAATATACCCAAATCAGTGGACGAGATGATGAGGGTAACCACATCTTTCCTCCGTGGGGAAGTAGCCGCTGGCAATCACGAAAAAAGGAGGTCGCTACCCCAAGTACAATGGAAGTCGCATGAATCCGGGCAGAAGCAAGGCTTCAAGAGAGGGTACAGAAATCAACTCCGGACGGAGAGGAAGTAAGATAGGTTTACTCTCCTTTCCAAGACACCCAAAGAAATATTGGCATTGGAAAAGGAAAAATTCAAAACTCCTCCACCAATGCATACACCAGTTGAGAAAAGGAACGCCAACAAATATTGTGAGTTCCACGGAGAAGTAGGACACAACACGAATGAATGCATGCACCTAAAAAGGCAGATAGAATAACTGCTGAGAATTGGAAAGCTGTCAAACGTGATAAAGGAACTTAAACAAAATAGTGGCAAGGACCAGTCTAAAGTGCCTAAAAAAGGGGAAACGTCAGGAAAAGATAAGCCTCTCGCAATCCTGATGGTGCAATCTCAGCAGCGGGTGATACGACAAAAAATTACACAAAGCTTTTCCCCAAACCAGAATATTTCATTCCCATCACTTGCGGAAGAACAAGGGAATGACGGGCCAATGGTCATCGAGGGAGAGATAGGCGGACACTTCATACACCGAATGTATGTTTATGGAGGCTCCGCATCAGAAGTCCTATACGAGCATTGCTTCAAAAGGCTCTGGCCCGAAATAAGAAGACAAATGGTGCCTGCCACAACTCCCTTTATTGGATTTAGCGGAGAAGTAATATGGCCAATCGGGCAGATATCGTTGCTAACTAAAATCGGTGACGATGAACATTCAGCATCAGCATGGATGAACTTCGTGATTGTAAGGTTCCAATTGCCATATAACGGGATTATAGGAAGGCCGGGGGTGCGAAATCTGCAGGCCGTGCCTTCAACAACACATGGAATGATAAAAAATCCCGGTAGAAGGCGGAGTGCTCACGATTCGTAGTAGCAGGATGGTCTCATTGGAATGTACTATGGTTTTCGAACCAACGCCACAACCCGCGACGAAAAAACAAATGGAAAAACGAATACACGTGGCAATACATCCGGAACATCCAGAGCAAACAATAGCCATCGGATCAAACTTGTCAGTTGAAGGACGTAAGAAGCTGTGCGAAATGCTGAAGCAGAACTTGGATATATTCGCCTGGTGTCCGGAAGACATGACGGGTGTCCCAAGACACATAGCAGAGCACAACTTAAACATACGAGAAGGGTACACTCCAATAAGGCAAAAGAATAGAGGCTAGGCACCAGAAAGAAAAAAGGCAATACAAGAAGAGGTAGAAAAGATTGTGGATGCAGGAATCATGAAAGAAGTACATTACCATAGTTGGTTAGCTAACCCGATGATGGTGACAAAGCATGACGGAAGCTGGAGAATGTGCGTTGACTTCAAGGACCTCAATAAAGCCTGTCCGAAATACGGTTACCTGTTACCAGAGATAGATTGGAAGGTTGAATCACTCTGCGGATACCATTTTAAATGTTTCCTGGACGCATACAAAGGCTATCACCAAATCCAGAAGGCAAAAGAAGATGAGGAAAAAACAGCCTTCATCACAAATCAAGGAATATTCTGCTACACCAAAATGCCATTTGGACTAAAAAATGCAGGAGCGACATACCAGCGGCTAGTAGACAAAGCTTTCCACAAGCAAATTGGCAGAAATCTAGAAGTATATGTAGATGACCTAGTGATCAAAACCCGCTCGGAGGAAGAAATACCAAGGGACATAGCGGAAACTTTCAAAACATTAAGGGAAATAAACATGAAGCTAAATCCCAAGAAGTGCACTTTCGGAATGGAAGAATGTATGTTCTTAGGATATACCGTAAACACTAAAGGAATAAAAGTATGCCCAGATAAAGCGGAAGCCGTACTAAACCTCCCATCTTCGAAACGCCTCAAGAACATTCAAAGACTAAATGGGAAGTTAGGAAGTCTGAATAGGTTCTTGGCTAAATCTGCTGAAAAGTCACTACCCTTCTTTAAAACACTCAAGAAGTGTACAAAAAAGAGTGACTTTCAGTTGAAAAAAGAGGCGGAGGAAGCTTTTAGGCAGATGAAGAAGATGATAGCAAACCTCCCCACCCTCACCGCACCTCAGGAAAAAAAGGAACTCATAATATACCTGGTAGCAACTAAAAAAGCGGTCAGTGCGGTCCTAATGACAGAAAGGGAAGGCAAGCAAACACCAATATACTTTGTGAGCCGAGCCCTGCGAGGGCCGGAAATAAAATACACACCAATGGAAAAGCTGGTATTATCTCTGGTGCACGCTACGAAATGCCTGAAGAGATATTTTCAAGCGCATACGGTAGTAGTCATCACAGACCAGCCAATAAAACAAATATTATCAAGACCGGAAGTTGCAGGTAGATTACAAAAATGGAGCATCGAGTTGGGGGAGTATGACATACAATACAGACCAAGAACATCCATCAAAGGACAGATTTTAGCAGATTTCATAGTAGAACATCCAAAGGACGATGAAGAAGATGAACTTCCGCAACCATGGATCCTATTCACAGATGGCTCATCTTGCATAGACGGTTGCGGAGTGGGCCTAATACTGACATACCCTCAAGGGACGGAGTTTACTTACGCTTTAAGGTTCGGTTTTAATACATCAAACAACAAAGCTGAATATGAAGCCTTAATAGCTAGGTTACGGATAGCAGAACAAATGGGAGTCAAGAATTTGCAAGCAAACGTAGACTCAAAACTGGTGGCAAACCAAGTCAATGGGATGTCCATTGCAAAAGAATCAGGAATGATCCAATACCCAGAGAAAGTAAAGGAACTTCTGAAAAACTTCCGGATGTTCTTAATCAAACCAATGCCCAGAAGTGAAAACAAAAAGGCAGACGCCCTGAGCAAAATGGCTTCTACTAGCTTCGCGCATCTAAAAAAGCAAGTACTGGTATAAGAGCTCAGCCAAAAGTCAATAGAGGAGACACCGTTCGTGGCAATCACGAAAGAAGAAGGGTACACATGGATGACCCCAATATATGAATACCTGGCAAAAGAAATACTCTCGGCTGAGAAAGAGAAAGCAATAGAAATTAAAAGAAAATCACAAAGATTTGCAGTATTCAATGGGATACTTTATAAGAAATCTTTTCTTGGACCATGGCTGCGGTGCGTAGGACCCCTCCAAGCTAACTATGTGTTAAAGGAAATTCATGAAGGGTCTTGCAGTATGCACGCAGGGACAAGGTCCGTGGTGGCCAGAGCCCTGCCTACCGGATACTACTGGCCCACCATGCATGACGACGCCCGAAAGCTAATCCAAGCATGAAAAAACTGTCAGGTGCACAGGCCAGTTCCGAAGCACCCGCAAGAAAAGCTAACGCCTATCACTTCCCCATGGCCGTTCTACAAATGGGGAATTAACATCGCAGGACCTCTGCCGGAAGGGCCTGGAAGAGTCAGATTCCTCATAGTAGCAATAGACTACTTCACAAAATAGATAGAAGCAAAGCCGGTCGCCACCATCACCGGAAACCAGATCAAAAAATTCGTGTGGGAAAATATCGTATGTAGATTCGGACTCCCCGGAGAAATAATATCCGACAACGGAAAGCAATTCCGAGACAACCCATTTAAGGAATGGTGTGAAAAAATGAATATAAAACAACACTTTGCTTCAGTTAAATACCCACAAGCAAATGGACAGGTAGAAAGAGCAAACAGAAGTCTAGGGGAAGGAATAAAGGCTCGGTTGGAAGAAAGAAGCAAAAATTGGCAAGATGAGCTATCGCACGTCCTATGGGTACAACGCACAATGATTAAATCTAGCAACGGAGACACTTCATTCTCATTAACATATGGAAGGGAAGCTGTCATCCCAGCTGAGATAGGGATGCCTACATGGAGGACAGCGAAAGCTAACATGGAAGAAAATGACGAAGCACTGGAAATGAACTTAGACCTCCTTGAAGAAAGAAGGGAAAAAGCGGCAATACGTGAAGCAAAAAGTAAGGCGAAAATGGAGAAATATTATAACTCAAGAGTCCGCAATACAAGTTTCAAACCAGGAGACTTGGCATACCGCAACAATGATGCAAGCCATGCCAAAGAAGGAGGGAAACTAAGACCCAAATGGGAAGGACCATACGAAGTCACGAAAGCTCTAGGAAAAGGCGCATACAAGCTAAAGGACCGTGCGGGAAATCCAATCCCACGGACATGGAATGTTTGCAATCTTAAGAGATGTTACATACATCAAGTGTAAGCAACCCGTCCCTTGCGGATTCCGCGAAGGAGAGTTAATGTCACAATCTATCTTTTTATATTGTAATGTTTTTATGATTGAGTGAAAAAAAGTGAAGCTTAGCTACCTTCACCAGCTTTTACTTTAAAAAACTCCTGATCATTTAATTCAAACAACAAAAATATTAACATATGTAAGTAAGACGCGCATACATGTGAACACGACCCATACAACGTTATTCCGAATAACAAAAGGCTGACTAACCTCCAAATTAACTCAAGATACGTAAGAGATGTTGCAAGTCCAGTATCAGGCGAATAACCCACAAGTATTCAAAAAAGACTATTATAATAGGCACACCAATGTGAAGATTAAATAGCAAAACATTGAAAATTTTTGAAACAACGAAATGTGCATATGTTAGATTGTCTACAAAAACAAAAGTACCGTGCTTCGGCAGGCCACAAAATAGGAAACATAGAGTATCATTACAGAAAACTACACTTGGCCGAAAGAGTTTGCAAACGGGTCCGTCCCAGACTGCCCACAGACATCCGCACCAAGGCCACTTGCATCGCCACCATGCTCAAGTATGCCCGATGCTTCAGAGACAGACACACGAACTGATTCCGCTAAAGATTCCACAAATGAAGGACTAATCAAAGAATACCAAGTATCTGCAAGAGCCAACCAATCATGTAGAGAACCTTCCCTTGCTTTTTTCGCTCTGTCAAAGCAACCTTTGATCGAAGCGGAAAGAGGACACTCACTCACCGAATGACTTCCAGAAAGACAAGTAGGAACGACCAACTGCTCCAAGTAAAAATGCCTATTAATGGTAGACGAGTCAGCAGAGGATACCTCAGGACAAAGTAAATACATGACATCCTCAATAGCAGAATCCTTAAGAGCCTCTAGGGAGGATAACAAAGGGAACTGGACACCGCGGAGCACTTGAAGAGCGTTTTCATAATCAGCCTCAGCAGAAGGGCTAAGGGCCGCAACACGGGAAAGAGATGTACCAGCCATACCATGAAAATGCCCGTCGACAAGCCCTTCTTGCATTCTTGTTAGGAATTTGAAATTTCATGTTAAAGTGTCGGTCACCCCAATTATGGTCTAGCATATGTTAGCTCATAGACGTGTCGTTATTTACGTTATTTAGTAGTCGATTAGTTAGTTTGTTGCGTAGTTTAGTTTAGTGTAACACTGTGGAGGAAGGACGGGTCTTTACCCACTGTATACCTGATCCACAGGCCGATAGGAGGTCGTGTAGTCTGTAACTATAAATACCCTCTACCTCCCAAGGTAGAGGGTTGGACCTTTCATTCTAATCTAACCTTCCATGTTTTCTTTCACTTTCTCTCTCTAGAAAGGCTCCCATCCTACTTTCTCTCTCTAAAACCTCTAAACTATACGCCCCATTTGATAAGTTATGATGTGTTTATGAAATACAATATGTGACAAATGGTATCAAGAGCCATGGTTTGATCATCTCTCTTACATATCCTTGGATTTCTAGTGGTTTTAGATGGTTTTTGAGTTTGAATTAGTTTAGTGGTTTTTGCATGATTTGGATCATTTCTTGTGTTAAAGCTTGAATTTTGAGTGTACTTTAGTGTTTAGAATCATTGTAAGTGCTTGGGTTTTGATTTGGAAAGCTTGAATCACTGTGTTTGGGCTTGTTTTGGATTGAAAAGTGTGTTTTTGAAGTTTTTCAAGGTAGCGACTTGAGTCTCGTTGTGAATTTCTTCGTAGCGACTTGCTTCAGTAATTTCTAGCGAGTTGTAGTGTTAGTCGTAGCGACTTGTCTATTGAGACAAGCCGACAAACAGTACAAGTTAGTGGATTCTCCACTACGGCTAGCGACTTGGTGGGGTTAGCGACTTGCTTTCATTTATTCTAGCGACTTGTACTTATTGTTCTTAGCGACTTGACATTAGCGACTTGGATACTTAGCAAGTTGCTCTTTAGCGACTTGACTGTTTAGCGACTTGGTTCATAGCGACTTGTGTCTAGCGACTTGATCCACAACGACTTGAGCCTTTAGCGAGTTGTTACTTAGCGACTTGGTGACTCTAGCGACTTGTCTGACTAGCGACTTGTTTACTTTTCCCGACAAAACTTCAAACGGCCATAACTTTTGAACCGTAACTCCGTTTTCAGCGTTCTAACCATCAAAACGACCGTGAGAACGAGGAGAATGGCATGCCAAAGAAACTAAAGACCATTCGGGTCAACCTTCGAGGCCTAAATCCGCTCCGAACATAAGTTATTGAGGTTTTTATGTTTTCTGACCTAAATTTCTCCGTAAAAACGGGCATAAACCAATCCAAATCTCAACCAAACAACATCTCTGGTAATCCTGCAAACAATCATAAGACCTAACACACAATTGTCTATCACTGTGTCGATCCATCAGTTATCTTAACACGTTCTATTGGTCAATATATCACGGTTTCTTCTTGATTTTGTAAAATCCCGCGAAAGAATCTATTTCTCGGTTTAAATCATAGACTTGTAAAATCCTGTGTATACTACAGCATCATGTCTTACACTCTTGACCCGGTGATTTGAAGTGCTTAAATTGTATGATGTTGTGGACAACAATGACAATGAATGCTATACTGAACGATTAAAGATGTTTGAATTAATCAATGAGGATGTGAGATCTTCATGTTCTGAGTACAATGAGAATGAATTGCACCTGCTAATGCTACAAAATACCATGCATAAATAAAGTAGCATTGAATCTTATCAACAACTTCACTCTCACCTCATGTTACTTCTACCCATAACAATGGAACGAACATGTATTGCCCTCTTCCATTAGGACTTATCCACATTAACAGGGAACTTTCTTTGTTAAACCTAGAGCAATTGGAGCTACAACTTGACAAAGAGAAGGTTCAAAAGGATAGTTCCAGTTCTGCACTTCAAGTGATCTACAAACATTTTCAGTCATTCATTAGAAGGAATTCACATCGATTATGATCAAGACTTGGTGAAATATCTTTCAAGAGACACTTTGGAATGGAAATTAGCATGTTCATTGAGACTCTTATCCATCTCATGGATAATGTGGAGAAGTATATTGAGGAAGTTACTCGGAAAGATGAAAAAGTGGATGAGAGTGCAGTGCGGTTGAGAGATATTTGTGATGAGTTGGGTAATGTATCAGTTGAAGAATTGGGTGTTGCTGAATGCAGAATGTCAGAGACAACAATAAATGATGTAACCAGCAGTTCAGTGACTCTTGTTACACATGATGTGGATGCAGATATCAGACCGATAAATGAACAGGTTTTATGTGATGAGGTACCCTTAACTTTTCAACATAGTGCATCTGCTAATGTACCTAAACAAACCGATCTCAATTTGAACATGATTCGATAACTGCTCCTTCCTTGGTTGAGGCCGAGGTAGTCTAATAATTTCAAAACAAATGATATGGTTGATAAAAAGGCTTTTGATGAACTTTCAAACAAACTCCCAAATCTTGAAAAACATTGCATTTCACTTGAAATTGCGTTCTGAGTAAAGAAGAAAGTTTTCAAACTAAGAAACCATGTAAAAATCCGAAATTTTCTGAATTTCGTGAATTTTTTGAAATAAGCGATTTAAAAGCTCAGCTTCAAGCCAAAAACTCGACTATCAACAATTTGAAGAAACATATTTCCGGTATGCATGTGAAAAGTAATTTGGTTACAAGTAATTATGATATTAATGCTATTTATGATATTCAAATGAGAAATGATGAATTAGCGGTTTGTGTGGCCAAATTACTAAAGGAAAATGAGTATTTGAGAAAGAATCACATAGAACTAAGTGACTCTGTCAAAGAAGCTAGAACTAAATCAATGGAAACAAACTCTTTGATAGCAAAATTGATGATCTCAAAGCTCAACTTCAGGAAAAGAGTTTCGCTATTGTTGCTTTAAAAAATGAGCTCTGAAAAACAACAGGGAATAGTGTGAACACTAAGTTTTCAAAACCATCAAACTTGGGGAAACCAGTTATTAGACAACCGAATGCGTTTAGATCTGAACGACCAAAATTTTCAAAAATGCGGTTTGCCTCCCAAGTTGATGCGAAACAAGTTTTGACAAAACCAGTCACTTCACCTCACTTGCCTAGGAAAATTGATATGAATGACTTGTATAAGAACTCTTATCTAGAAATGGCTATGAAGAAGGCACAAAATCGCAAAGACGGAATTTTAGGTGCAAGACCTAGGATGATGAATTCTTCGAGATTTCAAGGCACTGCTAGTAGTTCTAAACCATTACCTAGGAACACTAATCTAAAGACTAGGGATTGGCTTACATCTAAGAGTAGTTACGTTTCGATTAAAGCTATTCCCATAGCAGATCACTCTAAGAAATCTAGATCTATTTCGAATCCAAACAAGTTTGTTTGCTCAAAGTGTTTGAAATGTATCTTTAATGCTAATCATGATAAATGTTTCACAAAATCCCTGAATAAAGTAAATGTTCATGCAATGGTACAACCTATTAAGTCTAGGATTTAAACTAAGTCATCCACAGTGCATATGAAGCAAATGAAACCAAAAGCCTCGCCTAGATGGTTACCAACTGCTAAATCTTTGGAAACTAGGAATAAGGATAAGTCTTCCACTATGCATAAGAAGCCTAACAATCCTAGACCTTGCCATAAGTGGATACCATCTGTTAGAATTTTTAAGGATCTTTGGACTTAGGTGGATACCTACAGGAAAGATGTTTACCAATGGCAATCTCAAAGTTGACCGTGAAACCCCAAAGGGTTTGGATACTGATGTCACTAACCAAAATATATGCAATCAAGTTTGTAATATTAGTTCAGGTAGTCCTTACTCGCCATGGATACTTCGATCCTTCAATACATGGACTGGCTTAAAGTATGGATTACAAATGGATTGATATCTCATAACTCACGGGTTCAAGTAACTCAATCTTGATATTCATTCGGCTATGACGTTTGAACACAACAGTTCAAGCCTCATACTCTAAAGAAAAGAAAAGTGTACGTTTCAGTGCGCTTTATCTTCAAAAGAAGAGAAATCTTCTTATGACGTATATTCTCTAAAGAAAAGAAAAGTGTACGTTTCAGTGCGCTTTATCTTCAGAAGAAGAGAAATCTTCTTATTTATGACCATTCTCGTCAACATGCTTCATACTTTTTCCAAGTGCTTCAGTCATCAAGTGAACCGGGCTACTATTGATTGTTTTCTTATTCCACTTGCTCAACAATAATGACGATGACGACATCATGTGCTAATTTTGCGGGGGAGAAGTGTGAATAGACTACATTTGGATGATTTTACTTATTCAATCAAGAATGGCAACTCCGTATGCAATTCTTGAGGGGGAGAAAAAGTGTGAATTTACCGCATGGTTGATCGATATCTGAGAATATAAATGGTCATACGGCTCCTAACTCATGTAAGAACCGAGCTTCTTCTTATCGGGTCATCTTTACATGGAGTTTCTTCTAAGTGCCGTTGGTTGACATCTTCTCACGGGCTGATTTGATTAATGACAAAGTGGTTCCTGTTGCGGGGCTGATTTTCTTAATGAACATCTTTCTGTTCTTGTTTGATTGGGAGGGATTTGAGTTAAGGGGATTTACTACATATAAGTTAACGGGAATGCTTTTTGGTGTGATGAAGATGTTAACTATCTATTCCCCAACTGAACAATCTTGAAGAAGGTCGAGTCTGATCGGTTCTACATTTTACGCTACTTGTTATAAGACTAAAAGACGAGTTGCATTTAACGATCTAAAGACTTCTTCTTAATTTGGGCATTTATTAAAAGATTGTCGGTTTAGGGGAGAGCACTAATTGGGGGAGAGTGAAATGCCATATTTAATCCCCAATTAGACTTGCTCATTTTGTACTTCAGCAAGTTGATTCTCACAAAGACTTCAAGCGATCTTCTCATAAGATTTCAAGTATTTGGGTGATAATATGTTCTTGATTCGATGTGTCAAAACCAGCAAGGGGGAAGGAGACACACATCTAAAAGCGAGTAAACTTGATGAACTTAATACTTCTAAGTGATTGAAGATATCCCGGGAAGACAAAGGTCATTACCGCAAAGAAACTCAATGTTTATCTCATGGCGTTTAGTGTTCTTATTCCAACTATGTGGGGAAGAGATGGAAGAGTTAATTTCTGAAGATGAAAGAGGTACACAAGTGTGTGATGATTTTGATGCTATCACAATCATCAGGGGAGAGAGATTGTGTACATTGGGGATGCTCAGCTGTTTTACTTGAGGGCTTAATCGGTGATTCGAGATATAATCACTTATTCGAGTGGACATCCGCAGAGATTGTCATCGGCAGAGATAATCGTGATTCGGCTGCTTCTTCAATGTTATCGGTTATTCTCTTTGGGCATTCGGGTACTTCGGGTTCTTGAGCTTCATACACTTTCTTCAAGGGAGAGAAAAGTATACATCGGGGTTATTCTTTGGCTATTGGACTTAATCGGCTACTTTGATGGTATAAGTTTCTTTTTCTTCGGGTATGTGTACTCGGGTTCGTGAGCTCTAGTCTAAGAGACTGACTGCATCAATTTATCTACATGGGGGAAGTGGTCTCTTGACACCTTTTGGAATGGATTGCATCAGACTTCAGTGGTTATGAAATTTGAGAAGATTATTTATGAGTGGGATGATACGTTGTTGTTCTTCTTCTTGATGATATAACCCCGAACGGAGAATCTTGATTATCGTTCTTAAAAGGAGCAGCGGGATTTATGACAATGGTGTGCTTCTCTGTGCACCTGGCTAAGGCAAGCTTGAAATAGAGTTTCGAATCTGCTCATTTAATGGATTTTCGGTTTGGGGGGAAGCTGTCAAAGTCTCACTTTCAGATGGTTCAAATTCTTTCAATTCAAGAGCCCTTGGAAGCTTTGGTGGTGAATGTTTAAGAGATGATGACGTTTATTTTCTACAACGGGGCTGTTCGATATCCTTATCTCGGTACTCGTATCATCATCTTTCTTAAACTATATCATCTATTCTATCTTCATATATATTTATTAGAAAAACCAAATGCAAAAATATAAAACCAACAAAAAGAAAATAGAAAAATATAAAATCATCAAAAATCCATAAAAATCAGAAATTTTCAAAAATACCAAAAATATGTTTTCTCTAGACATGTCTTCTGGTATCGATAACATATGCGGTCTTAGAAATGTCATTCAAAAATGGCACGGGACCATAGATGAAGTTCGAGTAGGAGGTGTAAATATTTATTTCTAAACATGTCTCTAAACCATGGCTTGCAATTATTTCAGACTGTAACCCGTGCTTAAACTATGGCTTGCTATTATTTCAGATAGCAACCCGTTCTTCAAGAAAGGAAAGTGTTGCGCTAAACCATTTTTCAAATATTTCGTGCACTTATCCTAAAAAAAAATGAGGAAAGTATGTCGACGGACTGCTGTTCCTACAAAAATGTTTTTCCGTCTATAATTCTTCAGAAAAATATTTGTTGTATTCAAAATAGTGGAAAATGAGTTGCTTGAAAAATCAATCAGAATCAGAGTTTTTATAAGAATTGAAAACTCAATCAATGACTTCAGTGCTTTTAAACTTTTCAGTAAAATAATTCATTGATTGAGGGGGAGAATGTTTTCAAATTTACATCATCTAACGGGCTTTCTTAATTATCCTATATGCTTAATTAAAAATGATGTTAACCTATGTTGAAGGACTAGGTGCCCAGGATATGATTGTTAGGATTAGATGATTAGAGTTTGATGAACACATTATTCCCATGCTTTACATGATCTGATTGATATGTTGGATTGACTTTAACTAGTCTATTGCTGTTTGAGTGATGTCGACCACCATATATTTGTATGTATGTTCACTAACATATGCAGGTATATTGGTATATAAGAATGTTCCCGATCCGGATCCCACAAATGAAGATGATTGGATGCCGAAAGGAAAGGGTAACTATATCTTGGTTTGACAAATGAAGAAACAGAGCTTAATTGGACTTCTTTGAAGAGTTGGCATGGAAAAATGCAACGTAAGAGGTCTCACTGCATCAGCATATGGTTTTCTTCATCAGCAAATGAAGAAACAGAGCTTAATTTGACCTCAGTTGGCATTAAAATGCAACGTATGAAGTCTCACTACATCAGCAGACAGTTTTTCTTCCAAGCCCTACAGCAACAAAAAAAGCAGCTCAACCACTTAACACAATCTTTGTGCAGGATAAAGAGTGAATAATACCATTTGTCAAAATTTGATTAAATTGTTTTGAAAATGGAAAATATTGTTTTGAAAATTAATTGGACTTAATTTTGAAAATCACCGGACTTCATTTTATCAAAACTTAAGTCACTCAATCATCGACTACGGTCATCGATTGAGGGGGAGAGTGATTTAAAATAAAATATTTTCAATTGATATTTCTTCATAAAAGGTCTGGTTGTACAATAATAAGTGGTGATCTAAAGATTTAATGTTATGTCATGGTATGATTTTCTTTAATACTCAAAGATCTTACAAAATGAAATTTTTTCTGTTCTTGTTTGATTTTGATATTGTTTTATTTTATTTAAAGATCTCTTAAAAACTATCATACCTGACACTAACAATCTTTAATGTTTCAAATTGATCCTTATCAGTCTATTTCAAAAAATTAAATCTTGCCACGTCTTTCCCCAAACTTTTCTAAATGATTTAAATCAGTTGGGATCACAAATCTCAAATGGTTTGAAATTTTTGATCGGGGGAGAGATCGTGATTTAAATCTCAAATCTGTTTTAATGGAATTGGTTTTAGTCCTTCAAAGGCACTCCTGCCTCCATGTGCAAACGATTTCAATATACATAATGCACATGTTGAGGGGGAGCATTTATCCAAAACCTAGATGAGTTTTTAAATCAGGCACATTTTCTCTCATGTTTACTAAACCGTATTAAATCACTTGGGATCCAAAATCTCAAAGGGTTGATATTTTTGATCGGGGGAGAATTTGTGATTTAATAATGAAATTTGAGAAAAGGTGATCGTTTTGATTCAAGTGTACATACTGCTCTCATATGTGCTAAACGCTTTCGAATCTCGAAGCACATATTGAGGGGGAACAAATGGTTTCCTAATGGCTTTTGTGTTCGTGGATGTGCTTCAAAAGAACTCTTTCCTCTATGTGATAAAATGATTTCAAATATCCAATGCACATATTGAGGGGGAGAATTTACCAAGAAAATCAAATGGCTTTTTCTACGGAAATTGTGATCAAGAAATTATTTCAAAGAACTCTTGCCTCCATGTGCTAAACAATTTCAAGATCATATGCACATGTTGAGGGGGAGCATTTCTAAATGATCAAAACTATTAAGGTACAAAATGCTTTGATCTCGTATCAAAAGTACCTTCATTGATTTTCCAAATTATTTTTCAATTGGTTTCAAGGAAGAAAGAACAATACCAAAAGACCGACCAATTTACTTTATGCATGGTGATATAAGGATGGTTAGGTTAGGTATTCGTTCCCACGATCCCGCCAGAACCGGAGGGATCTACCCAGGGACAATCCACTAGATAGTGTAGAGTCCTTAGGTATGATGAAAAAAGAAGAAAAGTGAGATATGGGAAGAGTGCGGACTAAGACCGAGCTAGTACTGGAATAAACCCAACAAGGTTCTAGTTATGAAGTCTCGGTAAGCACTAAAGGGGTTGAAGAATGAAAAAGAATTGGAATGTGAAAAGGGTGAAAAGAAATAGCCCTTCAATAATTCAACCTTAGGGCAGAAACCGGGTTCAATACATATGCTACTGGTGGTTACCAAGGTAACACTGGTATTGAAGACAAGACGTCATGGACCCAGTGACGCACTGCACTAAACCTCCCAAGCTACTCAAGTTCCTCTTAAAAGGACTTGTTTCATTCTCACAGGGAACCGACATAATCTATCGACTTTCTCTTAGAGATTGTTGATATTGAAGAAGGCGACCCTCTCCCTAGTCTCCGGCATAGGAACCAAATGTGCACTATTGAGTCTAGAGCCAAGAGATCATCTACAATATCTCATTAGGACACAAAATTAATGAAGACTTGCTGTTTCACACAATGTGAAAAGTAAGTATATATTGAGAGTCCTACGCATTATCCTTGTGGTATTGCCAGAACATCCGAGTGATATGTAAAAATATTCACGATGAAGATGGAAATCCTTCTAGAGCCAACATCAAACAAGCTCTTGGTGGGTGGCATGTGAGATCTTTTCTAAAGATCAAGCTTGTGACAACTGGACAGAAACGATGGGGCGATTCACTCTTGAATCTACCTTGGTCTAGGATTGGAATTGACGAATACTTTTGGAAAAACCGTTCGATGTGCAAACCTTCTTTTCTCTAGCACGTCGAATGTGTACTCATGTTAAGTATCTCTGATTGAAAAAATACTTTTGGAAAAACCGTTCGATGTGCGAATCTCTTCTTTTCTCTAGCACATCGAATGTGTACTCTTTTCAAATACAAAAGGTATTTTTTATTGAAAATTGATCTTTCTCATAAAACCTTCGTAGTATTGCAAAACTCTTTATCTTAAGCAATACGCGATTGTTTTCAAATCATTTTCTATCAATCAGTGAATCTCAATTCGCTAGTTGACTTACTCCGTGTTGTCTTCTTTGAGACGTTCTGGTTTGAGAACAGCTAGAGCAGCTGCGAAACCCTATCAAGGAGATTCTTAGGAATCCTACCTGATCACAGGCAGTACTTGTACTGATCAACGGGTAACCGTGGGCCATGTACCTCAATTCAACGAAAGTGATCAAAGACACTTTCGTGCACTTTATTGCTAACTGTTGTATGCAGGTACACCCGACGATTGCAGCTGATCAGAATTGAGGAGTCAATCCAATGCCGCATGCTCACACATCACATTCAAAGAAATCATGATAAGTGCATATCTACATCAATTGGCTCTGATATTTTCAATCCATGCTTCTGCTACGCTACTGGAAATATTATGAATCAACAAAAGCTTCCGCTACTCTGATGAGAAGATATCATGATCCCAAATGTGAGCATGTCGGTCCGAAAGTCACAACTTCACATGATGGCAACACAATAAAGGGTGATCCAGAGATTTGCTGTGGCTGATGATCTCAAAGAAATCTCAAAGATCATCAAAGATGTGGATCAGTTCATAGACCTCCACTTAAAGTACAAAACTATGCGGACTTTGAAGAATCGCTACAAAAGCACAAAGATTGCGGAACTTGAAGAATTGAAGTCTATGAGCTCAGAACTAAAGACAAAGATAGAATGCTAGGGTGCAAAATGTATTTCATGGGGTGACCTCCCTTAGGGGGAGATTGTTAGGAATTTGAAATTCCATGTTAAAGTGTCGGTCACCCCAATTATGGTCTAGCATATGTTAGCTCGTAGTAGACGTGTCGTTATTTACGTTATTTAGTAGTCAATTAGTTAGTTTGTTGCGTAGTTTAGTTTAGTGTAACACCGTGGAGGAAGGACGGGTCTTTACACACTGTATACCTGATCTACAGGCCGATAGGAGGTCGTGTAGTCTGTAACTATAAATACCCTCTACCTCCCAAGGTAGAGGGTTGGACCTTTCATTCTAATCTAACCTTCCATGTTTTCTTTCACTTTCTCTCTCTAGAAAGGCTCCCATCCTACTTTCTCTCTCTAAAACCTCTAAACTATACGCCCCATTTGATAAGTTATGATGTGTTTATGAAATCCAATATGTTACAATTCCTTTATCAACAACACAACTAATGGCATCACTCAGTGCATCAAGGTAACCTTGCGAATGCCAACACTCAGACACGACAAGCTTGAAACCTTCGGACAATAACCAACGGCGAACCGACATAGCAGTAAGCAAACACGGGTGGAGCCTCTCTTCTAAATACAGTGAAACCTTCGTAAAGAGCTCCCTTAAATAAACAAGTTCCGAAACACGAGGGCGGAGGTCCGAAAATTCACCTTCCAAAACTTGTACCTGAAAATGACAAATGTTGAAGGTCATATACAAAAAAAAAGAAAAAAAGAAAGGCGGGAGCGGAAAGAAGAAGAAGAGAGAACAAAAGAGAAAACATGTCTAACAAGTTCAGTGTTGCGGGATTCAAGATCAGAGTCCGCACACCGTAACCGCTCAAGCTTGACATCCTTACCAACAACAGAAGACTCCAGCTCTTTAGTCTTGGCACGCAATGCTTCATTTTCTTTGTCAGCTGCTCCTAAAGATGATACTTGGCCACGAAGAGATAGCATCTCAGAGGCATCAGATTCAGCTTGTGCCAATTGGGACTCCATCCCATGAATCACGTCAGCTTTAAGGCTACACCTGGTGGATAACCTATCCTTCTCTTGCAAATAGCGCTCTGCACGCATCCGCAACTCAGAACCAAAGCACAAATGATGAGTTGACAAGACGTCGAAATCTGAAAGCAACTGATCATGACTCATTTCATAAAGAGAGGAGAAAAGCCTCGGAGGGGCAACTCCATCAACAACTTCATGATAGTCTAAGGGATTGTCAAGAATAGATCCGTTCGACACTTTCCAATCCAGAAGATAACGCTCTTGTGATCGCAGAGGATCAAACCCAATGAAAACCAGGGCATCACCAGCCAAAGGTTGACTAACTGAAGGACCAGCGAGATCTTCAGCATCCTGATCAGCCCGTCGCTGGAGGACGAACTGAAGAAAGGAGAATTATTCTTCAATACGGGGAAATCAGCCGAAACAGTTGCAGCAAAAGTGGTAGCAACGACACCCAAAATATTTTCGGACCTGGTACAAGAAGTAACCTCAGCGCCAGCAGCAGAGGTACTAGAATCAGAAGAAATAACCAACCTTTCTGGAGAACCAATAACAGGCTCATGCCTGAGGGAAGAACCAATAGAAAACCCAACTACACGCTCAGGAGTAGTGGATATAGAAGACGTAATGAAAGGCCCAGTATGGGGGGCTGTATAACCTAACTCAGCCTCCAAGACACTACTAGCCAATAAGGCCTGAAAGCCATCAACAGGAATGTTACTACTAGACGGACCCGGTAGAAAGTCGGAATGAAATCTCTTGGCGGGACTAGAAGATCCCGGGACACTCAGCAAAGGAACCTTCTTTCTTTTCAAAGGACCAGAGGTAGAAGGGTCAATATCAGAACCCGTAGCCTCAAGAGATGATCCACCACCAGTATTAACACTAGCACCTTCTGGCTCAAAAAGAAGATTAACTTCAGCCTCCAACTCACCCTCAGCACGGGGAGGAGCAATGGGGATAAGGTGGCACCGTACGGCGAACAACAACTTCAATAATAGAAGGCTCCCCTTCATGACGTAGACGCGTAGTCATCGTAGCCTTCATAGGTTCTGGAGACTGGATATACTCGGGCCAACTCATCACTGTACAGAAAAGAGGACATGTCATAAATAAAGAACGCAAACGAAACTCACCAGTTCGATCATCTTGAAGAAACTCAGGGTACACGTCCTCACCCAAAGCATAGTAGCGGCTCAGGCTAACCCAGCAAAGAAAGGGCTCAGGGAATACCCAGAAGGGATAAAGGTTGGCAGCAAGAACATCAAAATGATCAGCATTGTACTCGTCGGGGCGAGGAACAGGATCTTTAAAGATGTTCTTCTTAGAATGCCATGGGAACAAAGCAGGACAAGCAAAGGCATCGACCCAGAAAAATCGGTCGTTCCAATTCTTCAAAGAATCAAGAGTCTTAGTGTAAAGTGCAGGAATGCCATCGCGTTTACTAAAGGAAAACCACCCTCTCGACTTTGAATTAACATAAAAGTAACGAAACAAAGCAACAGTTGGTGTAATACCATGAGCGCGACACAAGATCTCAAAGTGAAAAATCATGCATGTGCCAAGAACCGAAAGCTGGGAAATATTAATACGATAGTGCCTAATCAAATGAACAAGGAAAACAGACAGAGGCAGACGAAAATTGGCAAGATAAAAAAAGCGGGTATACATACCAATTTTCCCAGAAGGACACTCATGCATCGTACACCTGTGAGAAGGAAGTTCCGGATGAACCTCCAAAGGAATATGGTAAGTCGTAAGGAAGGAACCAAACGTCTCTGAAGGGGTACCACACTTTATGTCAACAATCAAACTCATAGCAAACGGATAAAGGGCGGACGGATGAAGGAATTTTTCTTCTCAAAAAAGATACAACAAGACGGTGATGGTGAAAGTCAGGGTAGTATTTATACTAAGGGAAAACCTAAAACTGGATGATGACATGTGTCAAAGAAAGCCGGAATAAACGATCAGGATCAAGAGTAAAAAAGAGGCGCGTGAAACAGTAGGTCAAATCAAAGCATAAAATGAAGAGTCGACAAGCGCCCACGTCGCACGAAACGCTTCCCAAAGAAAGGGAAGTGTCAGAAAGAAGCGTCAAAAAGAGTGAGAAAAAGAAACGTCCCCGTCAAGCCTAAAGTCTAGCAAATACCTACCGCACACGACAATGTCCGCATGCAATAAATATGCTAGACTAGGGGGGACTGGATGACGTAGCAATCCCTAAAAAAGAGGAAATAACCAAAAAAGCATTTCAAAAAGAAAGAACGCACGGAATGGGAAAGTGTTTAGTCAACTCAAGTCTAGTAACGTCCACCGCACGCAGTGCACATACTAGACTGGGGGGACTTGATGACGTATAGTATGTATAACAGGCCCACTAGGCCCAATACACACTATACACATGATGGGCTCAAGCCCAATAACTATAAGATAGCTATAAACCCTGGGCCTACAGTAAGCCCAATGACGAAATTGGCTATGGTCCAGACCTCAAGACACACGTAAGATACACAGCGGGCTGAGCCTTCAGCCGTTAAAGACATCTTATGTCCGCATCCGCGATTGACACGGAACCTTGTCCGCCAAGGGTCCGGCTCCGGTGACTAACCACTATATGCGAGAATCTAGGAAACCCTAGCGGTAAAGCTCGCCTATAAAAGGGGCTCTAATCCCCATACAAGGTACAACTTTCTCTCTCATAATTACACATACATACTCTTATTTCCCTCCCAAGAATGTGTACTTACTCTCACGCCGGAGTCTAATCGTGGGGTTCGCCCCACGGTAAGACTAACGGTTTACTCTTCTTGTGCAGGGGAATCATTCAAACTACTTGGAATAGTATAAGATCAACCCATTATAAGCTTCTTGGCCCAGTCCGGCAAGCTGTATTCATACCCATTACAACCCGTCACACTTTTTGTACTAACAATACTGTAATTAATTCAAATTCTAATGCTATGTGCAAAACATGTAATGAATGTTTAATTTCTGGTAATCATGATCAATGTGTTGTGTCATTTTTGATGTCTACGAAACAATCCCCAGTTAAGATAGTTTGCATAGCGAAACAAATTAAGCAATCTTAGAAACCTACAGGGAAAATGTTTACCAATGTAGGCTTTCAGTGGAAGCCTACGGGTCGTATATTCACACTAGGCGAACTTTACCCCTTAGCTAGGATTACTATGCCTAGAGTAGGGCCTGTTAAGGAATGGAAGTCAACAGGTAGAGTTATCCCTTTGGTTACACAATGCCCTTTGACTAGGTCTTGTGCTTCTACTAGTGCTGCCCCCATTGTTAAAACTAAGGCATCTAGGGTTTCTGCAGATCCATAGATTGTTTACGCTAACCAAAAGGACCCCATTTGCACGTGGGGATCCAATGTTTCCAACTATCCATCTTCATCTGTTTTCAAATGCAGGTCATATAAATTGTTCTTTGGTATTTGGATTCAGGCTGCTCAAAACATATGACCGGAGATCGCTCACGGCTCAAGAATTTCGTGAGTACGTTTATCGGGACAGTTAGATTCAGGAATGACCATTTTGGGGCAATTATGGGTTATGGAAAATTATGTTTTTGGTGACAGCATAATTTCCAGGGTGTACTACGTGGAAGGACTTGGTCACAATTTGTTCTCTGTTGGACAATTTTGTGATTCCGATCTCGAACTGGCTTTCAAAAAACACACATGCTTGGCCAGAGAATTGGATAGTGCTGATCTTCTTGAAGGCTCTCGTGGCACTAATCTATACACCTTCTCTATTGAAGAAATGATGTGGTCCTCTCCTATTTGCTTGTTGTCTAAAGCCTCAAAGAACAAATCTTGGTTATGGCACTGTCGATTGAATCACTTGAATTTTGGTACCATTAAATGATTTTGATCTCAAGGACCTTGTGCGAGGTCTACCTAGATTAAAATTTGAAAAATATCATCTTTGTTCGGCTTGCCAACTGGGCAAAAGCAAGAAGTATGTTCACAAACCCAAAACTATCAACACCATAATAGAAGTTTTTCACCCCCTTCACATGGATCTATGCGGACCCATGAGAGTGCAAAGTATATATGGGAAGAAATATGTTCTTGTTGTTGTCAATGACTATTCTCGATTTACATAGGTGAAGTTTTTGAGAACCAAGGACGAGACTCTAGAGGTTATCATCAAATTGATCAAACAATTACAAGTTAGACTCAACAAAACCGTCAGAATCATCCGCACAGATAATGGAACTGAGTTTGTGAACAAACAACTCATTTTTTATGAGAGTATTGGCATCAGTCACCAGAAGAGTGTTCCGCGTACTCCTTAGCAGAATGGAGTAGTTGAAAGACGAAATTGTACTCTTGTGGAAGCTGCACGAACCATGTTGATATTCTTTAAGGCTCCGACCATTGCTACTGCTTGTTACACCCAAAACCGATCCTTGATTCATACTCTTCACAACAAAACTCCAAATGAGCTGATACATAACAAGAAACCGGATCTTTTGTTGGGAATAAAGCTAATAGCTACCACTGATAGGCTTGTGGAAGATACTGCTAAAGATTGCACTAGCAGTGGAAACACATTACCACTGCTATTAGGATAATTGTTATGTATCCGTGTATTGATAAGTATAGAAAAGATCTTGTGTATATTCTATATTGTTAGCATTATACTTATCTTGTAAAGGACTCCTTGTGCTATAAAAGGAGATTCTAGGTAATTGTTCTTTGTACGTATGCTTCAAGGTGTAACCCTAGTGATAAGCAAGATCACTCGTATTATTCTTAATAATATTGAAGCTTTGTATTACATTGTTCTCATTTACAATACATCATACAATCCATCTTCTAAGTATTACTAAGTATATTCCGCGTGCTTATTAATATAACTCAAAATATCACTAACACAAGGTGTGTGTTTAGATCCATCAAGTGGTATCAGAGTGAAGGTTCTGTTATTTAATTTAGAAGATCCAAGGAATAAGCTTAACCAACTCACTCAAGTTAATGGAGATGGAAAACCAGTCAAACTCTGCTCCAAGGCTTCCTAAGCTCACACTCAATGAGTTTGAGATGTGGAGGATAATGATTGAGCAATACTTTCTCATACAAGACTATGCTCTATGGGAGATCATCTTACTTGGTGATTCCTTCAAGGAAATTTCGAGAAGAAGACTGAGAAAGTTGGTGACACAGAAATTGTAACAATTTCTATACCTGAGACTAATGATGAAAGAGCAAAGAAGAAGAATGACCTGAAGGCCAGAAGTTTATTACTAATGACTTTTCCTAAAGATCAGATCATTGCTTTTAGCAAGTTCAAGACAAAGAAAAGAACTTTTTGAAGAGATTTGCTTAGTGTTTGGTGGCAATGATGCTACTTAGAAGACTCAAAAGACATTGTTGAAGCAAAGTTATGAAAACTTCTTTGCTTAAAGCAATGAATCACTTGACAACATCTTCACCAAACTCCAGAAGATTGTCACACAACTGACTGTGTTTGGAATTGAGGTAGAAAAGGAAGACCTCAATTTGAAGTTTCTAAGAAGTTTGCCTGCTGAGTTTCATACTAATGTTACAGTCCAGGAAAATAAACCAGAGATTGAAACAATGAAGCTCAATGATCTTTACAATAACTTCAAACTCATTGAACAAAGGTTGAAGAAGGCAGGGAAACTTGGTACAAGCTCTAGCAGCTTGGCATTGTTGTCAACCTCTGTTGACAGTGATGATTTTGAAGATGATAGTGATGCCTGATTTTGCCATGCTTTGGTTCTACTGGTTTCCACTGGTAATGCTAGTGTTACCACTGCAGGTTCAAAGAAGAAGGTTGCTGGTATTGGAGATCCTACCTTTTATGCTTTTATCTCCACTCAAGTTAGTGGCTCTATATTAACTCATGAAGACATAGAGCAAATTGATGAAGATGACTTGGAGGAGATGGACATAAAATGGCAAATAGCTCTTCTTAGCATGAGGGCTAGGAAATTCTACAAGAAGACTGGCAAGCCAATTCACATCAATGGTAGTGAAATTGCAGGGTTCGATAAAAAGAAAGTAGAGTGTTTTAACTGTCACAAGTTGGGGCATTTTGCTAGAGAATGCAGAAGACCAAAGAAGCAGGACAACAAGTCTACTTGGTACAAGCAAAAGAAAGAACCAATTGTGGAAGAACCAAAGGCAATGCTGGCAATTGATGGTGTGAGCTATGATTAGAGTTTCATGGCTGGTGGACAAGAGGAACAACCTTCAGATGGTGCTTTTATTGCTACAGAACATGCTCTCATATCTTTCTCTGACTCTGAGGTACAAAAGTTTGAAAGTTGTTCTAAAACATGTAGGGCTTCTAGAGAATGTGAAAGGCTTAATGAATTATATGCAAACGAAAGAACAGAGTTGTATGCTGCTAATTATAATGTGTCAAACCTTAGAAGAGGCATATATGTATTAGAAAAACAACTAGAGCATTATAGATCATATGAGTCAAAATATAATGATGATATGGTTGTTCTTAGAAGAGAGTTAGATCATAAGACAACAGTGAATGAGGCACTAAAAGAAGAGCTTGAAAAACTCAAAAAGATTAATGAGAATGTCAATTTATCTGTTGACACCTGTTATTATCAGTCTAAGTCAATTGATAAAATTTGGAATGCTCAAATTACTAGTAAAGTTAAGTATGGTATGGGATACAATATTGTTCCTCCACAACTAAAGGGTGCTTCATCACCTCCTGGCATAGATTTAGCTCATACAAGCCTAGAAGAGTTTCAGGATCTTGATTGTGAATATGGTCCTCTCAAGTTTGTGAAAAGTGAGGTAGAGGTTAAGCATGAACCTGATGTTTTTGAAAGTGCAAGTGACTCATCTGTTGTTGATGAGAATGTTAAAAAGAATGTAGAGGCGTCTATCCCAAAAGTTGTAAATACTATTACAGAGGAACCTAGGAAACAAGTTAATAAACCTAGATCATCTGTAAGGTATGCTGAGATGTATAGAAACAAGTCATCAATTCCTAGGGGTAACCAGAGGAATTGGAATCATGTAAAATCTCAACAACTAGGTAGTGAGTTTGTGATGAACAATAAAGCATGTTATATCTGAGGTAGCTTTGAACATGTACATGCTAATTGTGACTATCATTTTGGGAGAAGGGAAGTACATGGGAATAAAAGGGTGGAGTCAAACAGGTTTCAAAACAATATACACCCTAATTCACACAACAAAATGATCCCAAGAGCAGTTCAACTAAGAAGTGGTCTTAAAACTTTTGCCACTGCTAAAACTGTTAACACTGCTCACCCTAAATCATCTGTTGCAAGTGCAAAATCCAAAACAACTTTTGTAAAATCTGCACAAACAGGGAAAAGGTCTTTTAATAATAAAAAGGTTAAATATAACCAACAGTGGGTACCAAAAACTAAACCCGGTAGTTACCACTGCTTCGGAAAAAGTTCCCACTGCAAGGGTTGAAAACAAGACCAGGGGTAACATGGGAAATGCTGTAAAGGCCTCAGCACGTTGGGAATAGAAACCTAAAGGAATTACCTCATCAACCAATCCCAATGGTGTATCAATGACCTTTGATAGATTTAACTATATTGATACACGAGGCAGATCCAAGTCAGTCATGGCTTGGGTCTCCAAAGGAAACTAACTCCTTTCTTATATGTGCAGGAACATCCAAGGACAAAAAGATCAGATCAAGGCTACACAAACAGTGGATGTTCAAGGCACATGACTGGCAACAAGTCCTATCTCTCAGATTTTGAACATTATGATGGACAGTTTGTTACTTTTGGAGGTGGAGTTAATGGAAAAGTTACTGGTAAAGGGGTCATCAAAACTGGTATACAACACAGAGCTTTTTGCAGATAAAAGAAGTAAATCACAATCAGTATGATGCAAGGAATTTAAAGCAAAAGACATGGATTCTTATTATTATTATTAAACAAAGCTGCACACAAAGTGCAGAGGCTACATCCATAAGTTTCAAACAACCAGTACATAAAAGGAAAACAGAAAACATCATACTACCACTGCCAACATGCTTCACATCCTACCCCATCCCTACCCCAACCTAACCCCCAAAAACCACCTAAGGCTTCTTAGGAAAGGCCCACTTTGGCATCACTTTGGGCGCCCTTTGACCTTCAATCACACTCCACACTTTGGGGCATGCTAGCCCAATCACCTTCCCTCTGACAGGTGGTGAGGATGATGAAGGACCCTCTGGTGGTGGTGTTGTCAACAATAGTAGAGAAGGTGGTGCTTGCAGCTCTCCTGGTGGAAGTATTGCAGCAAGGGGAGGAATAACAAGGACTCTAGAAGTTGTTTCATCATCAGACTCTTCATAGGGAGACACATAGGAACTTATGTCTGAGCTGTCCTCTTTGATGATGGCATCCTGAGGCATTGGTTGGAGAGATGAAGGACCAGCAACTGCAGGGTTTGAGAGAGCACCTGAATGAGTTCTCTTTCTAGAAACAACCTCTTCATACTTTTCTTTCTCAACTCTCCCTGGATTGTTCAGAACAAAATCATCCCAAGCACTATCCGAGAATGAGCTGTCAGATGAGACATTGATAGGGTTTGAATGACTCATGGTGATTTTTGGAGAAAAGTAAGTTTTTGAGAGAGAAAACCTTTGGGGTATGTGTGATTTGAGTGCTTTGTGAGTTATAGGTTCTTAAATAAAAGTTAAGTTGAATTCAGTAAGTTAATGAGGGGAAGGTATTAGTTGTTGAGGAGTAAATGAAGTCTTTGACTTTGGTGGTCGGATTAATGACTTGGAGTTGACTTGTTGACTGGGTGGTTTAGTACTGGTCTAACCACTGCCAGCAAACTTTTTGGATCTACTTCTAGTTATTTTCTAACCACTGCTAACCTTAACAATGCTTTCAGTGTTTGGTTTATGTTTGTGATATGCAGGTATGGAGGATTATTTGTATACATTAGAGCTTTTTGAAGCTGTTAACGTTTAGTGCTTGTATTTTGGCTTGTCCACTGAATTTTATGCAAAGAATAAGGCTATCAGTGGAACCTAAAAATACAAGCAGTGGTCAATGTTACTCTCACAGTGGAAAAAGTAAAAAAAAGAAACGTCATTGCATTCAATCAAAAGAGGAAGTTCATTACATTCAACTGAGAGTACTTGCAATCTCCATCAAAACACAAAGATTAAAACCTAAAACATCCTACACCCTACATAAGCTACTCCATTAGCTTCTTGCCCTGGCCCTCATAGAATTGCTTGTTCTTCTGTGCTCTCTTCCTCTTGTTTTTAAAGGTTGACTGCATTCTTGGACAAGCAAGACAAAGAACTTGTA
Organism: Chrysanthemum makinoi; assembly: GCA_910596185.1. NCBI lineage: Eukaryota > Viridiplantae > Streptophyta > Magnoliopsida > Asterales > Asteraceae > Chrysanthemum > Chrysanthemum makinoi. Next base: position 302,564,331 of record OU343225.1, read on the forward strand.
GAGGAGGCCTTGGTAGTCTTGTCGGCTTCTCTGGTATGGAAATCTGCTTCATGATTTGAGAGAGCTGCTCTCAATGCTTTTTTCAGAGCCCTTGGCAACTCCTTGGACAAGGAGTAGGTCTCATCATTATCATCATCTGATGAACTGGAGTAGAACTCAAGAGAAGGTGCAGGTTTAGCAACAGGTGCAGGATTGGCGATGCTTTGTTGGCTTCTTGGAAGAAGAGCTTGTAGCACAAGGTGGAAAGTAACCTGCCCACCCTGATGCCTCTGAAGATGACTCAGAAGCCATCACAATCTCTATATCAGAATCAGAAGTGATGTCAATGATATTGGAAGGATTGCTCATGGTGATGTTTAGGGATTTTGTGAGTTAGAATGTGTTTTTGATAAAGACTATGATGTGCTGAGCCCCTTTATATAGGCAAAGTCGATCATAAGGGTTCATTAAGGATATATTTATTTTTCTCTATTTTGGTAGGTTGAAAAATAAATATAGATATTATCGGGTTGAATTTGAGAAGATATTTTTAGATATTGGCTTGGTTAAAAGTAACTTTGGTTAAAACAAGTTGGTTATGCATATTCTTTGTATTATACTAACTCTTGCAGGTACATAACCAATCTTGGCTGGGAGCTGATCATAAAAGGTGTGTAACTGAGACACACAACAAATGGTTATTGATTCACCATGTCTAATCCACATAAGAATCAACTAGTCAAGAGCAAACGGCTACTGGTAAAGACTTAACAAATCCATTTATGGTTGATAGTTTACCAAAAACTATATGGTTATCAACTCACCATATTCTATATGATTAAGAGTTGGCTAGTCCATAGCAAACGGCTCATGGTAAAGACATATCAAATCCGTTGATAGCTGGTAGTTTACTAAAAACTATGATAAGAGTAGTCCAATTTTAATATGTTTTTCTTACCACTGCTCTTTGAAAATTTTTGTGAAAAATTACCACTGCTAGTTCACAGTTTCCACTGAAAGTGTTATTTTTACCACTGTTGATCTAGCCATTACAACTGTTTTGTCAGTAACAAATTTTTTACTAGCCGTTGAGAGAAATTGCTTTCCATATTTATAGGGTAAAATATTTAGAAGATTATCTACTTTCCTACTTGTAATTTATTCTCTTAAGATAAATCTTTTCCTTAGATAATCTTTCTTGCGCAAAACTCTAAACCCTAACATTATATATCTTTTCTCTCAATTGGCGAGTTCTTCATTCAATTCATACCGATACAATATATTTTTCATCAAAAGATACTATGGCACCTGTCACCTTTGAAGATGAGCACAACCAAGTGGCCTATTTGAAAAAGTCAAACGACAAGAGTGGCCCTATTTTTCATCAGATTGTGGATTTTCTAAACACTACTCATGTGAGGTATGCTTTACTTCTCAATCCCACAATCTATGTCTCTCAAATCAAACAGTTTTGGACCTCTGTATAGTCCATCACTATTGAAGATGGAGACACACATGAAACTGTGGATGCTCTTAGAGCCACAGTGGATGGGGTAACTATTGATGTTACTGAGTCATCCTTGAGGAGAATTCTCCAATTGGATGATCTCAATGGTATCATCACATTACCCATGCCAGAAATTCATGAACATCTTTCATCCATGGGGTATGATACCACTGACAAAAAGGCTACTTTCAGAAAGAGTGGTTTCTGTCCTCATTGGAGATTTTTAATACATACTCTTTTACATTGCCTAAGTCCTAAGAAAACTTCTTATGAACAATTCAGTTCAACAATGGCTTACCCTTTGGTTTGTCTAGCCACTGATAGGATTTTTAATCGATCTAAATATATTTTTACAAGTATGCAAGGCAATGTAAAGAGTTCAATAAATTTTTTGATGTATCCAAGGTTTTTGCAAGCAGTGTTAAATGAATTTCAACTGCAAACCCATACAAGAGTTTATAAAATCCGTTGCCTTAAGCCTAAAGTTTTTCAAAACATGAATAAGGATGACAATAGGGTTGTTACACCACTTTTTCCTCAAATGCTTGCAAAGATTTCACAGGTACAAACCACACCCACTATTACAATTCCAAACATTATCTACACTCCACTAGTTACTCAAATCTATGAGATGAGGCAAAAATATCAAATGCCCTATGATTCACCTCTCCTAACAGGTTACACAGTTGGAAGTGTTGAGGGCAGTGGGCAATCTATGGAATTGATGGAACTATGTACCAAATTAGCTAAGCAGGTTGAATCTCTGGAGAAATACTTGGCACAAGTCAATGAGCAACATGCCAAGGATGTTACACAACTGAAAGAAGAGATTCAGACTTTGAAGAAAGAGTTGCACGGGTTGAAGCAAAGGAAAACTACAAAGATAGTGATATCATCTCCATCCTCACCTGATGATGGTGATTCAGAGGAATTCAATGAAGATTTGGGAAATTCTCCCAAACAGGGGAGGAAAACAGATGTTGAAACCAATGGGAGGAGAATTGACTTTGGAGATGAAGGTGTTTCAGGTGCAAGTAAAGGTACTGAGGAAGTTGATATTCAAGAAGAAGTTCCTCAACAGCAACCAGAGAAAGTATCTTTCACTGCAACAACTGCAACTGCAAATATTACCACTGATACAATTTCCACTGCAGAGCCAAGAGTTACCACTGCTGGACAAGATATTACCACTGCAGGTGAAGAAATTGAAAAGCAGAAGAAAGAAAAAGGTAAAGAAGTTGTGCAGAGTAAAGATCAATCAAGAAGAAAGGTTACAAAGAGAGAACAAGCTCAGATTGCTTATGATGCTGAAGTTGCTAGAAAGATAAAAGAAGATAAAGTTGCAAACTTTATGGAGGCTAAGAGGATGGGCAGGATGGAAAACACAGATCCAATGGATGTAAATCCACTTTCTACTGTTCCACATACAATTTTCAGAGAAAAGACTCCAGAGTTTAGCTATGTACCTACAGAAGAAGAAATTGATTTCTTGATTGCTAATGATCCAGTAGTCAAGAAGAAGGCAATTGACCTAGTTGCAGATAAATCCTTAACTAAAGAACAAAGAACTACACGGTTGAAGGATTTCATTCAAATGAAGAATAATCAAGCACTTCAAGATGCAATTGTTTCAGTCAGAAAGGGTCAAAAGAAACCAAGACAACCAACCAAGGCACAGGTTATTTCAATGATGAAAGATTATTGTTGCAAGGTTGGTGGCTGGAAAAGACATCAGTTCAAAGGAATGCCTGATGATAAAGTTGAAGGTATCTACTACAGAGTTAAAAGGCAAGATCAAGACTTTATTCCAATGGACTCTGAAGATGAAGAGAGAAGATATCCTCATCTGAAGAGAAAGGCCAAAGATAGTGAACCTCAGAAATTTAAGAAGACAATTTGCTGAAGAACAAGAAGTTCAATCTGAGAAATTCACTGAAGAATAGATGACTGGAATGATTTTGATTGAAGAAGAAGATTTTTATCCTAACCCACTGCAAGTCAGACATCCTATTATTGATTGGGAAGTGTTTACTGCTAGCAATTTTGCTCCAACATTGAAGATTACAAGGCTAGGTGGTGAAACTTCATCATTCATTATGTTTGAAGATCTTATCAAAGAATTTGACAGACATGATCTGGATACTTTGTGGAGATTAGTTCAAGAAAGGTTTGATGCTGAAAATCTTAAAGATATGAAGGAAATGCAGTTATGGGTTAATCTAAGAAGGCTCTATGAACCATATACTAATGATGATTTCTGGAAATTCTCATGTTCATGTTCTGGTACTAAATGGTATTATTATGATTCATGTGAAGTTCATCATGTTTCTTGATACAGAAGGAGTGGATGCATATGTTGCTGAGAAAGAATACCCACTAGAGAGGGAACCCCAATGTGATGTTGTGTACAACAATAAGAGTTCATGAAGATAATGAGAAGGTCAGGCTTGGCTACTTAGGCTTCAAGATCAATGTTCAAGAGCTATTCAGGATTTTAGAAGAAAGTGAAGTGTTTGAAAGAATTCCCCAAATCCTTAGAGATGATGAGAGATGAAGAAACTTATTGATTTGCCGAGAATCATAAGTTTAGGAGAGGATTGTTGGGAATAAAGCTAACAGTTACCACTGATAGGCTTGTGGAAAGACACGGCTTAAAGATTGCACTAGCAGTGGAAACAAATTACCACTTCCAGTATATATATTACAAGGTATTGGTTTAAGTAAGTATCGTGTATTGATAAGTATAGAAAAGATCTTGTGTATATTCTATATTGTTAGCATTATACTTATCTTGTAAAGGACTCCTTGTGCTATAAAAGGAGATTCTAGGTCATTGTTCTTTGTACGTATGCTTCAAGGTGTAACCCTAGTGATAAGCAAGATCACTCGTATTATTCTTAATAATATTGAAGCTTTGTGTTACATTGTTCTCACTTACAATACATCATACAATCCATCTTCTAAGTATTACTAAGTATATTCCGCGTGCTTATTAATATAACTCAAAATATCACTAACACAAGGTGTGTGTTTAGATCCATCATCTTTCTTTTCTATGTGTGTTTGGTGCTATATGCTTTCTGACAAATGACAATAAAGATCTCGAAAATTAAAGGCTAAAACAGACATTGGATTCTTCGTTGGGTATGCACCAGATCATAAGGGATACCGAATCTACAACAAACGAACCCGACAAATTATGGAAACCATTCACGTGACATTCGATGAGCTGACTGGGCAACTGGCTCATGGACACACCAGTTCTGGATCCACACCTAATTTTTTGTCTCCTGGGCCAATTAGTTTAGGTCTTGTACAGTATCCCACTCCTGCAGTTCCTTATGTACCCCCTTCAGATGAAGATTTGAAGATCTTGTTTGATCCGATGTTTGATAAATATTTTGAGCCACCAACTGGTGATACTCCGACATCATCGGTTGTTGCAGCTCCAGTTCCAAACAATTCCAATGGTCCATCTGTGTTTACCTCAATAGATCAAGATGCTCTCTCTGCAAGTCATTCACCATCATCATCAAATTTTCAATCTCTTTCGGTACAACAAAGCACTGTAGTAGAAAATTCTTTAGAAGTGAATCCTTTTGCTCCTCTTGAAGATGCTCTATTCGAGAACATATTTACTCCTGAATCTCCTTTTGAGGCATCTTCTTCAGGGGATCATAACACGGCTACTTCAGTTCCCTACCCTCAACCACATGAACATCTCATAAAATGGACCAATGATCATCCAATTGATAATATTATTGTGAATCCTTCTTGTCCGGTATCCATAGGAAAGTAACTTACCACTGATGCCTTGTGGTGCTTTTATAATTCCCTACTATCCAAAGTCGAACCCAAAGATTTCAAGACCGCTATTGCTAAATATTATTGGTTCAATGCAATGCAAGAAGAAATTCACGAGTTTTACCGACTTGAAGTATGGGAATTAGTTCCACCTCAAGACTGTGCAATGATTATTGCCCTTAAGTAGATATATAAGGTGAAACTTGATGAGCATGGTGACGTTCTGAAAAATAAGGCATGGCTTGTTGCTAAGGGATATTTTCAAGAGGAGGACATCCATTTTGAGGAATCATTCGCACCGGCTTCTAGAATAGAGGCTATCAGAATCTTTCTCGCTAATGCTGCCAGCAAGAACATGATAGTCTACCAAATGGATGTGAAGACTTCTTTTCTAAATGGCGAGCTGAAAGAAGTAGTCTATGTTAGTCAAACAGAAGGATTTGTGGATCCCGATCATCCTACACATGTCTATCGTCTGAAAAAGGCTCTTTACGGCTTAAAGCAGGCACCTAGGGCATGGTACGACACTTTGTTAAAGTTCTTACTGGCAACCGGATTCTATGAAGGTGTTGTTGATCCTATGTTATTCACTCGGAAAACAAGCAAACATTTACTTCATGTTCAAATTTATGTTGATGATATCATATTTGCCTCAACCGATCTTATGAAATGTGACCGTTTTTCAAATGAGATGAGTTCTATATTCCAAATGTCTATGATGGGACAAATGTCATTTTTCTTAGGATTACAAATTTCTCAAAGTCCCGGAGGCATTATTATAAATCAATCTAAATATGCTAATGAAATTTTAAAGAAATTTGGATTTAATTCTAGTAACCTTGTTGACACTCCCATGGTGTAGAGAACAAAACTGGATGAGGACCTCTCTAGGATCTCGGTTGATCAAACTAAGTTCCGTAGTATGATAATATATCTCACTGCCAGTAGACCAGATCTTCTATTCGTTGTATGCATGTGTGCTCGGTATCAGGCTAAGCCTACCAAAAAATTACCCAGAAGTGGTAAAGCGGGTCTTTCGATATCTTCAAGGAACCATTAATATGGGACTCTGGTATCCGAAGGACACTGCCATGGCACTAACAGCCTATGCAGATGCTAACCATGCAGGGTGTCAAGATACACGTCGAAGTACGTCGGGATGTGCTCAATTTCTAGGAGATAAATTAGTAAACTGGTCCTCAAAAAAGCAAATGAGTACATCCATATCTTCCACAGTGGCAGAATACATCGCCATGTCTGCATGTTGTGCTCAAATATTATGGGTTAAATGAATTTCAACTGCAAATGAGTACATCCATATCTTCCCAACTATCGGTCTATGGCTTTGCATACAACAAGATTCCTTTGTACTGTGACAACAAAAGTGCCATTGCTCTTTGCTGCAACAATGTCCAACACTCTCGATCAAAGAACATCTATATCCGACATCACTTCATCAGGGAACAAGTTGAAAATGGTGTGGTTGAACTTTACTTTGTAAGGACTGAGTACCAGCTAGCGGATATCTTCACTAAAGCTCTTCCAAGAGAATGGTTTCAATTTATTCTCCCGCGACTTGGTATGAAGAGTCTGAAGCAAGAAACACTCAAACGTCTTCAGGAAGAGAATGAGGAGTAATGGAGTTGCTTCATGTATCACTTGTACATAGTTTAAACCAAAAGGAAAAATTGAAAAATGTAAAACCAACAAAAACCATAAAAGTTAGAAAATTAGAAAATACCAAAAATAGTTTTTCAAGGCATGTCTTCTGGTATTGATAACATTTACGGTCCTAGAAATGTCATTCATAATGAAACGGGTCTTTAAATGAAGTTCGATCAGAAGTTCAAAAAGTTTTCAAAACATGCCTATATGGCTTGCTATTATTTCAGATATGCAATCCGCTCTTCAAAATGCGGAAAGCACGTCGCCAAAAAGACGGTTGTTCCTATACAAATATTTTTCCATCTATGATTCTTGAAGAGAGTATTTGTGTTTCACTTGGTGGTAATGTGCTCTTTGAAAATCAATTGAACTTAAATTCTTTTGAAAATCAATCAAACTTACATTTTTCATAAAAATTTTCATTCAATCAATGACTACAACTCTTTTAATAGAAAACGGGTCATCGATTGAGGGGGAGAGTGATTTCAAATGTTCATATTTTCAAATTTCATGTCATCAAACGAGTCTCTTTCTCTTTGTACATTACAAGTAGTGAATAAATATTTGTTGTTATGTGTTAGTGTATGATTTTTTTAAAATATTCAAAAATCTTCCAAATTTATCATACCAGACACTAACATTCTCCCTCGCAGATTGAGGGGGAGCATTAAAATGTTCCTTTATCAGAATATATTAAATCAGACCACATTTTCTCCCAAATTTTCTTAATTATTTTAATCAATTGAGACCACGAATCTCAAAAGGTTTGAAATTTTTTATCGGGCGAGAGAATGTGATTTAAATATTAAAATCTGATAAAACATGTGTGTTTAGTTAAGACTCAACCAGGCACTCCTCACTCCATGTGCTAAACAATTTCAAATACTGATGCAAATGTTAAGGGGGAGCATTTCTGAAAGATAAAAAACAATTGAGGTACAACTACTTTCATATTTTATCACAAGTCCCTTGATTGATTTTCAATTGGTTTTAAGGCGGAGAGAACAGTACCACATGACTGACCTTGCATTTACTTTATTGGAGTTATAAGGATGGTAAGGTTAGGTATTTTTTCCCACGATCCCGCCAGATCTGGAGGGATCTACCTATGGACAATTCACTAGTTAGTGTAGAAGTCCTTAGGTATGATTAAAAAAGAAGAAAAGTAAGAATAAGGGAAGAGTCCCGACTCAGATGGAGCTAGTACTGGAACAAACCCAACAAGGTTCTAGTGATGAAGTCTCGGTAAGCGCTGAAGGGGTTGAAGAATGAAAAATAAATATAAAAAGAAAGGGTGAAAAGAAATAGCCCTCCAAATATTCAACCTTAGAGCAGAAATCGGGTTTAATTCATATGCTACTGGTTGTTACCAAGGTAACGTCGGTATTGAAGACAAGACGTCCTAAACCTTCTAGCCACTCAAGTTCTCTTAAAAGGACTCGTTTCATTCTCACGGAGAACTAATGTTATCTATCAACCTTTCTCTTAGAGATGGTTGATATTGAAGCAGGAGACCCCTCCCTAGTCTCTGCACAGGAAAACCAAAGCGCACTATTGAGTCTAGAGCCAAGAGATCATCCATAAATCTCATTAGAACACACTTCCAATGTGCTTACTGTTTCATACACCGTGAAAAGCAAGAAAACATATACATTAAGAGTCCTACGCATTATCCTTGTGGTATTGCCAGAACATCCGAAGGATATGTAAAGTATTCACAATGAAGATGGAAATCCTTCTAGAGCCAACATCAAACAAGCTCTTGGTGGGTGACATGTGAGATCCTTTATGGATCAAACGTGTGACAACTGAAAAGCAACGATGGGGTGATTCTCATTTGAATTAACCTTGTTCCAGTAAATGAATTGACGGATCCTTTTGGAAATCCCTTCGATGTACTGAACAATTATTTTCAAGCATATCGACTGCGCATAAATTTTTAAACAAAAGTATTTATGATTGAAACTTGATTTTCCTCATAAAACTCTCATCGTATTGCAAAAACTCTTTATCCAAAAATACGCGACTGTTTTTCAAATAAATCTCTCATTAATCAGTGAATCCCAATTTGATGGTTCACTCACTCCGTGTTGTCTACTTTGAGATGCTCCGGTTTGAGAATAGCTAGTACAACTGCGAAACCCTCGAGGAGATTCTTGAATTCTACGATCACGAGCGATTTATAGATCAAGCGAGGGGGCGAGTGGTTCTTGCAACCCTATTCAACGAAAGTGGACAAAGACACTTTCATTTGTTTATTGCTAATTGTTGTTTGTTTTTGCGGAAATCCTGACGGTTACAGTTGATGGCCAATGAGATGTCAATTCATAACCACATGCTCACACTTCATACTCACAATCAAAGAAATCATGATAATTGAAAGACGTACAACACTGCTTCCGCAACTCTGATGCAAAATATCATGATCCAGAAAAGTGTGAGCATGTCGGTCCGATGGTCACAACATCACATGGAGGCAATACTACAAAGGATGAGTTGGAGATGTACCGTGGTTGATGATCTCGAAGAAAGCTCAAAGATCACCCAAGTCAAAGGAACATTCATCCAAATATCACTACAGGAAGTACAAAGATTGCGGACTTTGAAGAATCAAAGCCTACGAGCTAGGAAGTTAAATTCATGTAATATGATGCTAGTATTCAAATTATAATTTCCGGGGTGACCTCCCTTAGGGGGAGATTTTTAGGATTATGAAAATCCATATTAAAGACTTGGTCACCCCGAGTATCATCTAGCATTAGTTGGGTCGTAGTATTATTAGTAAACGTTAAGTTATCGTATCACCATGGAGTTGGGTCGGATCATTACCTACTGTATACCCGGTCCATAGCCCATTATGGGCGTGTTTTGTAAGAAGTATAAATACTCACACCAAGTGAAAGGGTTGGAGATTCATTTGTTTCAAGCTAATACACATTTCTTTCTCTCTCTAAACATTCGGCCGAATCACAAGTGTTACATGCGTTATGATTTTTAGTATTCTACATTAAAGATGAATGATTTTATTCCTACAGATCTAGGGGCAAACCTCACATTTTTTGGGTGGAATTTTAGTGGTATACGATTTTGGTGCTAGTCATGTAACTCCTATCCATGAGACACTTTATTAAAACTAAAGTTTTACTCGTAAATGCCATAAAAAATTTAAATTTGGTGCTAAAATTACCCTAACAAATATTTCTCATAGTTTATTACACACTTTACCAAGGACAAGAAAAAAATCGAGTGAGTGAATAGTTTCTAAGTTCCCGTTTTATTATTCATCCCTACACTTAAACTGAACATTGTCCCCAATGTTCCCAGAAAGTATCAAAGTTATGATAGAGAAATGTAAAATAAAAGAGGGAAACTAATACTCCCATGATTAGCTCGGTAGGATATGCATAGAAATACAGTTAAATACTCCTCCAAGAAGAGTGAGCAAGTAATAAGTGTTGCTTCCATCATGCACATCATCTTCTTGTCCAATATAACATGCACACTTATAAGAAAATGACAACCCAAAGCATCACACCGAACAAAGAAAAATTACAACAAGATGTAATTCCAGACTTAAAAATTAAAATAAAGCAAAGCAATTAAAGGATAGGATAGTTGTAGAATGTAAATGCAAATAACATACAGGAAAATTGGACATTTAAGAAATTCTAGAAATTTCTCAAAAAATTACAGATTTGACAGGAAATCAAAAATCTGAGAAACTGTTGCTTCAATGCCTGACTCCGTCGGGTGTTAATCCTGGCGCCGCTAGGTTGTCCTGACAGAATGGGTAAATTTCGCTTTCTAGAAAATTTTACTAGAAAAACCTATTTTCGAAAGTCCATTTTCCTGTAGAGATTCATAAAACATATCCACAAGTATTGACACACAAAGAAAACTAAACATGCAAAGAATTAAACTATAAATCATCACATAATCATTTTAGGTTCATAATAACCACATATGATCTTCCCTACACTTATTTCATGCAAAGTACCTTTAATTACCAATTAGACGAAGTCAAAAGCAAAATAAAGCATAATCGCATATACATTAATCATTCAATAATTCATAATCAAATACTAGCATGCAAACATCCTAAAAACAAAATTAACAGCAAAACAAAGCAAGTAAATAAAATATGCTCGGGTTGCCTCCCGAGAAGTGCTTATTTTTGGTCGATTCTCAAGGCTGACTCTACCCTTATTTAACGGATATAGGGGAGGTTTTCCCTACACTTAAGATTAAGTGCGGGTGATAGTAGCGATACACACCCTTAATGTGGAAAGTTTCCACGTGAGGAGAGGGTGATGGGTGATACTTATGCTCAAAGGGGTGTACTTATTTCATTGTAACCTTACCTAATTCTATTGGTGTAGCGGGTGAATCAAGTCTTTCTCCTAGAAAGGGATCATCTTCTATCAACTTCAAGAGATTCTTAGTTAAGGATCCATCTTGACCTAATAAACCCGGTTTAAACCCATATTGTTTCTTGTTATCAACCATGAATGGGTGATGTAAGTGTGTAAGGTCATGGGTTACTCCTATATTAGCTTCCACTCTACATGGCTTAGAGTCTAATATCTTTTTCTTAACATTACCCGGACTACATGATTTGATGGGTGAATTGGGGCATAATTCAATTCCTAAATTCACATCTAAAGACAGAAAATTGGGTAAGGTTTTTGGTTGAGGCTCCGGTTCATCAAAACTAGGAACTTCTGTAGAACTAAGAGAAAGGTCATCACTTGGTCTAAAGGTTCTATATCCATTGGGGTTCGTATAGTCTCTTCTACTTCTTTCGGGTAAGTTATAGGCGATGTGTATTCCTCACATGATAGTAGGGCTTGTGGGCTTGGAGTTTTCACCTCATTTTCTATTATATCTAGATCACCTATGTATTCACCATGTGTTTTAGTATGATCTAACCCAAAATACACTCCTAAGTATCTCAAAACCTTCTTTAGCCATTTCAAATTCTTGGTCTGATTTATAAGAATCGTTCTCAAAAACTTGATCACTGTGTTCTATTTGGCTAAAGGATTCCTCATGCGTGTCATATATTTTTTTGAAATCTATCCCACACATGCAACTAGGTAGTTCAACTCTAACCATCTCACAATCTTGTTCGGGCTTAGGTTTCGTGTTCTTAATACTAGGTCTTTTTGTTCATGGTGCCTAAGATCGGATAAATCCTCATTATCTGTTCCTCAAGTTGTGATGTAGACAATCTTATGATTTCATTCAACATATGGGTTACGCTTAGGAAGCTTTTCTAAAAAAATTCAAAAGGGTCTCACTAAAAGGAGATGATCCTAACAATGATTATTGAATAGAAGCCACACACGCACAAAATTCATCAAAGCCATGTAACTTTACACCCATCTCATCTTAGATATCTCTAAGATAACTACAAATTCATTAGAACAATAAGAAGCAATTCTATATGTGAAATACAATTTTTCCTCATTTGAAATACAAAGTGAAAACTCCAAGCCCACAAGAAATCTAATATCGAGTCACAATGGATGTTTTGCAAGAATTTTTTCAGGTTTTTAAAAAGTAATTTTTCCAGAATTTTTCCGGAAAACGCATCGGACTCTTTCTGTCAGGACAACGTGACAGCATCGGGATTAACACCCAACGGTGTCAGGCAATGTATAAACATATTCCAATTTTTCGTTTTTTTGTCTAATTTGTAATTTTTGGAAATTTCCAATATTTAATTTTCCAGAAATGTGCAAACATCCATTCCACAAGCATTATATCTTTACTTGCTTTCTAGTGTAGTTTTATTTTATATAGTTTTTACCGCCGATTTTACGCGAGATTTCGTTCTCGTTTTCTTAAAAGTGTGCAGGTTATATTATACAAGAAGATGAAGTGCATGATGGAAGCAACACTTATTACTAGCTCATTCTTCTTGGAGGAGGATTTAACCGCAATTCTACGCATATCCTACCGAGCTAATCAGGGGAATATTAGTTTCTCTCTTTTATTTTACCTTTCTCTATCATAACTTTGATACTTTCGGGGAACATTGGGGACAATGTTCAGTTTAAGTGTAGAGAGGAAGAATAAAACGAGAACTTAGAAACTATTCACTCACTTGATTTTTGCCTTGTCTTTGGTAAATTGTGTAATAAACTATGATAAATATTTGTTAGGGTAATTTTAGCACCAAATTTAAAAATTTTATTGCATTTACGAATAAGACTTTAGTCTTAATAAAGCGTCTCATGGATAGGAGTTATATAACTAGCACAAAAATCGTATACCACTCATATTCCACCCCAAAAATGTGAGGTTCGCCCCTAGATCTGTAGGAATAAAAGCATTCATCGTTCATGCTTAGTGAGTGTACCGGTAGTATAATAGATTCTAGAACTTGTTTTGTGATGCATTCTGAGATCGCTAGTTAGACTACATTCGTGTAGTTAGGATTAACTAAATGATAAGAGGCATTAGGATAACCTTTATTTGAAACCTGTAATTTAATTACGTCAACCTCATCGGTTGAGTAATTTTCCCCACACCCTTGCGATGTACTCATCTTTAGTACACGATACCCCTAGTTAACCCCTCAGAGCCTATCTTTTCGCAGTTCTTGTTGTTAGGAATTAGAAATTCCAGGTATTAAAGAGTCGGTCACCTCAAGTATATGTAATCGTTAGAAAGCTCGTAGTCGTAGTTATTTTATGTTAAGTGGTATTTAGTTATGTAACAATGCGGAGGAGACGGTGGTCTTTACCGTATGCACGATCCACGGCGTAGGTGGCGTTTGTTTGTAAGATACTATAAATACCCTCTACCTCCCAAGGTAGTGGGTTGGAGCTTCAATACCATTTTCTTTGTTTCACATAGTTCCCAACTCTCTTCCTTTCTCTCACTAGAACTTTCTCTCTCTAAATATTGTTAACGCCCCACATGGTTATGGTTTAATGTGTTTGTGAATCCTATATCTAACAATTGGTATCAAGAGCCATGGTTTGATCACCCATCTTTCATGCTTTTTGTTTTGGTGGATTTCATAAGGTTTTTGGGGTATTAAAGGTTTAGGAGAGTTTGATTCATTTGGACAAATTATAGTGTTAAAGTTTGAATTTTGCTTGTACTTTTGTGTTTAGGATCATCATATGTGTTTATGTTTTGAATTGGAAGGCTTAAATCATTGTGGTTTGGTTGTTTTTGATTGATAAAGTGGTTATTTTTAAAGTTTGTACGAAGCGAGTTGAGTCTCGGATAGTTTGTTCTTCAAAGCGAGTTGCTTTGTTGTTGGATGTGAGTTGGTACATGCGACTTGGCTGTTTAGCGAGTTGATTTTTATGCGACTTGGGTTCTAAGCGAGTTGTTTCTTTAAGCGACTTGATATATAAAGCGACTTAGCTACTAGCGAGAGTTGTAAAGCTAGCGAGTTAATTTAAGCGACTTGGTGTTCAGCGAGTTGATTGTGTTGCGAGTTGATACTAAAGCGAGTTGGCTATTTAGCGACTTGACTCATTGCGTGTTGACAGTGTTGCGAGTTGATGCTAATGCGACTTGGCTATTTAGCGAGTTGATTGCTTGCGAGTTGATAATTGCGAGTTGTGTGGTTAGATACTTGTTCATTTAGGCTTGTTACTTCTTCGTGATACATTCTTACGGTTGTTCTTTTGGTTTAGTAAAATCCGTGAAAGAATCAATTTCCCGGTTTAATCAAAGAATAGTAAAATCCTGTAGAGCTTGAAACATGTCTACCAACGTTCTATCATCTCCCGTTTCGAGGATGTTCAAGCAGCTGGGTCAGATACTCGTCCACCTATGCTTGACATAACTGACTACGACTCTTGGGCTCTGATGAGTGTCTATATACTCATCATTTTTGTACCATCTAGACTGCAAAAACATCTGAAAACACTCAAAATGCATCGAATGATGAAAATATCACAAATAAGTGTTTTATGTGTTTTAAATGCAAAAATATCAAAATCGGATGAAAAATATGTCAAGTTTGCAAAATTGGCGCTTTTAGTCCCCAGTTTCAAAAGTTGTCAAATCTAGTCCCCGGTAATTCAAAAACTTGTAAAATGTCATTTAAGGTCCATGGGATTCAAAATTTGTCAAAACAAGTCCTTGAAATTTAAAATTGCAAAATTACAACTTTAGTCCCTGAACTTTGAAAAATGTCATAAATAGTCCTTGGTGAATTTAAAAATGGAAATTTATCAAAAATAAACCTTGTACTATTCAATTGTGGCATAATTGGTCCTTTATGATAACTTTTGGAAAATTACATGTTTGGTCCCTCAAGTTTCAAACTTGACAGTTTTGGTCCTTGGACATTTAAAAATGGAAAATAATTATCATTGGTCCTTGTATTATTCATATATGGCAGGTTTGGTCCTTGTGTGAATTTTGGAAGATTGGCAATATCAGACCCTTAACTTTGTTGGAATTACACAAAAGGTCCTTGTGATTATTAAGCTACAAACCAAACGGATCCTTTATATTATCCAAGCCCAAAACACAAACCAATACTATGGCCCAAATATAAAACCGGCCCAATTTTTAAATGGAAATAAAACCGCCACCATCTGTACATCCTCTCCCTCCCTGCATACGAAACCGGTGGTTTCACCACACCACCACCACTTTCCACCACTTACCTTATCCCCAGTGGTTAACAACCCCCTACACCCTCTACATAAACCAAAAGCATTAAATGCATAAACCGCTATCAAAGACTTTTCTGCCAAATTTCCAAGTGGACGGTTAAGATGAATTCAATGGCTGGATCAAAGTGGGATAGTTTCAGAAGTCGATAAGGAGTAAAATGGATCATTATAAAGGAGAAAGAAGCAAGGAAGAAGGCAAAGAAGAGTAGTTTTAGTTTTTACATGTCGTAGGTAGTTTATATTTAATTTCCAATGTTTATTTAAGCTTTCAAGTTTTGTATTAAGTAATCTCAAAGTGTTATAAACCTATTTCAATAATCAATTTCAAGTTTTCTTTTCATTTCCAGTTTATGTAAAATTTCAAGATCAAGAAAATTTCATGTTAAGTTGAATGTTGTAATAATTTGTTGTTAAGTATTCAAAAGCTCATATAAGCTCTTATAAAAGCTTTTCTAAGCTTTAGTATCCTTAAAACTCAGTTTAGATTCAAAATAGAAAAATTCACAAAAATCAAGAAAAAATAGTGAGAAAATAAAAATCCAGTGAAAATGAAGAATGAAGCTGAAGCAGGGTAAGATATGGATTGCTTTTGGGTATAGAGCTTTGTGGAAAGCTATAGGAAGTAGTATTGATCATCATTTCTCTGTTTTGTGCCTAAACTCAATTTGTAAGCCATTTATTTGCAATTTGCATTTTCTATAATATGTGTTTAATTCCTGTTAAATTTAGCTTAATCATGTTTGAATATAGTTATTATCAGTTAATCAATAAGTTACTTAGTTTAAAAATCTATTTTAGTGCTAAAAAGCTCAAAACTTACCTACTAAAGGGATGTTTGGATTTCTTTGATTAAGCATACTAGAGACCAATTGTGTTGTTGTTTATTGTTATTCTAAGTCACAATAGGATTTATTAGCTTAGTCAAAACATAAATTACTGTCCTTGTTCCTTAAAAAATCAAAATCATCTTGATACTGTCCTAATTCATAATCTTTGGAAATTTAGATTCCATAATCATGCATACTAGTGTAAAAGTTGTTTATATAGCCTAAATCAGTCTCATATTAGCCTAATACACCAAATTAGATCATCTAGGATCATTTAAAGTTCATAAAAGTCAAACTAGTTCATAACTTAAAAAAGTCAAATTTTCCTTAAATACAGTTTTTGAATAAACTTCATAATTTTAGTTTGTGTTTAATATTAAGAATTAGTCTATCGACTTTTGGGATATTAAAATTTTGTTGCTTATCTAAATTAGAAAAATACTAGCTTATACCCAATTAGCTTATAAAGTGCTTATTTCTCAGCTTATTTTAGACCCCTTCGAAACATGCCCCATTACGCAGTTTATGGCCATTTTCACAAGCTTGGCAAAAGCTCATTAGTGAGCTTTAGCTTGAAACTTAACTTTGTGTAGCCGACCTAGCCATCTTGAGGTCCCAAGCTTCATATTCCACTTTGTAGCTTGTTTGCTAGGGCGCATGTAGCTAAACTTTGTCCCATTTACGTCTTAGAAACAAAGAAGCCAAGTGCTTATCTGCTTATTCCTAGCTTTTCAATATGCTTCTTTATGTCTTTTAGTTTCATTTGAGTAGCTTGTAGCTTGTTGTATCTTATTTTAACTTTGATCCTAGCTTATAAGCTTGTTTAAGCTTAAACCATCCAAATAAGCTCTTAAGCTCAACTGTTGAAATAATAAGCTCAAATCTGAGCTTATTAATCATTTTCATAAAAAGTGGTAGTTGTAAAAATTGCTTATTTTCATGTGTTTAATTAGTTTGTAAAAGAAAATTAAAAAAATAAAATGTTTTGCAAAAAGGTGGGGAGGCAGTTCGAACCGAGACCTCCCACCTTTGAGAGTGATAAGTGTGTACCTGGATACCAGTTGCCCTTGGGACTTGTCTCGTTCATATCTTGCAAAATCTAATATATAACCATTCTTTGTCAATTAAGCTTATACGAACATATTAGCTTATTTGTAGCTTATTTAAACCAGCTTTTTCACCTTTTGTATTTTTCTTAGATTAGTATTGTTAATAAGTATTTTATAAAAAAGTTTCAGATTTTTTTCAATAGTTTTAGTATTTTTAAACATTTAATTAGTGTAAAATCTTATTTAATTCATAATAAAAAATATAAAAGTCTAAAAAATATAAATCTTTTTTCTAAAATTTTCTTTTATCATATAGTACGTAATAAAATTGTTTTTACATTTGTAGGACTTTTATTTCATAAATTTTACGTTTTTTTGCTTGGCCTCAGCGTAATTTTATAAATAACGACGTTTTCATTTTAAATCACATTTTAGATAATTTAAGTTTACGTTTTAGTTAAAATAGTTTATTTAAGTTATTTTGTTTTATAAAATCATAAAAACATCATTGTAAAAATAGTGATAGCGTTTATATAATATATTTTAACTTTTTAATTTCTTTTAATTTGCATTTAAGTCATTTAATTTATTAATCTTTTCTTTAGGTATAATTATTCATCAAAATCCTTATTGATCACTATCCTTAGTGATTATTCGACATCTGAAGTTGTTTAACACCAATTCATCCTCCGTGGGACTTAACGACCCAGGAATACACTATATTCCTCTCATCTTTATTGCATTGGTTTTCGGCGCTTTTAAGTTTATTACGGTCAGCCATTCACAAGTGGCCGGCTTGAGTGATATAACTTGACGGTTCGGGACAAATCAAATTTTGGCGTCGCGCGGGGAAATGGCGTGTCTTAAGCATTTCCGATCCATTCTTGCACATATACCACTTTTTGTAAAAGTTTTTTGTTAAGTTATCAGAAAATCCTAAAAGTTCATTAACACTTTTCCTAAAGTGTTAACAACACCAAAAATATTTTCATTCCTTGTTTTTACAAAATATTTATCCAAAATCCAAAAATATTCATCTTTACCCTCTTACCCTTTTTGATTCTTTATTCCTTTACCCTCTATCCATTTGATTCTAACTTCTTCTATTCTCATGGAATCTCTCGACTACGACGAATTCAGGAACGAAGTTGAAAAACTTCCTACTTTATCACAAATGTCAAGAATTCGTGTTGTTCATAATGATCCATTAATTCTGCGTGGGAACGGACGAGAAGGGTGACAAGGACCGGTACTTTCCTCCTTAATGGAGGTGCTAAATACGTCCAACCTACGGTTATCCAAAGATCTAATCCCTCAATTGCTCTTAAGCCGTCTAAAATTGATCCTAAACTTTCACGATTTACGGTTAAAAGCAAATATGCAGAGTTTAGACCGGTGACTAGCAAGAATGACTTGCCTAATCTTCACGTTTCTCAAGAACCAGAACCGGAGACCATAACGGAAGTGATGGAAATTGCTAGCTCTCAGAGCACACCACTTGTCCCTCCGGATTTTTCAAAATGTTCTTCGAGACTTAATAGTCATTCAGATCACCATGTTGGTTTTGTTGATTCTTTGAATGAACCAATTCCTTCTCATAACTCTCAAATGGAGTCGTTTATTCATTGTGTCGGTTGTGGTGAGCCTCTTTTTGGTTCACCCTGTCGCTGGTGTACGTGTACAGTGTGGTAATGATATTCGGAACGGGAGTTGTTTGTTTTGTGGTTCTAGGAATTCATTTGATTATGATCCTAATCCGAACTCATTTAACGACCCCTCAAACTTTTCCAATCACACACCACAGCCTTTTATCTTCATATAATCAACATAACTGCTGTGAATTTTGTGGAGGTCCTCACCAAGGATTTGAGTGTCAATCCGGAAACACGTTTGTCTATGAACAGTTTTCCGGTGATACTCAAAACTTTGGTTATGACCAATATCCATATGATTCACCAATCCAGGCTCAACAGTTTTACTTTGTGAAACTGTGGAGGTCCCCATTTCAGCTCTGATTGTCAAACAGTGAATCCATTTCCTTGTAACAATTACGACTATCCATATCACGACCAACCTCCACGGTGCCAAATGACTCAAACTCCTCAACAAACCCAACAAGACACTTATCTAGAGCTTGTGGAGTCAGTGAAAAGAACTGAGGAGTTGAGTAAAACAACATTTCATAATGTTCCCAGGTTTTCTTGTGTATATTGTGGGGGTCCTCATGATGATTATCAATGTCAACCTTCCGGTTTTGACAAATATCCACTCACACAATGTCCGTCATTAAAATTCACATGAGAAATCCATGGAAGAATTGCTAGTCAAGAGCAGTCGCTAAAATAAATTCCCAAATTGCCTTTGAAAAAGCTATTAAGGAATCAGTTGCAAAAGAAAAAGCAGCCAGATCTAGCTCTCAATTTCGTTCATTCCCGATGACATTGATGATGAGGATACACTTGAAGATTCATCAAATTCATCAGCTTGATATCCCAGTTGAGATTCATTCTCAAACAATCTGCTATCACACCGCTCCCACTCACTCGAACATGGAGATGAGCTTCTTACACTGTTCCGAAAAGGAATCGGAATTCATAAAGTCTAGTGTTGAGAACCTTGTCCCAATCCCGAGAGAGTCACAGGGAACTTTTGACCATATGTGTGATATCCCTTTCCCTCTTGAGTGTTCAAAAGATCATTTTGAGACTTTCTCCGATTTTAGCGATGATTGTAAATCTTATGGGGACATTGAGAATGTTGAGGCATCACTTTCACATTTTGATGTTGATCCTCTTCTTGAGGAGTTCACCAATGAACTCACTCACATCATTCCACTTTCATCGGAAAGTGATGATGATCTCTTTGATTTCAAAGCCAACCTAGGAGAAATTGAAAGGCTCCTTTGTAATGATCGCTCACTCACTTCACCCTAACAGTCCAATAGAGAATGTTAATCACTTTGTTCCTGAAGCGTTCAAAACAACTCTCACTAATCCTCTATTTGAATTCGACTCTGAATTCACTTTAATTTATGAGAATCCACTCTTTGATACTCAGATCGAGGATAGTGATGAGTCTATAGTGAACTTCCTTCACTTACATTACGTGAATGATTCTCTTTACGAGGAGTTCTCCTTTGAACTCACTCATATCATATCTCCACCGGAGTATGATAACTTCCACTTTGACTTAAAAATGATCTTTGTGTTCCGGCGGGAAATGTTCTCAACCATGAGAACTTGCTTGATATCAAAATCCCATCCCTCCCACCCAGAATATATCTTGATCAAATAAGCTTAAATGATGAGATTCATGATCCGAAAATCATGAATTCTCCTTCTGAGGATGAAGAGTTAGTCATGATTTTTATCATGATTTTATTTCTCTTCTTCACTTATCCCGTGGCTTCTCCTGTTCTTCACTCCTTCGGGAATGAAGACATTATCTTTGACCCCGGCATTTTCATTTATCATTTTTGAGCCGGTTCTATGTATATCTCATCGGTGTGGAACTTTCACGTACTTCAATGTTTATACAAACATCTTGAATGAAAGTCCGATGGAGATTGTCTCTTCCACTTACTTCCCCATGAACAAATTAATTCGGGGTCGAGTCAGCTAGCGACTGGTAATCAAAACAATAGTTAAACATGGGTTTTCACCCGTGTGTACCACCCTAGTGTGGGGGAGATGCCCCACATGTTGTATAAAAAAAATGAAAATTGTTGTACATATTAAAAAAAGAGAATAATTGTTGTGTTTCTACACTTAGCTAGTAATGTTATCTTTTTATGTTCAAGGATTCGGCATAACAACCGATGCTTTGAATATTGAGGGCAATATTCATTTCTAAGTGTGGGGGGAATTCTCACAAATTTTATCATGTAATTATTCCACCCAATTCCCCCGTTTTTGGCCAAAATATTTTTTTTGGAGTAAGTGTTTTTCACTTACTCAGCAAATGGTAATCAGTCCGCCATGTCTAACCCACATAAGGATTGGCTAATCCAAGAGCAAACGGCTCTTGGTAAAGATATCTCAAATCCGTTTATGGCTTGCAATTTGCCCAAAATTGTATGGTGTTCAACTCACCATATCTTTAAACTAGTGAAAAGTTGGCTAGCCTGCAAGTTTATGGCTTGGTAAAAGGCAGTTGAAAATCCATAATTGGTAATCGGCTCACCAAAGATAATATTGATAATTTATCTTAAGAGTTGGCTAGTCGAAGCAACGGCTTCGGTAAAGACAAATCAAATCGTTCTGACTTATGATTTGCTCAAAATCATTTGGTTATCATTGTACCAAGGTTCTTACTTGAACTAAAATAATTGGCTACTCCAGAAGTAATGGCTTTTGGTAAAGAGATGAAATCCATTAATTTTTCTCAAATCATTGCTAGGGACTAGCAATATCTTAGTGTGGGGGATTGATGAGTGTCTAAATACTCATCATTTTTGTACCATCTAGACTGCAAAAACATCTGAAAATACTCAGAAATGCATCAGAATGATGAAAATATCACAAATAAGTGTTTTATGTGTTTTAAATGCAAAAATACCAAAATCAGATGAAAAATGTATCAAGTTTGCAAAATTGGCAGTTTTAGTCCCCAAGTTTCAAAAGTTGTCAAATCTAGTCCCTGGTAATTCAAAAACTTGTAAAATGTCATTTAAGGTCCATGGGATTCAAAATTTGTCAAAACAAGTCCTTGAAATTTAAAATTGCAAAATTACAACTTTAGTCCCTGAACTTTGAAAAATGTCATAAATAGTCCTTGGTGAATTTAAAAATGGAAATTTATCAAAAATAAACCTTGTACTATTCAATTGTGGCATAATTGGTCCTTTATGATAACTTTTGGAAAATTACATGTTTGGTCCCTCAAGTTTCAAACTTGACAGTTTTGGTCCTTGGACATTTAAAAATGGAAAATAATTATCATTGGTCCTTGTATTATTCATATATGGCAGTTTTGGTCCTTGTGTGAATTTTGGAAGATTGGCAATATCAGCCCCTTAACTTTGTTGGAATTACACAAAAGGTCCTTGTGATTATTAAGCTACAAACCAAACGGATCCTTTATATTATCCAAGCCCAAAACACAAACCAATATACTGCTGGCCCAAATATAAAACTCGGCCCAATTTTTAAATTGAAATAAAACCGCCACCACTGTACATCCCTCTCCCTCACCCCTGCATACCTGAAACCAGGTGGTTTCACCACCTCACCACCACTTTCCACCTCACCTACCTTATCCCCCAGCTGGTTAACAACCCCCCTCCACCTCTACATAAACCAAAAAGCATTAAATGCATAAACCTGCTATCAAAGACTTTTCCCGCCAAATTTCCAAGTGGACGGTTAAGATGAATTCAATGGCTGGATCAAAGTGGGATAGTTTTAGAAGTCGACAAGGAGTAAAATGGATCATTATAAAGGAGAAAGAAGCAAGGAAGAAGGCAAAGAAGAGTAGTTTTAGTTTTTACATGTCGTAGGTAGTTTATATTTAATTTCCAGTGTTTATTTAAGCTTTCAAGTTTTGTATTAAGTAATCTCAGAGTGTTATAAACCTATTTCAATAATCAATTTCAAGTTTTCTTTTCATTTCCAGTTTATGTAAAATTTCAAGATCAAGAAAATTTCATGTTAAGTTGAATGTTGTTATAATTTGTTGTTAAGTATTCAAAAGCTCATATAAGCTCTTATAAAAGCTTTTCTAAGCTTTAGTATCCTTAAAACTCAGTTTAGATTCAAAATAGAAAAATTCACAAAAATCAAGAAAAAATAGTGAGAAAATAAAAATCCATTGAAAATGAAGAATGAAGCTGAAGCAGGGTAAGATATGGATTGCTTTTGGGTATAGAGCTTTGTGGAAAGCTATAGGAAGTAGTATTGATCATCATTTCTCTGTTTTGTGCCTAAACTCAATTTGTAAGCCATTTATTTGCAATTTGCATTTTCTATAATATGTGTTTAATTCCTGTTAAATTTAGCTTAATCATGTTTGAATATAGTTGTTATCAGTTAATCAATAAGTTACTTAGTTTAAAAATCTATTTTAGTGCTAAAAAGCTCAAAACAGCCTACTAAAGGGATGTTTGGATTTGCTGAATTAAGCATACTAGAGACCAATTGTGTTGTTGTTTATTGTTATTCTAAGTCACAATAGGATTTATTAGCTTAGTCAAAACATAAATTACTGTCCTTGTTCCTTAAAAAATCAAAATCATCTTGATACTGTCCTAATTCATAACTGTTGGAAATTTAGATTCCATAATCATGCATACTAGTGTAAAAGTTGTTTATATAGCCTAAATCAGTCTCATATTAGCCTAATACACCAAATTAGATCATCTAGGATCATTTAAAGTTCATAAAAGTCAAACTAGTTCATAACTTAAAAAAGTCAAATTTTCCTTAAATACAGTTTTTGAATAAACTTCATAATTTTAGTTTGTGTTTAATATTAAGAATTAGTCTATCAGCTTTTGGGATATTAAAATTTTGTTGCTTATCTAAATTAGAAAAATACTAGCTTATACCCAATTAGCTTATAAAGTGCTTATTTCTCAGCTTATTTTAGACCCCTTTTCTGAAACATGCCCTGTGCACAGTTTTATGGCCATTTTCACAAGCTTGGCAAAAGCTCATTAGTGAGCTTTAGCTTGTGAAACTTAACTTTTTGTGTAGCTGACCTAGCCATCTTGAGGTCCCAAGCTTCATATTCCACTTTGTAGCTTGTTTGCTAGGGCTGCATGTAGCTTAAACTTTGTCCCATTTCTGTCTTAGAAACAAAGAAGCCAAGTGCTTATCTGCTTATTCCTAGCTTTTCAGTATGCTTCTTTATGTCTTTTAGTTTCATTTGAGTAGCTTGTAGCTTGTTGTATCTTATTTTAACTTTGATCCTAGCTTATAAGCTTGTTTAAGCTTAAACCATCCAAATAAGCTCTTAAGCTCAACTGTTGAAATAATAAGCTCAAATCTGAGCTTATTAGTCATTTTCATAAAAAGTGGTAGTTGTAAAAATTGCTTATTTTCATGTGTTTAATTAGTTTGTAAAAGAAAATTAAAAAAATAAAATGTTTTGCAAAAAGGTGGGGAGGCAGGCTCGAACCTGAGACCTCCCACCTTTGAGAGTGATAAGTGTGTACCTGGATACCAGTTGCCCTTGGGACTTGTCTCGTTCATATCTTGCAAAATCTAATATATAACCATTCTTTGTCAATTAAGCTTATACGAACATATTAGCTTATTTGTAGCTTATTTAAACCAGCTTTTTCACCTTTTGTATTTTTCTTAGATTAGTATTGTTAATAAGTATTTTATAAAAAAAGTTTCAGATTTTTCTCAATAGTTTTAGTATTTTTAAACATTTAATTAGTGTAAAATCTTATTTAATTCATAATAAAAAATATAAAAGTCTAAAAAATATAAATCTTTTTTCTAAAATTTTCTTTTATCATATAGTATGTAATAAATTTTTTTTTACACTTGTAGGACTTTTATTTCATAAATTTTACGTTTTTGCTTGCGCACTCGCGTAATTTTTATAAATAACGTACGTTTTCATTTTAAATCACATTTTTAGATAATTTAAGTTTACGTTTTAGTTAAAATAGTTTATTTAAGTTATTTTGTTTTATAAAATCACAAAAACATCATTGTAAAAATAGTGATAGCGTTTATTTAATATATTTTAACTTTTTAATTTCCTTTAATTTGCATTTAAGTCGCTGTAATTTATTAATCTTTTCTTTAGGTATAATTATTCATCAAAATCCTTATTGATCACTATCCTTAGTGATTATTCGACATCTGAAGTTGTTTAACACCAATTCATCCTCCGTGGGACTTAACGACCCAGGAATACACTATATTCCTCTCATCTTTATTGCATTGGTTTCACGAGCAGTTTTAAGTTTATTACGGTCAGCCATTCACAAGTGGCCGGCTTGAGTGATATAACTTGACGGTTCGGGTCCAATCAGGCTCAAAGAATCATATTGTACTGTCTTGGAAAGGAAAATGGGGTCAACATTCTCAAATAGATTGATGAAGGACCGTATAGAGTTGAGACTACTAGAGACATAATTGATACAGCTGAAGATGGAACAATGATCTATGGAATAGACAGACCAACGACGTATGATGAGCTCAATGATAAGGAGAAGAAGAGATTCGATGCGGATATCAGGGCTTCTAACATCATACTGCAAGGTCTTCCAAAAGACATCTACAAGCTTATCAATCACAACACTGAAGCAAAGGCTGTATGGGATAATGTCAAGATACTTCTTTCTGGTTCTGAATTAACCATGGAAGACAGAGAATCACAACTCTATGATGAATTTGAGCACTTCAAGATGAAACCAAATGAGAGTGTCTATGAGTATTACGTGAGATTCCACAAGCTTGTTAATGACATGAGGAACATCAGAATGACTATGCCAAACATTCAGTTGAACTCAAAGTTTGTGAACAACATGAATCCCGAATGGCACAAGTTTGTCACCTCTGTGAAGCTAACCAAATGATTAAAGAATACAAACTATGAGCAACTCTATGCCTTCCTTCTTTAGAATAAGAGACATGTCATGTTTGAAAAGAGGATTCTTGAACAATTCAAAACAAATACAGGAGAGACAAGCTCATCAAATGATTCAACTGCCTTCTACTCAAACATTGGGATTACCACTAAAGCTTCACAAGTTATACCCATTGGTGATGGAACTCACAAACTCATTCCCGATCCAATGTTCAAACAAGCTGATGCTGATGCATCTGTAGGAAACTTCATCAGTCAACTAGCTCTCATGATCAGTCAAAACATGAACACTCTCCCACACACCAACAACAACCTCAGAACAGCATCCAATCCACAGAATCTAGCCACTATCAGAGATGGGAAGGTTATGGTGCAGTCAGTCCAAGAAAGGCAGCACGATCAGAGAAGGGGTGGAGCAGGTGGAGACTATGGAGGAAATCAGAACCGAGGAAGGACTAGAAATCAAGGACAATCAAAACCAGTCAAATGTTACAACTGTGGTGGTGAGGGACACATTGCAAGGAATTGCACATCTCCAAAACGTCCTCAGAATGCTGAATACTTCAGGGATAAGATGTTGCTAGTGCAAGCTCAAGACAATGGAGCAACCTTGGATGAAGAGGAGCTGCTGTTTCTTGCTGAAGGGAATGCTAAGACATATGATGCAGATGTGGATGAGCAGCCTATTCAGGAGATAGGTCACAATCATCAGAATGCCTTTCAAGTAGCTGACTGTGATGCATACGACTCTGTTGTTGATGATGGACCTCTGCCAAACAATTTTCATGGCTAGCATTTCTCCAATGGTCTCTCCTAAGGTCTCTTCTTCACCACAAGTTGGACCATCCAACGACAAAATCATCTCAGAGGTATTAAAATTATATGATGAAGTTGATGTGCAAAAGATACATAATGAACTACAATCAACTGAAATCATTGAGTCAGATATTGAAAATATGGGTAATATCAATGTTGTCCCATATGATCAATATGTGAAACAAAGTGAAAGTGTGATTGTATGAAGTGATGTATCTCCTGCAGTCAATGATGATTATGTCTGTAATGAATACACTGCATGTGCCCCTGATGATTCTGTTATCTCTGAACTTAATGCCTATAAAGAAAGAGTTGCTATTTATTGTAACACCCCCAATTTCGTGATACGCAACGGAATTCAAACTGGGTATTACTTCATGGCATAACAGTCATAACAATAGAAAACGAACTCTAATGGAGTCGTTTTAAAAGATTTACCATTCGATTTATATAAATATCAGAGTTTACAAAAATGAGGTCCCAGTTGGTTCCATTGTTTACAAAATACATTAAATGAGTTTTCGAATGATAATAAAATTTATAGCCTTCTTGAGTATCCATGCTCCTCCGTGCCAGCCTCGTACAATATGGACCTGAAATACATGCTTAAAACTGTCAACACAAAGGTTGAGTGAAATTCATAGAGTTTGTTTGATAGTTGAGCACATTATGTTTGTAGTGTGAGTTATAAATTCACACCAATGGTTTGAAAACCAAAACAGTTATTATTAGACTAAGCATCATGCAATCAAGGCGTTAACATGTTCCAAAATTTAATTGGAGAAAATGTCGTGCGTGCCCTATCGGTAAAATTGCCGTTTTACCAATGTTACTCAAATATAGTGCGTTTGTTTGCCCGCCGGTCAACACAAACGGGATTCGTCAATCCCAATAGATCTATTCACAATATTCGCGCCCACTCTCACATAGTGATTAATGATCCATGATTAAGGGACTTAAGTTTGGCAAATGCGGAAACTTAGTGCTAATAAAACAATCAGATAAGTATACAGTTTGAAAGCAATGTGTTCGATTTAAAATAAAGCATGTATCTCCCCCAAGGGTTTGTAAAACAATTAAGTAATAGAAAGTGGGGCTATGAACTCACGGTAATTACTAAAAGTTTAGAGTACTTATGAAAGTAAATGAAAATAGTTGAGCATGTATCTCCCCCAAAAGTAATTCAAAAAGTATAAAAGTATGGGCTATGAACTCACGGTAATTACTAAAAGTTTAGAGTACTTATGAAAGTAAATGAAAATAGTTGAGCATGTATCTCCCCCAAAAGTAATTCAAAAAGTATAAAAGTAGGGGCTATGAACTCACGGTAATTACTAAAAGTTTAGAGTACTTATGAAAGTAAATGAAAATAGTTGAGCATGTATCTCCCCCAAAGAGTTTATAAAGTAATTAAACGAGTAAAAGTGGGGCTACGAACTCACCTTAATAAATGATATCAAATGTATAATAAGAATGATGGATATGCCGTGAGAACTTCTACGAGCAACCTAAAATAGAATATTGCGACTTAGGTTTGGAATAATGTTTAGGAAAACATAAACCATTCTATATATATTTCTATGTTGATCATGATGTAGTCAATTATCATTTGGTGTTTATAGAAAGATCTTTAATATGTGAAAACATATTTAGTTTATAGATATCGTACTACCGTTCGGGCCATCATAATTCAGAGGTCATGCAGTAAACGTTCGAGGAGCTAGGACACTTTAAATCGTAAATCCAGCAACTCATCGATCCGTTTACCCAAATGAACCCCTCACATGAAGCTCCCTAGTGTTGTAGTGCTCAATACGTAAAATATGGATTTTGATTACTTGATTATATTAAGAGTTTATAATTACAATAAATAAACTAACAAGTTTATAAGTATTTAAATAAGTTTGAGTCTTATAAATACTTACCTTAATATAGAACACTTGTGTATTATGGAAAAATAAAATATTAGCGGAGCTTCGACGTAGAATTTGCAATCTTCGAAAACCCAAGGCTATTAGAAGATTATAACAACGCCTTCTTGAGAACCAGAAGAAGAAATGAAGATTATAACAACGTCCTTTTGGAGACTTGAAGTTATTTGAAGATTATAACGACTCTTTCTTGAAAACTTCCAAGAACGAAGATCAAACGCTAGTTTTCTTCAAGAACACATGAATGTTCTTACAAGATCTATAAGAAATGCCTTTAGGTTTAGGACTTTAGATGTTAAGAAGGGGTGGTGCAAGAAAAATGAAGTGATTTAGCTTGGTATTTATAGGAAAAATTTAGGAGTTAACTATATATTGGGTTAAAAACTAACTATGGTTAAGTTGTATACTTGTAATGATCTAAGGAAAGATCAAATATCCTCCCTACATGTGTCTTTACACGTTTTCATGGTGAGGTGGTGATAAGATTGGAATTTTTTGATATTATCTTGATTTTACGGAGTGTAGTTTGGTTCCGAAAATCGCTAACGGTAAGTATTTAATTCTCAGGTTATTACTAAAATAATTTATCTTACGAGAATGTGGATTAAAAATTTTACGGGATGAATAGTGAAAGTGAATAGTAAATGTGAATAGTAAAGTGAATAGTAAATTCTCGAAAATGAAAAGTAACCTAAAAATGCGGGTGGTTACATTTATGAACATGCTAAGTTTGAGTTAACCACTCGTGAGCAGGAAATGGATGACCAAATGCGTACAATCATTAGAAAAAGTAATTTTAGAGAAGAAATGTTAAAACAAGAGTTAAATTCCTTACAAGAAAAGCTTACAAAAACTGCTAAGCAAAAACAAGAACTTCAAGAAAATGTTAAAGTGCTTAAGTAGGAATTTCATGCCAAGGAATCAAAACTTTTGAATGATTTTTCTAATCTAAAATCTTTAAAGAACAAACTTGAAAATAAGTTGTACGTACAAGGGAATACCATTCAGACGGCTCACATGGTCACTAAGCATAGAGTTTTAAGCGATAAGCATAGTGTTCCCATTATAGATAAACCCAACCCTGAGTACAGTAAGTTAGCTAAGGCGCCTCAAAATATAATTTATGATGGCAATGAAATTCTTAAACCTAGACAGAAACCTAGCTGCGTTGAGTGCTCTGAGGAAGATAGAATATTAGATGATGCATCTAGGGTGAAAATGAATAAGAAGCTAGAAGATCCTGAATGCAAAAAGAACAACATCACGATCAAACCCCATGATTAAAAGAAGGAAAACTGGATCTCCTTAAACAAATTTAAGCCTCAAACGTTATTAACACCTGAACAAGTTTTCTGGAAAAAGGATTTAGATAAGCTAAAAGCTGAAAATCTTGTTGAAACAAACCCTTCCTTTAGGAAAATGCCTGCAGCGACTGTGTATCCTCCCAATACACCAATGCATTTAGTTCCTAGGACTATTGCCACTAAAAGCAAGACCTTAATTAGTCAATATGTTATTCTTCAACTATTTGTCGATTTTGAGAAAACTTGTAAGAAAAGGATCACACCCACTGGGATAACTGAAGGGGAAAGGGGTTTTGAGCAAACAAAAGAATGCTATCTAACTGAGGTTATGCCTTTCTTTAAATTACTAAAAGAACATTTTGAGAGTCTTAAAAAGGGGATAGATTCAGATATTAAAGGAATGGAAAAGGAATTTGATGCAATGATAGTTGAGGTTAGTGACTATGAGCGAGCATTAAAATATAATGAGATTGAGAGGAAGAACTTGCATACCTTGAATGAGAATCTTATTTCTGAATGTATTGCTCAAGATGTATTTTACACTGCTACGAATTGCTCCATTAATGCTTCTCAATTTCATGAATTATCTGTTGCTCTGAAAGTCTCCCATGATCGTGTCATTGAGCTTGAAAAGATTAATTCGAAACTTAATGAGAAAATTGACCAGGATGATCATGATAACTTGGTAAAGAATCTTTCTAAACTAGAAGTTGAACATTTTGATTTACAACTAAAATATCAACATCTAAAAGAAAATGTTAATACCACAAATATCAAGACATCCTTGGATGCTCCTGAATTTGATGCAGTTTTTTAAATCAGCAAACGTGATGAACAGATTCGAGCTCATTGTAACACGATCAAAAAGTTGAAAGCCCAAATCTCTCAATTAAAGGGTGAAAAGAACAATGTGACTGGATCCCAAATGCCTCCTCCTTTAGATTCTCAGTACTCTCAAACTTTTCATCTTCAAAACTTGGTTAATGCCTTATAAAAGGAAAACGAGAGTTTTCTAGAGGAAAATAAAAAAGTTAAACGACACTTTAAAGAGTTATATGATTCAATGAAAGTCACCCGTGACCAAAACAACGAAAAAATAACATCTCTACTAAAGGAAATTGAGAATCTGAGAAGTCAGGGAAATGGGAAACCGCCACTTGTTTTTAATAAGAATGTTGTTTCAAAGTCACCCGTAGACTGCAAATACACTGTGACGGTTAAATATATTCCTCCTCATCTTAGGAATAATGAACCTGCATTTCATGACTATTGTGCTCACCTTAAGGATAGTCTAGAATGTCTCCGTGAGATTGTTGAAGAGGATTTCATTAATAAACCTCTTGATAGAGAAATTAGGTTTGCTTGCCTCCAGGCCAAACGATCTCAAGAGCTGCTTGAATGTGTAATTGCAACATGTCCAAAATCCTTAGGTGCAAAAGGCAAAGCTGTGATGCCTTGTTCTATGCCTAGTGCCAAACATGAAATTCGTTCTATGCCCAATGTTATGAATGTCAACCTTAGGGTGCCTTCAAGTAGTTCAGATTCCAGATATGTTAGTGCTAAGAAAGTGAATCTTAGTGTGCCTGCAAATAGCTCAAATCACAGTCTCAAGAAAGTTAACACTAATGTGCCTTCTAGTAGTTCAGATCCTTGCACATCAAGTTCAGGAATGCAAAAATTAGATCAACCAACTAATGTTCCCATTCCCTCTACAGGAGTAATCAGTGACATTAAAGCGAGCAGGTCAAAGTCTCAAGACAATACAAGGAATGATAGGACCTTGCAAGCTAAGAATGTGCATTGGAAGAGAGTAGAATACCAATCTAGGAACTTTAAGCTTAAGTTGAATAAAACGAATCGTGTTGATTCTAGTATTAGCCATAGGCGTACTGTAATTAATTCGAATTCTGATACTATTTGCAAACCTTGTAATGATGTCTGCTTGAATTCTGTTGCTAATCATGAATGTGGTGTGAATGCTTTGTCTAATGTTGTCAAATGCCCAGTTAAAATTATTAATGCTAATAATCGTGCAAAGAAGGCTAAAAGGCAAAAACGAAAGATTGGTAGAAAACAGTGGAAACCCACAGGAAGAACATTTATAAAGATAGGTTATTATTGGATACCTTTTGGCCATAAGAATAATCAGTTTTGTCCTCAAACTGCTAAGACTATGCCCACTAGAAAATGGATGCCTACTGGTAGAACTATTCCCTTAAGAAGTGAACATACTTTGAATAGGTCAAATACAGACACCAGCACTGCATCTATTACCAATGATTCCATTACTTCTACTTCTGATATGGATGTTTCTATTTCTGATGTGGGTGTTCCAATTACTGTGACTAACCAAGTGGAACCCATTCTTGCATGGGGATCCCAATTATCCAGTTATCCATTCTTGTTTGTGTTCAACTGCAAATCGTTCAAATCGTTCTGTGGTACCTGGACTCAGGCTGTTCCAAGCATATGACTGGAGACCGGTCGCGGCTCATGAACTTCGTGAGCAAATTCATCGGGACAGTTAGATTCGGGAATGATCATTTTGGTGCAATTAAGGGTTATGGAGATTATGTTGTTGGAAAAAGTGTTATCTCCAGGGTATATTATGTGGAAGGTCTTGATCATAACCTGTTCTCTGTTGGTCAATTCTGCGATTCTGATCTAGAAGTAGCCTTCAGAAAACATACTTGTTTCGTTAGAGAACTTGATGGTAAGGAACTTTTAAGAGGTTCACGTGGTTCAAATCTATATACCATCTCTATCAAAGATATGATGAAGTCTTCTCCAATTTGCTTGCTGTCAAAGGCGTCTAAAACAAAGTCATGGTTATGGCATCGTCGTCTCAATCACTTAAACTTCGGCACCATCAATGATCTCTCCAGAAAGGACTTAGTTGTAGGTCTACCTAGACTTAAGTATGAAAAGGATCATCTTTGTTCAGCCTGCCAATTGGGAAAAAGCAAGAAGTAAGCCCATAAACCCAAACCTACAAACTCAGTCTCAGAAGTTCTCCATACAATTCACATGGACTTATGTGGACCCATGAGAGTGCAGAATATCTTTGGGAAGAAATATGTGTTAGTTGTGGTTGATGATTTCTCTAGATTCACCTGGGTAAAGTTCTTAAAGACAAAGGATGAAACTCCAGATATCATCATCAAACTCATCAAACAGCTGCAGGTTCGTCTTAACAAAACAGTCATAATCATCCGAACAGACAATGGAACTGAGTTTGTTAACAAACAACTTGGTGAGTTTTATGAAAGTATTGGAATCAGTCATCAAAGAAGTGTTCCTCGAACTCCTCAACAGAACGGTGTAGTTGAAAGACGAAATCGAACTCTTGTGGAAGCCGCAAGGACTATGCTGATTTACTCAAAAGTTCCAATGTTTCTCTGGGGTGAAGCCATCGCCACAGCATGCTACACCCAAAATCGATCCCTGATTCACACTGCTCATGGAAAAACTCCATATGAACTTGTCCACAATAGAAAACCTGATCTTTCATTCCTTCGTATGTTCGGTGCTTTTTGTTATCCAACTAATGATGGTCAAGATTTAGGAAAACTGAGAGCTAAAGCGGACATTGGAGTTTTTGTAGGCTATGCACCTAACAGTAAAGGTTACCGAATCTACAACAAGAGAACCCGAAATATCATGGAAACAATTCACGTCATGTTTGATGAGCTGACCGGTCAGATGGCTCCTGGATAATCCAGTTCAGGACCCGCACTCCAAAGCAGTCCCATTGGTTCATCTCTTGTACCAAACTCCTCATCAGCAACTCCATATGTACCTCCCTCAAAAGATGATTTAAAGAAATTATTTGATCCAATGTTTGATGAACAATTTGAGCCAAGTAATAATGATATGACAACTCAATCAATAGAGGCTGCTTCTATTCCTGTCAATGAAATTAACCCTTCAACATCTATGTCATTAAGCCAAGAAGCGCATGCTGCTGACCAATCTGTTTCATCAACAAATCTTCAATCATCAAGTGTACATCATGGAAATGCTTCTGATTCACAGGATGAAGTCAATCCCTTTGCTACTCCCGAAGATGCTCCATTTGAAAACATATTTTCTCCTTAATCATCATCAGAACCATCTTCTTCAGGAGACATCGACTCAGCTACTTCAGTCCCTCAACCACAGCCACATGAACACCTCAGAAAATGGACTCACGATCATCCATTAGACAACATCATTGGAAATCCCTCTCGTCCAGTATCCACACGGAAACAACTTGCAACAGATGCCTTATGGTGCTTCTTCAACTCCATACTTTCTAAGATCAAAGCAAAAGATGTTAAATCTGCCATGAATGAAGACATCTGGTTCAATGCCATGCAAGAAGAAATTCATGAGTTTGATCGACTTGATGTATGGGAATTAGTACCTGCTCCAGATTGTGCTATGATCATTGCTCTAAAATGGATCTTCAAAGTGAAACTTGATGAGCATGGTGATGTGTTAAAGAACAAGGCTCGATTGGATGCTAAAGGATACCGCCAAGAGGAGGGTATTGACTTTGAAGAATCTTTTGCTCCAGTTGCTCGAATCGAGGCAATCAGAATATTCTTGGCTAATGATGCAAGTAAGAACATGGTAGTCTATCAGATGGATGTAAAGACGGAGTTTCTGAACGGAGATCTTAAAGAAGTCGTTTACGTCAGCCAACCTGATGGCTTTGTGAATCCAGAGCATCCTACTCACGTTTATCGTTTGAAGAAGGCTCTTTATGGTTTGAAGCAAGCTCCAGGGGCATGGTATGATACGCTATCAAAGTTTCTTCTGTCTACCGGCTTCAGCAAAGGAGCAGTTGATCCAACATTGTTCACCAGAAAGTCAAGCAAACACTTAATTCACGTTCAAATTTATGTTGATGATATCATCTTTGCCTCGACTGACCCCAATGAGTGTGACCATTTTTCAAATGAAATGGGTTCTAAATTTCAAATGTCAATGATGGGACAAATGTCATTTTTCTTGGGATTACAAATTTCACAAAGTCCCGGAGGCATTTTTATAAATCAATCTAAATATGCAAATGAGATTTTAAAGAAATTTGGATTTGATTCTAGTGACCCTGTTGACACTCCCATGATTGAGCGTACTAAACTGGATGAGGACCACTCAGGGATCATGGTAGACCAAACGAAATATCGTAGCATGATCGGATCCCTGATGTACCTTACAGCCAGTAGACATGATATTCTGTTCGCTATATGCATGTGTGCTAGATACCAGGCTAAGCCTACCAAAAAGCACCTTGAAGCGGTTAAACGGGTCTTTCGGTATCTCCAAGGAACCATCAACATGGGACTTTGGTACCCGAAGGACACCGGCATGTCACTAACAGCATATGCAGATGCAAATCATGCAGGGTGTCAAGATACTCATCGAAGTACGTCTGGAGGTGCTCAGTTTTTGGGTTATAAGCTTGTGAGCTGGTCTTCTAAGAAGCAAATGAGTACTTCTATTTCCTCTACAGAGGCTGAATACATAGCCATGTCATCTTGTTGTGCTCAAATCCTATGGATGAGATCTCAATTAACTAACTATGGCTTTGTATTCAACAAAATCCCTCTGTACTGTGATAATAAAAGTGCTATTGCTCTCTCATGCAACAGCGTTCAACACTCAAGAGCAAAGCATATCGACATTCGACATCATTTCATCAGGGAACAAGTGGAAAAAGGTGTGGTGGAACTCTATTTTGTGAGGACTGAATACCAGTTAGCAGACATCTTCACCAAAGCTCTTCCAAGAGAACGTTTTGAGTTTATTCTTCCACGACTTGGCTTGAAAAGCCTTCAACCAGAAACACTCAGACGTCTTCAGGAGGAAGACGAGGAGTGAAGGTCTTTCTTCATCTATCTCTTTGTATATATTTTAAAAAAAAAGCAAAATACAAAATTACAAAACCTTCAAAAATCAAATAGAAAATTATAAAACTTTCAAAAATCCATAAAAATGTGAAAAATTCGATAAATCCTCAAAAAATATTGTCATTTTGTCATGCTTTTCTCGATTAGATATCATCTACGGATTTTGTGCTGATATTCAAAGAATGTCACGGGTCTTTAGATGTTCATCGAATGTACATAGTTTTTTTATTAAAAAAAAAAAAAAAATGAGGCGAAGAAAAATGGTGGTTTATTGTCATTTCAGGCAGTAACCCGTGTTAAAAAGAAAGAACAGAGCCATGCTTTATCTTGTTTTTCAAATCTCATGCTCTGATTCTATAAAAAATTCTCACTATCCAATGAAAACGAATTGCTTTGAAAAATTACTCGGGCTCAATTTTTGAAAATCATTTGTACTAAACGGTTGTTAAAACTATCTATCTCTCAATCAACAACTTATGTCATTGATTGAGGGGAGAATGATTTTTAATTAAAAAGTGTATTTTTTTCAAACAATGGTTTGATATTCAATCATGTTTAAATCTTTGGAGTCTAAAGTCTCAAAATTTGATCCTTATCAGTTAAAACGTTTTCAAAATCAAGTCACAATTCTCCTTAAAAAGCTTTCAAAAATAATTTAAATCTACTGAGATCACGATTCTCAAATGATTTGATAATTGTGATCGGGGGAGAATTTGTAATTTAAATTGGATTTATACTGATAATTCGATAAAAGGTTTTATAAGGATGTACAAGCTATCCTCCCCCGCATGTGACAAACGATTTCAAATTTCTCATGCACATGTTGAGGGGGAGCATCTACTTTAAACCTGAAACTATTGAAACGTGATTGAATTGTCACTAAGTGCAGGTTCCTCCTAATAGGTGCAAAACTCTTTCAAACTTCGAGGCACATATTGAGGGGGAGCAAAAAATTTTGAAAACCTCAAAATTGATTGGGAAGTGATGATGATCATTTTAGAAAATGTTAATCAAAAGATTGGACCTTTCATTCTCAATCTAACGATTTCAAAGATCTCTTGCCTCCATGTGCTAAAACAATTTCTAAAATATTATGCATATGTTGAGGGGGCGCATTTCTAAAATTATCAAAACAATTAAGATACAAAATGCTTTGATTCTATATCACAAGTATCTTGATTGATTTTCAAATGGTTTTCAATTGGTTCCTATAGCAGATGAACGATACCAAAAAGACCGACCAGCTTTACTTTATGTATGGTGATATAAGGATGATAAGGTTAGGTTGAGGTCCCATGATCCGCCAGAACCGGAGGGATCTACCCAGGGACAATCCACTAGATAGTGTAGAAGTCCTTAGGTATGATGATAAAAAAGGAGAAAAATGAGAATATGGGAAGAGTGCGGACTGAGACTGAGCTAGTACTGGAATAAACCCAACAAGGTTCTAGTCATGAAGTCTCGGTAAGCACTGAAGGGGTTGAAGAATGAAAAAGAATTGAATGAGAAAAAGGGTGAAAAGAAATAGCCCTCCATTTATTCAACCTTAGGGCAGAAACCGGGTTCAATACATATGCTACTGGTGGTTACTAAGGTAACACTGGTATTGAAGACAAGACATCATGGACCCAGTGACGCACTGCACTAACTTCCCAAGCTACTCAAGTTCCTCTTAAAATGGCTTGTTTCATTCTCACGGGGAACTTACATAATCTATCGACTTTCTCTTAGAGATTGCTGATATTGAAGAAGGAGACCCTCTCCATAGTCTCCGGCACAGGAAACCAAAAGAGCACTAATTGAGTCTACAGCCACGAGATCATCAATTAATCTCTTTAGGACACTTATTTCTTGAAGACTCACTATTTCACACAATGTGGAATGTGAGATTATATCTAATTAGTCCTACGCACTATCCTTGTGGTATTGCCAAGACTTGATTGTGTCATATGGACCTCATCAGTGGAGCGATTCAAAATTGAATCAATCCAGGTCCAAGAAAATGGATTGACGGATGCCTTTGAAAAACCGGTTGTTGTGTTTAAAAACTCTTTTCTCTAAGCACATCGACTGTGTACAATTATTTCAAATCAAAAGGTGTTTATGATTGATAAATGATTTTTCACTAAAACTTCGTTGTATTGCAAAAACAATTTCTATAGAGCGATACACGATTGTTTTCCAAATCTCTTTTCATCAACCAGTGAATCTCTATTCGCTGGTTCACTCACTCCGTGTTGTCTTCTTTGAGACGCTCCGGTTTGAGAACGGCTAGAGCAGCTGCGAAACCCTGTCAAGGAAATTCTTCGAAATTATACCTGATCATAGGCAGTACTTGTACTGATCAACGGGGAACCGTGGGCCATGTACCTCAATTCATCGAAAGTGATCAAAGACACTTTTGTGCGCTTTATTGCTAACTGTCTTATGCAGGTACACCCCGACGTTTGCAGCAGATCAGAATGGAGCGGTCAATCCATAGCCGCATGCTCACACAACACATTCATATCTAAAGAAATCATGATTGGTGCATCAATGACTTTGATATTTTCACTCCATGCTTCTGCTACGCTACTGCCAATATCATGAATCAACGAAAGCTTCCGCTACTCTGATAAGAAGAAATCATGATCCAAATTGTGAGCATGTCGGTCCAAAAGTCACAACATCACTTATTACCAACACCACAAAGGTTGAGTTAGAGATTTAATGTGGCTGATGATCTCAAAGCTGGCTCAAAACTCAGTATCACGTGGATCAGTTAAAGACCTCCACTCAGATTATCCAAACATGCAATTATGAAGAATCAAAGACTACGAGCTAGAGAACAAAGAACATGGACAAGAATCCAAGAACAATCTCAATGTAATATATGTTTGTATTCAATGTAATTTTAATGTGTGTTTGAGGTGACCTCCCTTAGGGGGAGATTGTTAGGAATTAGAAATTCCAGGTATTAAAGAGTCGGTCACCTCAAGTATATGTAATCGTTAGAAAGCTCGTAGTCGTAGTTATTTTATGTTAAGTAGTATTTAGTTATGTAACACCGTGGAGGACGGACGGGTCCTTACCCACTGTATGCCGATCACAGCCGTAGGTGGCGTTTGTTTGTAAGATACTATAAATACCCTCTACCTCCCAAGGTAGAGGGTTGGAGCTTCAATACCATTTTTCTTTGTTTCACATAGTTCCCAACTCTCTTCCTTTCTCTCACTAGAACTTTCTCTCTCTAAATATTGTTAACGCCCCACATGGTTATGGTTTAATGTGTTTGTGAAATCCTATATCTAACACTTGTGATGCTCCGGTTTCCGGAATATCAATGAAGAGCATTGTTTACAATCCACCCCCAAATGTTACACATAAATTGCCTTATCCCACCTTGTATGCACTCATCTTTAGTGCATTATTGTAACCCTTTATTTAAACCCTTAGTTCAATTATCTAGTTACTTGTGTGGTTGCTAAGTTGAGTCATATCTTTTGTACACAGTTTTGGGACGATTGGGACCCATGGGTTAAAGTAGTATTTTATGGTGTAACGAGAAGGAACGTTAAATTCAAATTCCCTTTGTCTACGTAATTAAGTACTCTAAGTGTTTTGATCTTTTCAATTCGGGTCAATTAGTGTTAGTGAACTAAAAACTCAAGTGTGGGGATGTCTTACAAATCCCTTTATTTTGATGTTATCTTAGAGGATGGTAGAGTAAGAAGGTATGAAAAAAAATTAAGTAAAAAAAATGAGAAAAACATACGGGCTACCATTCTACATCTATCTTTATGTTTTATATTTATATGTTGTTTCAAGTTGTTATTTAGTGTTAGTGAGTCGAGTCTTGGCTTAGCAACACCGCGTGTTGCATGCATGTAACTTGGATTTTTGACTTGACACTACTAAAAATTCCCCATATCCAACAAAACCTTTTATTTCCCTACCCGAAGCCTAACACTATAACCCTTTGTAAATAGCTCTTAGATAGTTATTCATAGGTGCTTATGCCAAAGTGGTGGAGGTTTGATCTATTCTCAAGCCTATGGTAATCTATGTACTATGACAGGTAGTGAGTGTTTATTTTCCATTTCCTTGCATGTTATATTTCATATAAACCCAAGGGATGAGAGAATCCAAACACCAATTGTGATGTGCTAGTGTATAATTTTCGTGCTTGTTTTGATTATTGTGGCATTTGTACTTGTTGTGGACTATTTTAAACCAATGCTAAATGACCCTTAACGTATAAATTGATTAGCCAAAAGCACATTTGCTTGAGGGCAAGCAAATTCCAAGTGTAGGGACATTTGATAAAGATTTAAAACATACATTTTAGGGGGTCATTTAAGCCCTAAATCGTTACATTTTATATCCGTTACTACTTAAAATCGTTCCTTTTCATATTTTAGGTCTTTTGGAAGCAAATTGCTGGAATCAAGCATATTTGGACGAAAAGGAGCAAAAACATGAAGAAAACGACAAAGTTAAGATTACAAGGCTGTTTTACAAGCCTGACGGTGTCCCAATTCCAAGGGCGATGTTGTCGCTCACAAGGTTTTCTAAAAGTCTCAAGCAACGGCTAAGGTCAAAATTTGGTCCTAACACCTGACGGTGTCACGCCTTATTCAAGAAGGGCGTCGCCCTTACTTTCTTCACCAGACAACTAAGATCCTTCCCAGACGCCGTCCTTATGCAAGCCAGACGGCGTCACTAATTCCTACCTGACACCGTCCCAACGATGACTTGTCCAAAATGAAACCCTAATGACAGCGATCAGACGACGTCACCATCAAAAGGCGACGCCGTCGCGAGTGCAAATCTATATATAGACTTCGAATTTTTTGTATTTTGTGTGCATTATTTTTGAGAGCAAACACTAGTTCGTTAAGAGTCTAACTTGGGCAGTATTTTAGGGTTCCAAACCCTCTTTTATACTCGAAGATAAGTTTTTTTATCCAATCTATCACCATGTTTCATCTATGTTCAATTGTTTATTTGTGTTCTTGCTTATCTACCATGCTTAA
Organism: Chrysanthemum makinoi; assembly: GCA_910596185.1. Classification (NCBI taxonomy): domain Eukaryota; kingdom Viridiplantae; phylum Streptophyta; class Magnoliopsida; order Asterales; family Asteraceae; genus Chrysanthemum; species Chrysanthemum makinoi. The sequence goes on from OU343225.1 coordinate 302,605,326, forward strand.
CTAAATTAATTAAGTGTTTGCTTAGATCCAATAAAACCTAGTTGTTGATTATTGTTAGGTTGTCTCTTGTTTTAATTGGTAGACGCTAGAGTAAGGAAAACTGGCTTCTTCTTTAATTGTTGCGAGCTTGAACGTCCTAAATAGCAAAAAAGCTTAAGAGTGCACTTAGGCCATCATTGTGTTTATTGGGTGAGTTGTAGCTTAAGGATAATAAAGTATTCGGGGGAGATACTTCGGTACTTGGCGATCCCGGATATTCTAGAGGAGAATTACGATTTATAGAACTAGGGAATTAGGCACCCCCTATGACTAACACGGAATACAACGCGCCAATTAGAATGAGGATGTGACAATTTAACTTTCCAATAAAAGATAATTTGGGAGTAAGAAAATCTAAGTGAACACATTTTTAATTATCATAAGAAACACATTAATACAATCCATAGCTTTTTCTTTTCATTTGTCTAATTAGTTTTTAATTTAATTTTTTTAGTAGTTTAATCGGTAGAATTACCAACCCCCACTCTTCAAACCTCGAGATTTTACTTGCTTTCATAAAAAATATAAAAAGATAAAAAAGAATCTTTCTCACCTCACCTTTTCGTCATACTCTCTACTAGCATCTCTATTCCCCTTGAGAACGATCAACCCCCTGGCTTACCCATACTACACTGCAATGATTAGGTACACTGCCTAGTGGGTTGTAAAGCTTGCTCGTTGAAAAGGAAGTCTTTCAACCCCGAACTCACGCATCATTTTTCATTTATAATAAGTTGTATCCTATATTTGCATGTTTAACTTCATGAATAACTTATGTTATTCTAAATGTCCATTGTCGATCAACTATATGGGAAATGGTTGAATTAAAAAAAATCTAAGAGATTGATTAATATACATTGTATATTGAAGGAAGGTCCTACCATACTCACATATATTCAAAAGATTGCATATCGGAGTATCCTAACTAACATGATTGTACTTCATGGATCTTTGTCATTAAGTAAATCATGAGTATGATAACTTTATTTATCCTTAGACTTGACACACAATCCGAAATGGCGTGGATGGAGACCATTTCTTGAATCTGGTCTATCGCTATCTATAACTGGTAGTCATAAAGGCTATTTTCATAAGTGTTGTGAAATTCGCGGATTAAACTTGTAGTCAAGATAGAATTTGTTCATTTGAATTTGTTTTGAAGTATAATACTACTGGGACCCCTTGTAGGGTTGATCAGATGTTTGTATGGCCATACCGAAAAGCGATATGGATTACGTCTCGATGATTTTGGTAATCTTGATCAATCGGATATAATGAGAAACACAATAGTTAAATTATGTAATGACTTAGATCCATATCCATAGTTAACAAAGTATTTGAAACAAAAGGATAGTATAACGATGAATCATTAATTGTGCTTTATGAAACCACTCTCTAGTTGTTCTAGGGGCATTGGCGTGTTGGTAGACGCTAACCAATTTCATTACGTTTATTAAAACATGTCCAAGTGGGAGTTGTTAGTTTGTGTACATAATTTATAAACGTATGTCCAGTTCGAACTCGAGCCTACGGGATTGTGTTAGCCTTAATAGTTTTTATTAGAAGTGATGGTCATTCACATTTAGGAACTTTGTAACGTGTGTTAGATATAGTGATAGAATAGTCATCGGGCTCGTGGATTGGGCTAAGCTAAATGGCTAATAGTTGAGACTTGCTAACCGTTTATAAGCTTAAGCGTGTCAAATCCAAAGCCCAATCCAGTCCACGAAAAGCCCATGCAAAGCCTTTAGGGCATCAAGTCCCTTGGACTATAAATACCCCTCAAATGGTCATTTGAGGGGTGTGCTTGAAAGTGTGTGTGTGTGTGTGTATTTTCCTTTGAAGCAATATAACATATTATTGTTTTCATCTTTCTTCTCTCTACCTCTCTACACATATACACGAATTATACATCAAGTCACCATATCTTATCTTAATCTTTCTCTTTATTTACGCATAACAGTTTGGGTTTAACGTGGTATTCTTGTGTTCGTTAAGTGGGTATTTGTGATAAGGTTGATATATCTTTGGTTATAACAATTGGTATCAATCGCCTAACAATGGTTTAGGAGTGTTTGTGTTTGTTTTGAAGGGTTACGCGTATAAGCTCACGTTAGTCAATATTGTGACGCTTAAAGCTTTAATTTTTGCACTCAAAAATTCAAGATTCTTGTGGTTTAAGGTTTATTTGGTGCTAAAGTTTCAGTTTTTTGCAAAAAGTTCCAAGCTTTACGTGTTTTTCTTCATTTTTAAGCTTGTATTTGATTATTGGTCATTTCTACTCATAACTTTTCTAAGCACTTTGGGTGAAAAAGGTCAACATTTTTGTGTTATTGGAGTGTCTTTAAGGATATCTGTGCAAGCAAAATCATTTTGAATCGTTGGAAATTTCTTACGAGTAGAAGTCAAAAAGTCAAAACCCTAGTTTTCTACTCGTAACTTTTCTAAGCACTTTGGGTGAAAAAGGTTAACATTTTTGTGTTATTCGAGTGGTTTTAAGGATATCTGTGCAAGCGAATTTGTTTGAATCGTTGGAAATTTTTTACGAGTAAGTCAAAACCCTAGTTCTACTCGTAAGAAAGTCAACTACTCATAAGTTTTCTACTCGTAACTTTTTGGTGAAGAATCTTCGAGCTATAACGGTTACTCAGTGCTTCCCTCACTTGGATAAGTGTGTGGAACACTTCGACTTGTGGATATCCCTTACACTGTGATAGTGTAAAGGATTTTTGGATTCTACGCGTAAGCCATTCCTACGCGTAAGCTATTCCTACGCGTAAGCACTCTTGCTACGCGTAAGTTGGGTTCTACGCATAAGAATTTCCTACGCCTAAGGATTCCTACGCCTAAGCATCCTACGCCTAAGGATTCCTACGCCTAAGCATCCTACGCATAAGATCCTACTCGTAACTACATCCTACTCGTAACCATATCCTACTCATAACTTCTTTGGTCTACGCCTAAGCTCTTTCTACGCCTAAGGTTAAAAAAATTGATTTTTTGAGGAGACTAAACGTTCAATTTTTACGCGAGATTCAAATTTTGGTTTAACTGTGAAAATTTTGGTCAAAAATTCAAATTTTTGGCCTAAATTCAAATTTTTTGGGTCAAATTTGGCGTCAAAATTGTCATAACTCAAATTTTTCATACGACCTTAGAATTGATTTTTAAAGTGAATTTCAAATTTTGGGCGAAAATTTTTTCGACTAAGAACCAAGGTTACGAGTACGACTTTCAGAAAAACCTCAACCGAGCTTAATCATCATCAACCACAACTCCTTTATCGTTGAATCGATCCTACATCAACTTTATCAGATCATACCTTCATCAATGGCAACTCAACAAGACATTCATGCAGCCGGTGCCGAAAACCGACCTCCTATGTTGGCAAAAGGTGGTTATCTTCAATGGACAAGTCGAATGCTCCGTTACATAAAGACCAAACCTAATGGCAAACTCATGATTAAATCAATTCAGGATGGACCCTTCAAGCCTCGACAAGTTAATGAACCTGGAAATCCTGATGCAACACCTCCCACCACACCATCTTCTCGTCTTCAATACGAATCTGAATACACTGCAGAGTATCAGAAACAAGTCGAAGCAGATGACATGGCAATTCATATTATCCAACTGGGTTTACCAATAGACATCTTTGCTGCGGTAGACAGTTGTGAAACTGCTTTCGATATGTGGGAACGTGTTAGACGGCTATGTTATGGAACAGAAATTGGTAAACAAGACATGGAGAACAAGCTGCTAACTGAATGGAAGAAGTTTACATCTACACAGGAGAATCCATTGAATCCTACTATGGAAGGTTTTGCACTTTGATGAATGAGCTAATCGAAACAAGTGACACCCGAACTATCGTTCAAAACATCAAGTTCCTGAACAATCTTCCAGAAGAATGGGGACGATATGTCACTATTGTCAACCAAATAAAAGACTTACATCAGGTGAACTTTGATCAACTGAATGATTTCCTGAAACAAAACCAAGCTGAAGCGAATGAAGTCAGGAAAGAAAGATTAGCAAAGAATCATGATCCATTGGCACTCATTGCAAAGACTCAAACTACAGTGAATACACAACAACAAGCTTCATCATCTTCCAACAACAACAACTTGCAGCAATACATTCCACAACCACAACAACAATTCTATCCAGATCAACAATATTAGGAACAAGGAATCACGATCATGAAACGACCATGTAGAAGCGACCTTGCAACAGATATTTTCTTTATTGGATAAAGCATTTAACAGTCGCATCGGTAATCATGCGGTTCCTTATCAGGGTAATCAGTCGGTCAGATGTTGAAAATCAGATGGGACAGAATGTTGGGAATAGAGCAGTGGGTAATCAGAATGGAAATGTTGCAGCTCCAATCGTTGGGAATTATGGAAATGTGAATCAGGGGAATCAGATGCAATATGCGAGCAGTTTGATGGACATCAAGGGGTCGATTGTGAATCGAATATGGGATATCAAAATGGGAATAACTGTTTTATGACTTCTGTTCAGAATGCTACCTCCGAACCTCAAAGACAAGATTCAGGATCTAGTGTCAACCGACTTACGAAGCTTGAAAAGATCCAGTACATGTTGATGTTAGCAGAAAAAGAAGAGTTGGGAATTGAGTTGACTGCTGAGGAAATCAAATTCAGGTACCCCAAATGGGAAGATAAAGCAAACGATAATGCAACCTCCAGTCATACAATCAATCAACAGGACACAACATCAAGCGGTACTTATGACACAACTCCTGTCTACGACACATATTCACTCAATGAGGTACCAAATTCGTTTACTCATGAGAAGCCACATTCTGTGTCTCCCGAACCTTATTATGACACATATGTGGGAGAGCAAGTTAATAGCAATGTTAACTCTGAAACTCCATATATGGATCCTAATGGAGGTCAAGTGATACAGAATGGTGCTAATGATGAGGAAACACGTGCTTATTTTGAATCATTAATTAATCAATGTGGCATTGAAGTTGAGAAAGTAAGAACGGTCAATCGCGAAGTTAAGGCCGCGAATGCTAAATTGACCGCTGAACTTGAGAGTTACAAGGAGCACGCCAAAGCCTATGAATTTCATACAAACAAAATGTCAGAATTAGAAATTGGTTATCGAGATTCTGTTTTAAGAGAAAAAGATTTGCAACTCAAGTATGACACACTTGATGTGAATCTGAATTTGAAAATCAAATCTTTAAACAAGGAAATTTCTGAACTAAATGACCAACTTTCAAAACAAAAAGCACTGTTTTCTGATCTTGAAAAAGAGAAGAAACAGTTAATTGTTGATTTTGCAAAACGAGAAGATTCTCTTCTTGATGAAATTCTTGATAAAACGGAAAAAATCAAAACTTTGGACAATTTGCTTCTTACAACGGGTCATTCAGCTAAATCAAACAAGATGCTTTCTAACCAAGTAAATCCACGTTTTCATACTTCACATAAGATGGCACTTGGTAACGACCCTTCTTCGTTCCTCAAGAAAGCTCAGAAATCTCAGAATGTGTTGAACAATGGACAACCTTTGCATGAACCCATAATTGTTTGTGATTCTCTTGAATCGTTGGAACTATCTGAGGAGAGTAGATCAAAAATGAAACAAAAACATCCGGAAATCAAACCTATTGATTATAATAAATGGAACCAAATTAATGGTATTTCGTTTGTTTCTCAATCAACGTTTTCTACCAAACCAAGTGTTTCAAACAAAGTGTCAACACCAGTTTCAAAATCAGTTTCAAAACCAGTTGTTGTCTCCAAATCTCTTTCGAACATTGAACAAATGTCTTCAAACAATCTTTTTAACACAAGTGAAGCGCGAAGTATTTTGGAAAATGTGAAAACGAGAATTGCAGATCTTCAAGAGACCGTTAAAACTAAAACCAATATTAGAACAAACATCTGGTTTAATAGTTTTGATAATGAACAGAAAAAGTTTTTTGAAACTCAAATTGCCCCTCAGTTGAATAACATCAACTCAAGGGTAATTCATTTTGAACAAGCCTTTTTGAAAGAAACAGTTGACTTTGTCAAGGACCATAAATCCCTGGTAAAGCAAGCTAATGAAAGTGTTGAACACATCAAAGTTTTGGAAAAACTCAATGATTCTCTCTTCGAAGATGTTATGACTACCGATATCATGTCCATTATTTTTCAAACATATTCTGTTGAAGATCATGAAAGACTCCAGTCTGAGACCTCCGAAATTGTTTTAAAATATGAAAAAGCTCTTGAAAAACTTGAAAACGAAAACGTGTCCTATTTTAAACAACTTGATCGAAAATCTGAGGAATGCAAGTATGACAAACTGTCGTATGAGCGTGCTTACAAGGACATGAAAGAGCAAAATGATCTTTTGAGTGCTCAACTGGGAAGTCTAAAAGGAAAGGCTGTGGATACTAAGTTTGCAAAACCATTGAATGAGGAGAAAACAAATGTTCCCAAACCGGTTTTCAAACCAAAAATGTCTATTTCTCAGCCTCCTCCAATAGTCAATGAGAAAAATGATTTGTCAAAAACAGTCACTCCACAGACTTTGCCTATCAAAAAGAGAATTATCAAAGCTTTTGAAAAACCTGTTTTTGAGAAAGAAAAAGTGTTTACACCTGGCATCTCTAGGAATAGAACACGGAACGTGACCAAAAATCTAGTTAAAGAATCTGTCGGTTCTAATGACATGGTCAACAATCACTATCTAGAAGAAGCTAGGAAAAAGGGACAGACTCGAAAAGACGGAATTCTAGGTGCAACATCTAGGGTGATGAATTCTACAAGATTTCAAGGCACTGCTAGTAGTAGTAAACCATTACCTAGGAACACTCTACAAAAGACTAGGGATTGGCTTGCATCTAAGAGTAGTTGCGTAAAAGAAAATGCTATGCCCTTAGAAAACAACACTAGGAATTCTAAGTCTTTTTCGAACAAGAATCAATTTTCAAAAGACTGTAGTGACAAAGTTAAAGCTGCTGTTTTAAACAAGAATATTGAATTTGTCTGTACTACATGTAAAAAATGTGTCTTTTCAGCTAATCATGATGCATGTGTCTCAAAATATCTCAAGAAAGATAATTCTCGTGCCAAGGCACAATCCACTAAGACACCAAATAGAAACAAACCCGTTGACAAGATGAACATCAAAAGGAAACCTAATAGGTGGATCTCTTCAGGACGTAGTTTTTCCAAAAATGAGTCTTCCGCTGCATCTGATAAGAAAACAACTCCTCGATCTTACCTTAGGTGGATTCCCACGGGCAAAGTTTTCAACAAAATAGGTCTTAGATGGATTCCCACAGGAAAGATTTTTGATACTTGCTCCAACAAAGATAATAGTGACAATCATTCGGATAAGGAAGTCAGATCCACTACAACCGTTGATAGTGATCACCCTCACCGTGAGGAATCATCTACTTCTAACACTGTTATTTGTGCAAATTCTTCTTCTGTGGATGCAGGTACTTGTAAAAGTGTTGAAGATTCATACACCCCATGTGGTAAAGAAGAACTTTATGCCAATTTCAAATATATGGAAATCCTTTTCTAGTTCCACTCTTAACTCCACTTTTACATGACATGACTTAATCTTCTTTCTTCAAATCTTCTTCGTAAATATTTTTGAAAATCAAAATACAAAATTTGAAAAACCAACAAAAGCAAAATACAAAAATAGAAAATCTTTCAAAAATACAAAAACAATATAAAATCAAAAAATCAAAAATATTCTTCTCCGACATGTCTCTCGTATAATCGATATTCTGTACGTTTCTAGAAATGTCATTCAACAATAATACGGGTATGTACAGATGCTTGAGCGAGAGTTCTTTAATATGTTTTCTAAAACATGTCGTTTCTCAAAATTTCTCAAAATAATGGCTTTCGTATACTTCAGTACGAAACCCGGACTTCAACATAATGGCTTCTGAACACATCAGTTCAGGACCCGCGCTTCAAAGAAAGGAAAGTGCTTATCCAAATCAATGGTTTTAAATATTTTTCAAGCACTATTCCTAAAAACATAATGGCTTGTAAGTATTTCAGCTTGCAACCCGATCTTTAAAGAAAGGAAGGTGCTACGCAAAATCGATTTTCATAAATATCGAGCACTTATCCTAAAACATATGAAGATAATGTTTTCTAAATATCTTCAAAAGATTTTCAAAATCTTCTTTTCATCTTGCGTACCATTGATTCGAAATTTTTTCAAAAAGATTTTTCAAAATCTCTCAAATTTGGTACCAAGATAACTCCCTCTAAACCCTTAATTGATTCCAAATTTTCTGTAAGAAAAATATGCTTTCTTTAAGGGGGAGTATTAAAACAAAATTGTTCCAAAATTCATGCTAAATCAGTTTCTCTCCAAATGATTTTTGAAAAACATATCTTTTAATCATTTTGTTTCAAAAACATCATGGATATGCTATTTTTGAGGGGGAGAAACGTGATTAAAATGTGATAAAAAAAAGGTTTAATGTTCGTTGTTTGAATCTCAAAAGAGCTCGACTCAGTTGAAACCAATGAATTGACGAGGAATCATGTACCATCTCGAGAAACTTTCTATGGACTTGACCAGGACGGGTAATAATTTCAAGCTAGTTCTCTAGTGATGTAAACGTGTCTCGAATCGGTCTAGTTCATTTAAAGTCGATCAATTCAAAAAGTGCGAACTCTACCCTCTCTGTGCAGATTTCAGTTAAAACAATATAAGCACATGTGAAGGGGGAGTGTTTCTGAAAAACAAAACTCTCAAGGTGTTAACAAAATGTTTTGATAATCATAAACACTTTGAAAGATTTTCAAGAAAAAATGGTTTTATGGCAACAATAGGACAGTCATGGAGTTATAAGGTGACTAAGGATAGGAAATCCGTCCTCTGATCCGCCAGAGCCGGAGGGATCTACCCAAGGACATTACCCATAGTTAGTATTAGAAGTCCTCAGGTATGATTGAAAAAAAGAGTAATGTGAGAAAGGAGAAAGAAGGGGTTGAAGAATTAAAAAGAAATGTAAAAGAAAGGGTGAAAAGAAATAGCCCTCCATAATCAACCTTAGGACAGAAACCGGGTTCAATTCATCTGCTACTGGTTGTCACTAAGATGACACTGGTATTGAAGACAAAGACGTCATGGACCCAGTGACGCACTGCACTAAACCTTCTAGCCACTCAATTCCTCTTAAAAGGATTTGTTTCATTCTCACTGGGAACCCTGCATAATCTATCGGCTTTCTCTTAGAGATCGTTGGTATTGAAGAAGGAGACCCTCTCCCTAGTCTCCGCTCAGGAAAACCAAAATGCACTAATTGAGTCTAGAGCCACGAGATTCATCAAAAGATCTCATAGGAACACTTGACATGACATCGCTTGTTGTTCATCAACAAGGACACAAGTGATATATTATAGAGTCCTACGCAGATCTTAGCAATTTGCCAGAACATTTATGAGAAGTTTCACATCTGTGATCTTCAGTGATTGAATGGAAACTCCTGCCAGGGTCAACATCAAGCAGCCCTGACAGCAGGTCACTTCGGTAATTCGTGGATTACGCTTAGTGTGTCTCAAACGGTCTACAGTCGTGAAGTGATGCTTCGGTGTACTTCAGCGACTAATCTGAACTGTAGATGTACTTCGGTATATCGCGTTATCTCACTTGTGGGACTCCAGTTCAGGAATGGCCTTTGTGAGAATTAGAGATGTGTTTTCACACTATGCTGTTAACACCCTCGAAATTCAAACTTGTAAGTGCCGGAATCCGCTTATTACTAACTGTTTTTATGTTTCTTCTTATGGAAGCTCCGGAGCGGATGGATCGTGCAGACTCGCCACATGCTCATACCAACGACACATGAAAGTTCTCATCACAATCAAAGGCTACACAAAGTTTAAAGACTCGAGAACTACATCATTGGTAACCAAAAGACAAATAGAAGTGTGAGCATGGTGGAGAAAGACGTAGAGACACCTAACCAACGAAGTTGACAACGGCAGACAACCACATTATCTGATCACAAAGCATGAAGGAACAAAGATTCAAGACTATTCTATATCTACACGCAAAGTTCAAGCTCAAGGAAAGTAAAGATCTTATCAAGTGGAGCATCATTTGAATGACCACCCCCTAGGGGGAGATTGTTAGCCTTAATAGTTTTATTAGAAGTGATGGTCATTCACATTTAGGAACTTTGTAACGTGTGTTAGATATCGTGATAGAATAGTCATCGGGCTCGTGGATTGGGCTAAGCTAAATGGCTAATAGTTGAGACTTGCTAACCGTTTATAAGCTTAAGCGTGTCAAATCCAAAGCCCAATCCAGTCCACGAAAAGCCCATGCAAAGCCTTTAGGGCATCAAGTCCCTTGGACTATAAATACCCTCAAATGGTCATTTGAGGGGTGTGCTTGAAAGTGTGTGTGTGTGTGTGTATTTTCCTTTGAAGCAATATAACATATTATTGTTTTCATCTTTCTTCTCTCTACCTCTCTACACATATACACGAATTATACATCAAGTCACCATATCTTATCTTAATCTTTCTCTTTATTTACGCATAACAGTTTGGGTTTAACGTGGTATTCTTGTGTTCATAACGTGGGTATTTGATAAGGTTGGTATATCTTTGGTCATAACAGATTGCATGTGTTGCGTATGAGATTCAATTATATAATTTATATATAATAGTTATATATTAATTATTATTTCAAAATAAAACCTAACTAACGGTCGTTATATTTAATGTAACTTAACGGTTGTTAGTTAATGGTCGTTAACTGTTGGGAATTATATTTTGTAATGGTTAAGTCTAGTTAAGTCTGGTAGATCAGACTTAAGTCTGTTTTAGTTAAGTCTGTTGATGAGTGGCCTTTTACTCATCATTTTACGCCCGAAAACCCCACTAAAACGTCTAAAAACACGGAAATATAACCAATTATGCTACATATATCATTGGAGTGTGTTTTTATGTGTTTCAGGTACAAATGATCGAAAACAGGGCAAAAACGGACATAAATGAGCTTGGAATGACAAACGTGCTTTGCGGACGGAGTCGGGAGATGATTTTTCTACATTTGTGGATCCCGGGATGCATATTTAGAGTGAGAGTGAGGAAAACAAACCCGTAACTCAATCTTAATCCTTTTCTCCCTTACCCGAATCCAAAATTACCCTTTTACCTTTTTTTTTTAAATTAAAACTTAAAAAAAAAAGTTTTATAAGAAAAACACAAAAATACATTTTGTTTAAACCTTTTTAACAAAATACTAATAAAACCTTATAAACCTTTACTAATCCCTTAACCCTTTGACCTCTTTCACAAATACCTTGAACCCCTCCTACAATTTGACCCTTCTCCCCTTTTTTATCCAAAACCAGTACTTCAACCCAAAAAAATAAAACCCCCCAAATCCTCAAAATGGCGCCAAATAATTTTCCCCCTCCTCTCACCCCTGTCTCTTTCACTTCCAGACACCAAAACCCCACTTCACATGGGCACTATTCCACCTTGGCAATCCCCAACTCACATAAAGCTCTCAAGAAATGGATGGCTCAGATGCATCTCCTTGGGCTCCAAGATTGAATGGAAGGCTAGGATTGAATCAAGAAAGCACAAGTGCTCCATTTCTCATTTCTCTCTCACAACAAAAGCACAAGCAGATGAAGACAAGAGGAACAAGACTTTTTCATATTTTAGTATAAATAGATGTTTAGGAGTTTGTAAAAAAATTGTCTAGAATTTCCTATTCTAGTTCCATTTTATTTTTATGTCATTTACTTTAATTGTAATTTTTACTTTCAGTTTAATCTAATTTCAGTCTTTTAAATCCAATATTTTTTTATGCAGTCTTATTTTTATTCCTGTTCTTGAATCTGTCCATGGTATTCTAAGTGTGTTTTCAAGTTTTTGTTAATGATAAAACAAGTTTCTAAGTTTTCAAAATCTTTCCAGCTTCAAAATTTTGGTTTTCTGCCCTTTAAAGGACTGTTTGGAATGTTTTTCTTGGGTCAAAATTCATATTGTGACCCATTTTGATTTTCAAATCAGTGTTAAAGTATTTTGCAAGTTCTTTGTTTAAAGTTTTAATCATAGAATCTGATTTCAAAAGGTGTTAAGTTTTCACAAAATTTTCAAAGTAGCGGAAAAAGCTGACCTATGCTGCTTTTAAGCTACTTTTGAGCTTACTTAGGTAGTAAAAGTTCCTTAAAACCAGTCTTTCTTAATCTTTAGTGTGCAAAGTTTATGTGTTTTCAGTTTTTAGAGTTTTCCTTTTTCATTTACATGCCTATTTTTGCCATCAAACCTGCCCTTGTGCCCATCTTTTCTGTCCCAAGCAGTCAACAGCTGATCTCTAGCGAGCTCCCTTCCCTTTATTTTAGCTTAGATTTAGGTGTGTTAGGATTGGATTTAGGATCCCATTTTATGTATTCATTTAGTTTAAAGATAGGTAATGATAGGTCGTAGCTTATCTTTTAATTTAGTGCCTTTTTGATAGCTTATTTATGCCTTAGAAACACCCCTTTATGCCCATATAGTCTGCCTGTTATACAGGCCTCATGTAGTGCTTATTTCAATTTCTAGTTTATTTATTTGCAGATTAGTTATAATTTAGCACTTAAGATTGTTTACATTACACTTTAGCTTATTAGAGGTTGTCTTAGCTTTTAGATCTCAAACATCTAGCTTATGAATAATTGGTTTTCCAAGTCTGAGTTTGTTTTTTTTTCATGTTGCATCTGTTGTTTAATCAGCTTTACAAATAGTTAGTTTTAGGTAGTTAGTTTAAGTTAAAGTCTTTAAAGAAAATCAAAAATAAATAAAAAGAAAAAGTGACACTCGTGGGACTTGAACCCTGGTCTGTTACTTCCTCGAGGCACAGCTTCACACACACTCTCCCTTACAATCTGCACTAGTAGCTTTCTTGTGTTAGTTACTGCTTTCCTAATTATTTAAATGCACCTAGCAGTTTTAGCTTATTCCCCTTTATTGCTTCTTTACAGCTTATTTCCAATAAGCAAGCGCACCATTTTTTTTTCCTAGACTTACTTTGATTAAAAGTATTTTCTGTAATTTGCTCACATTTTTATAAATTAGTTTAGTATTTTTTAATAATTAATTTAGTTTTTAATTCGTAATAAATAAAATAAAAGTCGAAAAAATACCCGGCTTTTTTCTAAAATTATTTTTAGTCATTTAAAATGTAGGAAAATTAGTTTTGCACTCGTAGGAATTAAATTGCATATTTTTCACTTTCGGGGCTCGGTGCGTTCTCGATTTTTCTCGTTTTTGCATTTTAGCACCCTAGGATGTAGTTTAGCGTCGTTTTATTGTTTCTTAGGCATAGTAGTAGTTTATTTAGTGTTTACATTGTTTTTCTTGCTTTATTTCCATTCCCCGTTCTTTAATTTGTAGATTAGCGTAATCAAAACCCAAATTCGTTAAACCAATTCAAGTCCTAATCACGAAACTCAACGACGCCGTCAATTTCACACCTCGTTGGGACACGACCAGGGGAAATCACTTTCCCGGTATCACTTTCATCACATTCGTGAGCTTTGGCAAGTTAACCCTTTTCCTAAAAGGTTGATTTGTCGAATTTCACGATTAATTTGATATATTGATATTGTGTTTATTTTCACCACTCACAAACAACGAATCATCAATTTGGCGCCGCTGCCGGGGAGGTTGTGTTGCGACAATATCGTTAAGGTTTGACGATTAGTGACTTGAAGATCCTTCCTCGTGAAGTTATTGCTTTCCAAAAAATATAAAAACACAAAAATATTTTCCTTTTCTTTTGTATATATATAAAAGTTAAAAAACCTAAAAAGATTTTGTTTTCATTGTTTAATAAAGATAAAACACACAATCAATATAACACTTCTCAACTTGAGTGTTATCATTATAAGTTCCCGAACAAAAAATTCAAAACTTGCCTTTGTGTCACTTGCGTAAATACGCTTGTGATTATTGGTTTAAGTTCACTGTGTTTTGCCTCGGTCTTGTTTTAATTGAAAGTGTTGTTTTTGAATGTGCATGTGCACTCGTTTTCAAAACCCCAAAAATATTCTTCTCATTCCTCTTATCCGTACAATTCTATTTCTCTTACCCTCTTTTGCCATTTAATTCTATTCTTCGTATCCTCTCAACCATTTGATTCTATTTCTTTTACCCTCTCATGTTTAATTCTTATGGCGACTCTCGGCCGTCATTGTTTCACTTGTAAAACTCCAATGGAAGATGGTGTGTATCGATGTCACAAGTGTACGTGTGAGCGGTGTGGAAGGCCTAGTTCAAGCGAATTTTTCTATTCGTGCGAATTATCCATCAAAAGGTCTTTTCAAAGTATTTTCGACCAACCGCCACAACCCGAGATGAGTTTTAATATTGACGAGCCCGTTCGAGTGTCAGAGTTACCTCAAGTACCCACCGAGGGTTACGAGGACGATTTCTTTGAACATAGAACCCATAATCTAATTGAACAAATTCAAGCCAATGAAAAAAGGTCGAGAATTAGAATTGATTACGATGAACCCGTTCAACCGCCGGAGACCATAACGGAAGTGGTGGAAATTGCTAGCTCTAAGAGCACACCACTTGTCCCACCTCCGGAATCTTCAAGACGATTTTCAGAAGATTTCCTTAGAACCGGAATGAACATGATTGAAAACTTCTTAATTGAACTTCGTCAAGATTCAACTTCGGGAAATACAAATACGATATGTGATATTGATGAACCCTCGATTCCTACTCCCGAACCCGAGATATCTTCATTCGATCGAGATTATTGCTACGGTTGTGGAGACGTATTACCGAAAGGTTTCCGTTGCTTCAAATGTATGTGCGAGTGGTGTGGAAATTATCTCACTAATGGATTTTGTTCGATTTGTGCCGAGAATTCATTCGCTTATGATTCTAATCCAAATTCCTTCAATTTTCCAAAAACGATTTCAACTACCGTCTACAGAATTCATATGAACCACAACCGTACTATCAAGATTTCAATGATCCTTCATTTCAGAATTTCTGTAACACCCCAACCCGGCAAGGGTAGAAGTGTCACATTCTGGTGTCATATCAGAACATACAATTAAATTTTTTACAAACGGAAGCCTTATAAAGTAAATTATCAAGTCATATAAACGGATGACTTACAAAGAAAATACAAAACCCAAAACGTTAATAAAATGAAATGAGATATCGAAACAATCGCTCTTCAAAATAAGTCCAAAATGATAAGGTAACTAGGGTCAGTCAACTCAGATAATCCAACACTCAGCCCTTCAAAGCCCATCTTCCAACCTAAAACCTGCCGCAGGAAAAGAAATGCGGCTGAGCTTAAAAAGCCCAGTGAACAGATATAATGAAACGAAAGCTAAACAAAATCTGAAATATAAAAATGAAGCAAGGAAACTGATAACAAGGTCGCAAGGAAATGAGGACAATGAGTCAATGAGGATCCTGCAGAAACACAATTACACAGATATCCAAAAGGAACAGATAACATAGGAGGACAAAGCACATAACACATTGATGACATATACGCAAGCACAACTAAATAACCAGGCATACAATTAATCAGGAATTCAGAGTACAAATAAGCCAAACGGAAGTCCAAATGCTAGCGGAAGCGATTAACGAGAAAGTGAGCAGGGCAATCACACGAGTCAAATAATTCACAGTTAATAACATAACCCGTATCATAACAGTGGAAGCACTAACAATAGTCGAAATACAGTAGCCATGTATCAAGTAGGAATACAAAACGATCATTATAACTGAATGAATTATCTAAACAAGGTCCTAGTGCAGCAACTAAACAAGTTAACAAGCCATACCACATACGATGAACCATTTACCAAATCAAACAGAAGTATAAGCAGAAATGTAACATAGCAGGTCAACAATCAGCAGACAAGAATACTAACGGATAATCATAGCCCATGAACATAACTGAACGAAGATATACATGAAAAACAGACAACTTAACTGCTTTCACACAAGCATGGTCACCAGACCAATCAAAGGGGTCACATAACAGTAAGATAACATATAATCAGATAACAACAGTTGAATCATATAATCGCATATTAATCATATCATAGCAGGGTAAACGGTAGCCACATAAAACATGAATAGCATAATCAAATTCAATGATCATATAACAACCCGGTACGTGAATGGAACGATAGTCTGAAGTAATGGAACAAGAGTATGACAGATCAATGCAATGGAATATGTATATCATAGTAGTAGAGTGAGTCACATAATGGTACTGAGAAATGGACAGTTAATACAGACTATGGTGCGTTGGGGAAATACAGAAGGTACAATGTAGGTATGTCAATAGTGTAAGGTTTGTCAGAAATCCATCCCGAGCGAACAATACAATACAATACAATCAATAGTGGCATTAGCAGCCCAATATCCAATAGTAGCCATTGTATTCGGAGGGGTGACCTCGGAATACCAGATCAATAGGAGGGGAGACCTTAGTAACCAATGGAGTAGCTAGCTCCCAGATTGTGAGGGGGTGTATTGCACACAGTCACCACATCACCAATACAATATCAATACAATCAATCAATACAATACAAATCTAGGATGCATCCATACGCCCCCTGCAATACAATAGTGGCCAATACAATATCTGAAGCGCGCAATATCAATACAATAATGGGGACGGTGTGTAACATTACTCGTACACACTAGAGTCATGCCATTGGTGCATCAATGACACGGCCATGTTACCTTCATGGCTAGGATAACAATATTCGGCTCGGGTATCAATCTGAAGGGTCAAACAAAGGTTCAAAGTGTAGCAATATAAGAGTCTTCACAATCAAAGGTTCAATATCTAGCAACAGTCCAATATCAAAGTTCAGTAGCAACAGTTCAATATCAAAGTTCAGTAGCAATAGTTCAATGTCAATATTTCAATATCAAGGGTTCAATAGCACAGATTCAATAGCACAGGTCAGTAGCAATGGGTTCAATAACGGAAGTTTAGTAATAGTGGTACAATAACAGAGGGGTCAATAGCAAAGCCAAGATTCAAAAGCAAAGGATCAATAGCAAAGGATCAATAGCAAAGGGATCGATATCAAAGATTCAATATCAGAGAGTCAATAGCAAAGGAATCATAGCAGTGCAATATCATAAGCGAACAAATTTAAGGCAATCAGAAAGTCATGGAAACCCCTACTGAAAAGGGATAGAATATTTGTACCTTATTCGAAGCAAGCCAAATAGGAAAGTAAGGTCACCCGATGAATCAATCTTGCCGCCCGGAACCTATGAATTAGATAACGCTTATTAAAGTCGGATTACTCGTTTTAGACGGCTTTCCATTTTTAACAGGTTTCCATATTTAATAACTTCCCATTTTTAGGTAACTTTCTATTTTTGTCAGGTTTCCATATTTAGTAAGTTAGCTTTAGGGTTCATATCATTAATTAGCCAAACTTAAGGGTTACAAAAGATAATAGGTTAACTTAAAGGTTTAAGTGACAAATATCATAGTTTAAGGTTTCAAGTTAATTTAGTAAACATAAAGACTTAATATTATCATATTATAGTTTAGGGTTGAATATGTCAATTCATAAAAGTTTAGGGTTTGCATGCGACAACATTTAAAGATGAGGGTTAAAAAGTAAAATATTTTATAAATAATCACATGCAACAATATGAAACAATCCATTCGACACAAACCTACATCAATTCGACACATATGTCCATTTATTAACGACATGAAATATACAATGTATACTTGATTTTAATTGTCCCATTTTAGCATGATTTTAATATAGACGAGACATGGTTATGCCGCGAGCAAGAGTAGGTCGAACATACTCAAACAGTTACAAAGGGTCGAACATATAGCCATTCATTTGTTAATTCATGTAGAAAGCTATAATTTTATGTAATATATTATTCCATGTGACATTCATAACATATCATTTATTGTGAAGGATTGTATTAATTTATGTGGGATTCATTTGGTATATCATGTATTCAAGATGGGACCATACGACATAAAATCAGAAGAAAAACAAAGAAAGGAAATCGAAACAAGATTTTAATGCGTTACCCTTGTAGCGTTCGAATGGGAGAAAACAAGAGCCAAGTCGAGATCGAACCAAAACAGCCATGATCAACACCCTAATAGTCCACGACCCAAGTCTTTTTCGAACCAAAACCACGGCCAGTAGCCTATTCGAATTTTATCAATTTCCTTTGTACAAGCCTTGTGATCGAATGTACGAGGGAACCAATTTGTTTGCCGTCACTTTTTTTCTTAGGGTTTAGTAGGAGATTGAAAGTGAAAAAGGTAGGTTATAAAAATGATGTAAATGGGATTAAATGTGGTAAATAGTTGCCGAGAAAAAAAAAGGAAGATCAAAACAGAATATGACTTTCCAATTCACAATTTTGATGAGCTTTTATTTAAGTTACCTTTTCTTGTTTTTCAAATACATGTTCGGCCCATGCATGCACTAAATATAAGTGTATCGATTATTTATTTATTTATTATTTTGTTTTTGTACCTTAGTTTGACAATCATTTATAAGCTTGGTTAGAATTACATTTAATGAGCTTGACATGTTTTACGTATTTTATAAATATTAAATTTTATGGGCAAAATAGTCTTTTCACACATTTTAGATTTTAGGGTTTTACAATTTCTCTCCTCAAATTCCTTATTGTGCAAATTGTGGGGGTCCTCATTATGATTATCAATGTCAATCATGGAATCAAAACTATGGGCCTGATCCTTGTTATAACACTCCTTGTTTTGAAAATTTCCACCCCCCACAATATCCCGTCATGGAACAATATCCGGTCATTAATCAACATCCTCGTGAGAAAAGTATGCTAGAAGAACTTGTCGAAGACCAAACGTCTCGCAACGAAAAATCTATGCTAGAATTACTTGAAGAAGAGGAACGAGCCGCTCAGATTGAAAAATGTATTGAAGAAATACGAATTGAAGAACGAGCACTTGCAAGACGTGCCCGATGGCTCGAGACTTATATTGACGATGATGATTCTGATTCTGATGAGGAATATACGACTCCGAGTGGCAATCCCACTCCCATTAAGGAAGTTAAAGAAGGAAAGAGTATGGGAGAATTATTGGCGGAGGAGAATATGAAGAGCATAGGAGCAGTATATGTTTACGATAAAGTCGATGACGTTTATAATGATGCTCAGAGTGGCAATCCCACTCCCGTTTCAGAGCTTATCATTTCCGACTCTTCCCCTTCTCTCACGCCGGTTGAGAGAAGTGATTTCCTTTCAGAAGAGGTCGATGCTTGTCTTAACAATGATCATATTTCTCCAAAAATTGTAAATCCCGAGGACTCTCTCATAATGGGGGGTGAGCATCTTAGCACTATTCCGGAAACGGAATCGGATGAAGTAATAAAGTCTAGTGCTGAGAACCTTGTCCCAATCCCAAGTGAGTCCGAGGATATCAATCCTCCTCCTCTTGACACTCCAAACGATCATGTTGAGTTGTTCTCCGATTCTGAAAACGATTATACGTCGTTTGATGATTCTTTCTCGTATGGAGAGATCGATTATGTTGAGGAGTTAACTTCTGAGCTAGTTAGCTTAGAAGAAGTGAGAGATTCTGATGATCTGGAAATCGAGGACGAGATACTTCGTAAAAAATTGTTCAATGTAAATCTCCTCATTTCCAAGATCGAATCATTTTGTACTAAACCAGCTTCAGATCCTATCCCCGTTGTAGATAGTGACTCTATCTTGGAAAAGCCCGAAACACTTGAGGCTTTTTCCAATGATTTTCTTCTGGAATTTGAAGTATTCCGCTTTGATGACGATCATACTGACAAGGAGAATAGTGGCAATCCCACTTTTCATCTTTCTATTCCTGAGTATGAGTCGTTCACATTTGAATTGCTTCCTCCTTCCGAAAGGAGTAGACCTTTTCATGAGGAGTTCGCCGGTGAACTCGCTCACATCGATCCTCTTCCTCCGGGAATTGAGGACGAGCTTTTTGAGCAAAATGCTCAGCATCCTCTTCTATCCATGAGTGACTCATCTACCCTTGAGGATTTTACCGTGGTTGATACTTGTGTTTCATTCCTCTCCGAGGACAAAGTATTCAAACCCAGTATCTTACCTTTCAAGGGAGTTCACTCTCGGATATTTCTTAAGTCCAACACGGATGTTGTGACTTCTACAGTGGTGGATAAGATTGTTGAACATTCGCTTAATGTTCCTCAGTCTAATCTTTTGCCCACCCAACCCACCCGTTGTCAATCCATTGACACTCTCCCTTCTTATCCCATGACTTCTCCATATCTTATCTCCTATGGGAGTGAAGATACCATCTTTGACCCCGGCATTTCTCTTTCTTCTAAGCCGGTTATATCTCATCGGAGTGGAACTTTCAGCACATTCAATGTTTATCAAAACCATTTGAATGAAAGTCCGATGGAGATCTTCTCTTCCACTTGCTCCCCCATGGACCAATGAATTCGGGGTCGAGTCAAGCTAGCGACTCGGTTAACAAAAATAGTAGCATTTCATGGGTATCCACCCATGTTTCTGACTTCTTTCTATTTTCTAACACTAAGTGTGGGGGAAATTCCCCCACTGTTGTTTGCTTGTTGTGTGTTTGCTCTCTGTTTTCAGGATCCCATTGATCGTGATGATTGATGCGCCTGTTTTCAATCCAGCCGCCCAATATCCGATCTTTTTGCTAACGTTTATCTAGGCATATCTTTATTAATCCTTTTTGTGAAAAAAGATTTCGCTTCCACACTTGGCTAGTAGTATTACCTTTTTCCGTTCTATAGTTTCGGCTACGGCCGGTACTTTGAATATTGAGGGCAATATTCAATTCTAAGTGTGGGGGGGGGGGAATTCTAGCGAATTTTGATCACATATGTACCTTCTAGTACCC
The DNA here is from genome assembly GCA_910596185.1 of Chrysanthemum makinoi. NCBI lineage: Eukaryota > Viridiplantae > Streptophyta > Magnoliopsida > Asterales > Asteraceae > Chrysanthemum > Chrysanthemum makinoi. Next base: position 302,626,308 of record OU343225.1, read on the forward strand.
TAGCACCCCCGTTTTGACCAAAATTTTAAAATTTTATCGTTTTAAGTAAACTATTTTACATTTGAAAGAAGTGCTTTGCACAAAAATAATGCGTTAATGCTTCGGTATTAATGGTAGTTTAGTCTTGATTAGGCTAGAACAAGGGGAATCCCGACTCTGCTAGAGTGTTGATCTAGCTGCTCTCTTAACAATTAGGCTAAGGTTTTATGCGTTGTGCAAATGAAAATGCTAAGCGTGGAGTAGTTGGTTCTCTTTAAAGCTTATATAAGTAATCTATGGCTTTTTCTCCCATAAGCTAACTAAACGGACTAAAATACGTGCTCGTTGTCAAACTTTTGAACATTCAAATCGTCTTGTTACAATAAAAAGTTTTTAAGCAAAATTGATTTGGAGTCCGAGTTCAACTTTTTATTTAAATTTCCGAGAAAGCATACTTTCTTAAAATCTGAATAATGTTGCAAAATGAAAGTATCGTAAAAGTACTTGAATGATGCAAAAGTGAATTGCAAGTTTAAAGTTTAAAGTCAAAAGTCAAAAGTGAAAAAAAAAAAGTGAAAAAAAAAAGAAAAATGAAAAAAGTTGAAAAATGAGAAAAAAAATGAGTTGCGTGAATAAAAGTACTATGTTGCTTATGAATAAATATGCGAAACTTGTTTTTTCTTAAATTTAAATCGGAAGTTGAACTCGTATTCGTCAAAGTTGTCTAAAAGTTTGACGGTAATTTGGAAATCCTTGATTTCAAAGATCCCGAAAGCTCCGATACTATTCTCGAGGGTGAGAACCTAGTCTCCTTAAAAGGACAAGCAGAGAAGAAAGTCGCTACATGGAGTGATCTCACCTTTGAATCTCGAATTTCTAAATTATCGTCGGTTGTAATCCATTTAGGTTTAGTTTTAACTTAACGGTAGCTTCGTAAATCTTTGGAATTGAATTCCCGCTAATTCAGGTACTATTCTCTGTGAGGTGTCAAAAGCCCGGTCACTTAAAACTAATGTTTTGGGATGTGCCGAGAAGAAAGCTGCTACATGGAAAAGGCCCTTTCGATCCTTAGACTTTCGTCGTTTCCGGTGAGTTAGTACTTTATTTAAGTGGATAAGAACCATAACAAATGTCGATTTCAATGATCAAACTTTTGAAAATGAGCACACGAACTTAAATTGTTTAAATTGCGGGAGTAAAAGGTTAAGTCTCTACTTACATAGATTATGTGTATAAATAGTGTTAGCATTTTACAAAAACGTTTGCACAATAAGTTTAAGCTTAGTTTGAGAGTATCAAAAAGAGGATGACGATTACAATTCCCCGGAGACACCCATTTTGTGTGAATCCCGTTCCGTGATGCCATGTTTTGATAATCAAGCACGTTATTTATTTACGTTCAAGTTTAAATTTCTCGTAGTGAATAAAAAGTCGAAACGGGGTATTCTTGGTATTCTTGATCCTTTCATTACTTTACATGATCGGATAGCTAGGGACTAGCAATTGATTGTGTGGGGGGATGATGAGTGGCCTTTTACTCATCATTTTACGCCCGAAAACCCCACTAAAACGTCTAAAAACACGGAAATATAACCAATTATACTACATATATCCTTGGAGTGTGTTTTTATGTGTTTCAGGTACAAAGGATCGAAAACAGGGCAAAAACGGACAGAAATGAGCTTGGAATGACAAACGTGCTTTGCGAACGGAGCCGGGAGATGATTTTTCTACATTTGTGGATCCCGGGATGCATATTTGGAGTGAGAGTGGGGAAAACAAACCCGTAGCCCAATCTTAATCCTTTTCTCCCTTACCCGAATCCAAAATTACCCTTTTACCTTTTTTTTTTAAATTAAAACTTAAAAAAAAAAAAAAAAAAAGTTTTATAAGAAAAACACAAAAATACATTTTGTTTAAACCTTTTTAACAAAATACTAATAAAACCTTATAAACCTTTACTAATCCCTTAACCCTTTGACCCCTTTCACAAATACCTTGAACCCCTCCTACAATTTGACCCTTCTCCCCTTTTTTATCCAAAACCAGTACTTCAACCCAAAAAAATAAAACCCCCCAAATCCTCAAAATGGCGCCAAATAATTTTCCCCCTCCTCTCACCCCTGTCTCTTTCACTTCCAGACACCAAAACCCCACTTCACATGGGCACTATTCCACCTTGGCAATCCCCAACTCACATAAAGCTCTCAAGAAATGGATGGCTCAGATGCATCTCCTTGGGCTCCAAGATTGAATGGAAGGCTAGGATTGAATCAAGAAAGCACAAGTGCTCCATTTCTCATTTCTCTCTCACAACAAAAGCACAAGCAGATAAAAACAAGAGGAACAAGACTTTTTCATATTTTAGTATAAATAGATGTTTAGGAGTTTGTAAAAAAATGGTCTAGAATTTCCTATTCTAGTTCCATTTTATTTTTATGTCATTTACTTTAATTGTAATTTTTACTTTTAGTTTAATTTAATTTCAGTATTTTAAATCCAACATTTTTTATTATGCAGTCTTTTTTTTATTCCTGTTCTTGAATCTGTCCATGGTATTCTAAGTGTGTTTTCAAGTTTTTGTTAATGATAAAAACAAGTTTCTAAGTTTTCAAAATCTTTCCAGCTTCAAAATTTTGGTTTTCTGCCCTTTAAAGGACTGTTTGGAACAGCCTTTTTCTTGGGTCAAAATTCATATTGTGACCCATTTTGATTTTCAAATCAGTGTTAAAGTATTTTGCAAGTTCTTTGTTTAAAGTTTTAATCATAGAATCTGATTTCAAAAGGTGTTAAGTTTTCACAAAATTTTCACAGTAGCTGGAAAACAGCAGCCTATGCTGCTGTTTTTAAGCTACTTTTGAGCTTACTTAGGTAGTAAAAGTTCCTTAAAACCAGTCTTTCTTAATCTTTAGTGTGCAAAGTTTATGTGTTTTCAGTTTTTAGAGTTTTCCTTTTTCATTTACATGCCTATTTTTGCCATCAAACCTGCCCTTGTGCCCATCTTTTCTGTCCCAAGCAGTCCAACAGCAGCCCTCTAGCAGCTCCCTTCCCTTTATTTTAGCTTAGACTTAGGTGTGTTAGGATTGGATTTAGGATCCCATTTTATGTATTCATTTAGTTTAAAGATAGGTAATGATAGGTCGTAGCTTATCTTTTAATTTAGTGCCTTTTTGATAGCTTATTTATGCCTTAGAAACACCCCTTTATGCCCATATAGTCTGCTGTTATAACAGGCCTCATGTAGTGCTTATTTCAATTTCTAGTTTATTTATTTGCAGATTAGTTATAATTTAGCACTTAAGATTGTTTACATTACACTTTAGCTTATTAGAGGTTGTCTTAGCTTTTAGATCTCAAACATCTAGCTTATGAATAATTGGTTTTCCAAGTCTGAGTTTGTTTTTTTTTCATGTTGCATCTGTTGTTTAATCAGCTTTACAAATAGTTAGTTTTAGGTAGTTAGTTTAAGTTAAAGTCTTTAAAGAAAATCAAAAATAAATAAAAAGAAAAAGTGACACTCGTGGGACTTGAACCCTGGTCTGTTACTTCCTCGAGGCACAGCTTCACACACACTCTCCCTTACAATCTGCACTAGTAGCTTTCTTGTGTTAGATACTGCTTTCCTAATTATTTAAATGCACCTAGCAGTTTTAGCTTATTCCCTTTTATTGCTTCTTTACAGCTTATTTCCAATAAGCAAGCGCACCATTTTTTATTTTTCCTAGACTTAGTTTGATTAAAAGTTTTTTCTGTAATTTGCTCACATTTTTATAAATTAGTTTAGTATTTTTTAATAATTAATTTAGTTTAATTTAGTTTTTAATTCGTAATAAATAAAATAAAAGTCGAAAAAATACCCGGCTTTTTTCTAAAATTATTTTTAGTCATTTAAAATGTAGGAAAATTAGTTTTGCACTCGTAGGAATTAAATTGCATATTTTTCACTTTCAGGGCTCTATGCGTTCTCGATTTTTCTCGTTTTTGCATTTTAGCACCCTAGGATGTAGTTTAGCGTCGTTTTATTGTTTCTTAGGCCTAGTAGTAGTTTATTTAGTGTTTACATTGTTTTTCTTGCTTTATTTCCATTCCCGTTCTTTAATTTGTAGATTAGCGTAATCAAAACCCAAATTCGTTAAACCAATTCAAGTCCTAATCACGAAACTCAACGACGCCGTCAATTTCACACCTCGTTGGGACACGACCCGGGGAAATCACTTTCCCGGTATCACTTTTATCACATTCGTGAGCTTTGGCAAGTTAATCCTTTTCCTAAAAGGTTGATTTGTCGAATTTCACGATTAATTTGATATATTGATATTGTGTTTATTTTCACCACTCACAAACAACGAATCATCATCTGTCAGTACTAAAGATGTTAAGTCTGGCAGAACAGAGTGTCGATGGTTAAGTCTGTTTATGTTCAAAACAAAATAGTTGTTAGAGTTATATGTTGGAATCACTCCTAAACTAGATTACAAGTGTTAGTAATTAATATGTAATAGTTAGCTTAATTAGGCCTTTATGTGTGTTTTTAAGCTTAGGCTTATGTAGAAGGTCCATAAGCCTAGGCCCAAGCCTAATAAGGGAAGGATGGGAACTTGGTGTGTTGCCCTAGTTCCCTCCTATAAATACCTCATGTAAACTATCCTTAGATGGTTGGTTGTTCACTTTCACATTTTACTTATGCATAACGTTTTTCTCATTTCATACGCGTAGAGTGTGTGTGTGTTCATCCGATCTTTCCTTCATCTCCTTTCTTATATTGATGCTTGTGTTACAAATATGGGAACCTAACAGTGGTATCATTCGCCAAATAGTTGGGTGAAAGGTTTTGTTTTTTGAAGTTTTGTGTGTTACGCGTAACTCTCTGTTTGCAAACTTTCATACGCATAAAAACTCATTTTTTACACTTTCAAATCCAAGATTCTTGTACTTTCAAGGTTAATAGGTGTTAAAGTTTAAGTTTTTGGCAAAAAGTTTCAAACTTTACGTGTTTTTCATTATTTTTTAGCTTGGTTTTATTCGTGTCGCTTGTTCTACGCGTAAAGTGTATAAGAGTTTTTTATCATCAAGTTTCATTCTTTTGTGTTATTTTGGTGATATTGAAGTTGTTTCATCATAAAAATCGGGTTTAGAAACACTTTTGGACAGAAATCTCAGTTTTGGCAAAACCTACGCATAACAAAACCCTAGTTGTTAAGCGTAAGCTCCACAAAGTTTGATCTTCAGTGTTCTTGGTTTACTCAGTGTTTTCTTGCTTGGATAAGCCTGAAACCACTTCGACTTTGGATATCTTTTACACTAGAATAAGTGTAAAGGATTTTTTGGGCAAAACCCTAGTTTTTACGCCTAAGCAATAACTTACGCGTAGAATACTTTGCGCATAAGCATTTACTTACGCCTAAGCCTTGTCTTACGCATAAGAAAATCTTACGCCTAAGCATTCTACTACTAAGCTTTTGTTTTACGCATAAACTAAGGTTCCTTAACCCTACGCGTAAGCTAATCATACGCTTAAGATTACTTCTTACGCGTAAGTTGATGTTTTTACGCATAAGGTTTTCTTTGCCTAAGCTTGATTTCTACGCATAAGGATTCTTCATCAACAAAGTTTCACTCGACTACAAAGATCCATTTTACAACACAAGTTTCAAGATGTCTCAACCACCATACTCTAACTACTTCCCTCATGTGTATCCTCAACAACAACAACAACAACAACTAAATCAACAACAACAATTTTATCAACAAATTCAACAACAACAACAATTTCAACAACAATTTCCTCAAGGAGCAATTCAACCACAAATGATTCAACCACCACCTAGTCTTCAAGTACAACCTTACACAAACTTTCACAATCAACATCCATCCAGGAATACTATGAAGGAACCGTCTTGGTTTGCAAAGATGTGTGAAGCTTTAAGTAGCCAACAATCCATTCATGAGGCTGGATCACTTGATAGACCTCCAATGCTCACTCTCGGAAACTATGATCAATGGGTGATAAGGTTCTTTAGGTTCTGTGATCTAAAAAAGCCACATGGAAAGTTCTTGATGAAGGTTATCCTAGAAGGTCCATTTCAGATGCCTACTGTCACTGTACCCGGAGATCCAAATACTAATCCACCAAGAGGTGATGTCACTAACATTGCAAGTCTTTCTGACCTCACTACTGATGAACTTCTACACTTTGAAGCCAATGAACTAGCAATGCAATACATCCTTTTGGGATTACCCAATCCGATTCTTCGAAGTGTTGATGCTCAAAAGACTGCTAAAGCAATGTGGGAACATATTCATCTTCTCATGGAAGGCACTGAACTCAATCAAGAAGATATGGAATCCAAAATCTACTTGGCTTATGAACAATTCATGATTGAACCAGGAGAGACATTAGAGTCATATCATCATCGATTCTCATACATCATCAATGACTTTGAAAGACATAACATCATTATGCCAAGAATTGCAATCAACACTAAGTTTCTAAGTAGTCTTGGTCCTGATTGGGAAAAGTATGTCATATTCATCCGTCAAGCAAAGAATCTTCATCATGCTACATACGGATTGTTGTACGACTATTTGAAGCCTCATCAAAAAGGAGTTGACAAAGAAAGGGTTATCCGTGGACAAATTGTTTCACCTTCACTTCCGGATAATCAACAATTAGCTTTGTGGGCTCAAGCTTGTTATCCTCAATTCCCGACCTTACAAACTGTATTCACAAATCCTCCACAACCCACTGCTCAACCATCTGCTAAGATAACACCATATGATCCGTCACAGCACCAATCTTAAGAAACTCACTTGGTTCCATACAATAACAACAACAATGATCAAGCACTTTACAGTGAATCTAATGAGGATACAGAAGCTTTCGATGCATTGCAACAAGGGTTCGTCATGATTTCTAGAGCCTTCAGCCGATATTCAAACAAATCCAACAATCGAATTCGTACCTCATCAAACATAAGAAATCAGGCTGTTGTTAACAATGGACGTGTTGAAGTTCAGAATCGTGGTAATGTTTGTCAGATGGGCGGTGGTCAAGGGTTTAATCCAATGGGAAGGAATAACATGGGTGCTCCACAACAACAAAGGGCTCAAGTGGTTGAACAGGGTAATGCTCAGAATGGGATTAATGGTCTTCGTTGCTATAACTGTAATGAGAAGGGTCATCTGGCTAATGCATGCCCAAAGCCGAGGACAAGAGGCAGTGCTTATCACAAAGAGGCTTTACTCTTGGCTCTCAAGGATGAAGCTGGTGGAACTCTCACCAACAAGAAACACAGCTTTATGGCCAATGCTGAATCAGATGATGATATAGAGGACTTGCAGGCTAATGCAGCTGTGATGTTAATGGCAAACATGCAAGAGCTTCACATGAGTGACACAGCCCAGATATGACACCGGACGGCTTGTCTCAGGTACCGGATCAAACCATATTCATTACTGATATGATATATCCGCCTAAATCTGTATCCGACAAGGATCAGAGTGTTCAACATGAGCCGTCTACATCTCATTCCGATGATAATCAAATAGATCCCGTCGTTATATTTGACGATCAAGATGACCTTATGGTTACCATTGATAATCAAGTTGACTTCGTGGTTATACTTGAGGATCTGACTAATGATCATGTTGAGACTCACGTTGAACAAGTTGAACTTCCGTATGAGCTCATGACCTTACTTAAAGACCAAGAATCTCGCCTGGAAATATGCAAGGACATCAATAAGCAATTAAAGGACCAAAATGCACTGTTAACTAGGGATATTGAATGCTTAAAAAACCAACTCAACGTTTTTAAAACTCAAGAAAAACGTGAAAAAGGTTCTGAAATCGCTTTTGCTAAATCTTACCAAAACGAAAAATTATTAGAAAAACAGATACGTGACCTAGTCGCATCCAAGAATGCTTTGTTGTCTCAAATAGAACAACTGAAATATGATCATAAACAACAACTTAACACTCTCACTTTGGAAACTCAAAAAGCCATGTCTGAGTTGTTAACTTGTCAAAAACAGTTCTCTGAGTACAAAAAGCATTCAACGAAACGAATAGATAACTATCTTGAAGAAATTGTCGACTTACAAAACAAACTCAAAGAGTTTCGAAATGTTGTTTATAAACATGGTGAATCAATCACAACGATTCAAAAGTTTACTTTCAAACCAAATCCAAATGGATATGGACCGAATCTTGCTGATTACAAACCTAAGTTTTCTAATAGAGCATTCAAACCAAATCCATAAGTTTACAATGCAGAACATAGAATTGATGATTCCATTATGAGTGTTGTTGAATATAACCGTCAAGAGGAATTAGATGCAGAAGACGAGAGTTGATCAAAATTAGAAAATGTTGTTTATAACAAACCATTTAACTATTCAAAATCCGTCACTTTCGTAGCACAAAAGGATACTTCTAACACACCTTGGGTTATCACACCTATGTATGAGTCTTCTAATGTTGGTCCCCAACCCAATACTGCACAAATTAATGGTCCTTTACCTTCACTCAGTGAAGTAAAATCAATACCCGAAAGTCGTCAAATTCTTAGATATTTTGACACTTTCCTATCTGACATCAAACTTTTAGAACGTGAGATTGAATTTCATTCTGAAATAAAAGTTGAACATTTTCAATCGCCTCAGGTGCGAGAACAAAGAGATATTTTTCAGAAAAGACTTTTACCCCATGTTCAAAACTTGAAAAATTGTGCATTGTATTAGGAAAGGGAATTTCATAAGGAACTTGGACTGATGAAAATAGTTTTCGAGAAAACAGAAACATCTATTTCAAATACTAAACGTAAAAAGAAAATGTTGAGAAAAGATGTTGATCGACTCTTGGAAGATGTTATCTGTGCTGATATCCATAATATTGTGTTACTTCATTCTCTTGCATATGCATTTGATTATATCTCTGCTGATTCTGTTGAAAAAGTTGAGAATACTGACACTGTGTCACAAATCACATTTTTAAAAGTTGAAAATGAGCGATTGTTAAACGAGCTTTTAAATGCAAAACGTCGTCTTCAATGGTGTCAAAAAGATTGTCACACTCGTGAACTCGCTTGGCAAAACAAACTCCATCAGTTGTATAACAAAGCTCTTAATCCAAATGTTGAGCAACTGGATGAGGAAAAAGTGTCTTTGAAGTGTCAAATCTCAAAATATGAACAAGAAATTTCAAAAGTTAAAAAGGAATATGGTGTCATATTTGATTTGCTCAAACAGACTCGTGCAAAAGCATCACAAGAACTTGATAATTATCTTGCACACACAAATGAGGTCGTTCATAGAAATGCACAAACTCGCTCTGAAAATCAAGATTTGTTACACACTATCCATGACCTAAAAGCAGAGATGGTGAAACTTAAGCAAGATAGGGATAATAACACTTGAGTAACTACACCTACACAGATTCAAAATGACTCTAGAAAATCTAATGACAAACCATAAGAAACTAATGTGTTTCCCTCTACTGAAACAGGAATAGTTGCCTCTTTTCCCAACGCCCGCACTTCACAGCCTAGGAGCAATACAAGGAAGAATAAGAAGTTGCAACGTAAGAAAAGAACAATAAAGAATGCTGAAGTAGAAGAACACCCTAGGACTTTGAATAAAACTCAAGTTGCACCCACTTTAGATATTGCGTCTGACAAATGTAATGAACAAAGTGATGTAACAAATGTTAAATCTTTAAGTACTCTTAATGTTTTGTTTGAAGCCTCTTGTGTTGGTTGTCGTAAAAGCATGTTTTCTGGTTGTCATGATAGATGTGTTGCTAAGGCTATCTTGAATCATAAGCGGAATAATAGAAATCGGAATACCTCTAGGCCCACTAATGCTTCTAAGTATGTGCTAGGTAAACCACCTTCTAGTGTTCCTGCTAAGATCATTGATGTACCCATAGTACCCACTTCACCTCCTACGAAGAACTTATCACCTAGTGCATTCACTAAGACCAAAGCTAAGACTAGTTGGCGATGGCAGAAATGGTTACATAATACACTTGGCTTTACATGGATACCTAAAATCATGAACATGTGTGTTTCATCTATATCTGCATCGGAACCCTCTAACTCTTCGGGTTCCACATCTACTTATATTCCATCTATGTCGCTTGTGTAATGCGGTGATACAGATCATCTCTGGGTTGTTGATAGCAGATGTTCCCGGCACATGACAGGCAATCTCAAACTGTTATCAAACTTTATTTCAAAGTTCATTGGCACTGTCAGGTTCGGGGAATGATCACTTCACAGCTATTATGGGCTACGGAGATTACATCAATGGTAACATCGAAATTAGCAGAGTTTATTATGTGGAAGGTCTCGGTCACAATCTCTTTTCAGTCGGACAATTTTGTGATGGAGATTTGGAAGTTGCTTTTAGGGAGAAAACTTGTTTCATTCGTGATCTACAAGGAAACGATCTTATGTCTGGTCAACGCACATCAAGTCTCTACACAATCTCAATGCAAGACATGATTGTTTCATCTCCCATCTGTTTACTTTCTAAGGCTACATCAACAAAATCCTGGCTATGGCATCGTCGTCTCTCACATTTAAACTTTCAAACCATAACCAATCTTGCACGGTACAAACTTGTTGAAGGTCTCCCAAGATTTCGGTATTCTAAAGATCACCTATGCTTAGCTTGTCAACAAGGGAAAAGCACTCGTGCTCACTTTCCTTCAAAGGTGGAACACAGCTCACAGCATGTGCTTCATCTTCTTCACATGGATTTGTGTGGCCCGATGCGCGTGCAGACGATTAATGGCAAACGCTACATCTTGGTAATTGTAGATGACTACTAAAGATGGACTTGGGTTTATTTTCTTCGAAGTAAAGATCAAGCTCCACAGATGATCATCACCTTTCTCACGAAAATTCAAGTTCAGCTCCGGAACACAGTCCGACAAATCAGAACAGACAAAGGAACTGAATTTGTGAATCAAACTCTTCGTGCATTTTATGAGAAAGTGGGAATTGAGCATCAAACATCTATTGCACGAACACCAGAACAAAATGGAGTAGTTGAAAGACGAAACCGTACGTTAGTGGAAGCTGCAAGAACGATGTTAATTAATGCAAAACTTCTAGATTACTTATGGGCTGAAGACGTGTCAACCGCATTCTACACTCAGAATCGCTCAATGATTACCAAACGCCACAAAAAAACACCTTATGAGCTTATCCACAACCGTAAACTGAATCTCAAACACTTTCATGTATTTGAAAACTCTAAGGGTTTCCGGATCTAGAATCGTCGTACAATGGAGATTATGGAAACGATTCATGCCAATTTCGATGAGCTTACAGAAATGGCTTCTGAGCATAACAGCTTGTAACCCGGTCATAACCGTTTAAACTTCCCTCAAACCCCATCATCAGCTGAACCTAGTTTACAACTAACTCGACGTCAATTGGAACAGTTATTTGCTCCTCTGTTTAGTGAAGATATTGATGAATGTGCACCAGGTGTATCCAATGTTTCCGCTGCTCAACCTGATCAAAATCCAATACCTGATACACCTGCTACAATAACTACTGTTGAGGAAGCACCACCAGTTGATTCTACAACAACAGTTGAACAAACCGCATCCAACGACGCTGAACCAGCTGATGATCTTCTGAACAATGAAGTACCCCCACATGATGATTATGATCCAAATGCGTTCTTCAATCCGTTTACTAATGAAACTGCCACACCTGATGTTGCGGAATCATCTACAAGCCATTTGAATCCTCCCAATCTGCAGAATGTATATCAACATCAACCTTCCACACATCGTTGGACGAAAGACCATCCTCTTGAAAACATTATTGGTAACCCGAATCAACCAGTCGTAACAAGACAACGTCTTCACACAGACGGTGAACATTGCATTTATGCACTCACTGTCTGCCAATCTGAACCTAAAAACATTAAAGATGCAATGACCAAAGACAACTGGATTGAATCCATGCAAGAAGAACTCAATCAGTTTAAACATCTTGAAGTATGGGAATTGGTTGAAAGACCAACAGGTGGTTCGTCATTGGTCTCAAATGGATTTGGAAAAACAAATTGGATGCTGAAGGAACCGTAATCATAAATAAGTCACGTCTAGTGGCTAAGGGTTAATGACAGGAAGAGGGTATTGACTTTGAAGAATCATTCGCTCCGGTTGCTCGTCTTGAGGCTGTACGGATTTTTCTGGCGTTTGCGGCTCACATGAACATCACGGTCTTTCAGATGGATGTCAAAACTGCTTTTCTCAATGGACAACCGAAAGAAACGGTCTATGTTAGCCAGCCAGAAGGATTCGTTGATCCAGAGTTCCCTAATCACGTCTACAAACTAAAGAAGACTCTCTACGGTCTCAAACAAGCCCCTCGGGTGTGGTATGATAAGTTATCATCCTTTCTTATCGCCAATAATTTCATCAAAGGTTCGGTTAACCCTACACTTTTCATACAATATCACGGGGCACACATTTTAATCGTTCAAATTTATGTGGATGACATCATTCTTGGGTTAACACATCTAAAATACTCAAACGCTTTTTCAAAACTCAGGACAAAACATTTTGAAATGTCCATGATGGGTGAACTTACGTTCTTTCTATGGCTTCAAGTTCATCAATCACCCCGTGGTATTTTCTTAAGTCAGTCCAAATATGCCCTTGAAATTTTAAACAAACATGGAATGACAAGTTGTGATACCTATGCCACCCCAATGGCACACACCAACAAACTGGATGCTGATTTACATGGGAAATTGGTTGACCCTACCAAATATCAAGTATCATTGGGTCTCTCATGTATCTAACAGCCATGAGCGACATTGTATTTTTAGTATATCTCTGCTCCCGTTATCAGTCAAGACCAACTAAGAAACACCTCTCTGAGGCTAAACGAATCCTCCGATACATAAAGGAAACCATTAATTTGGGGATCTGGTATCCAAAGGATTACGGTTTTGAACTAATAGCTTTTTAGACGCGATCACGCAGGTTGCTTAGATTCTCGGAAAAGTACTTCAGGAGCTTTACAATTTCTTGGTGATAAACGGGTGTCATGGCAATCAAAGAAGCAGGATTGTACGTCACTGTCTTCAACAGAAGCAGAATATGTAGCCATGTCGGCGTGTTGTGCTCAAGTCATTTGGATGAGAACACAACTCAAAGACTATGGTTATGTATTTGATAATATTCCGATGTACTGCGACAATCGAAGTGCTATTGCGATCTCGTGCAACATTGTTCAACATTCTAAGTCTAAGCACATCAATCTTCGATATCATTTCATCAAGGAGCACGTGGAAAAGGGTACCGTTGAATTATACTTTGTGGGTACTGACTACCAATTGGCAGATCTTCTCACCAAAGTCTTAGCTCCTGCTAGGTTTAATGAGTTGGTCCACCGGATTGGTATGCGGTGTTTGACTCCAGAGGAACTCGATAAACTTTTAAAACATTCTTAAAATCAGTCAAACACCAAAACCTCTTTTGTAGATATTTTCAAAAACAAAATACAAAAATATAAAATCTGATAAAACAACAAAAATATTCTTCTATCTATATTTCTTTTAACATGGCAAGTACAATTCTTCCGTCAACACTTTACTCTTTCAAAATTCAGTATTTTTCTTGGTCAAGTGTTGAGGAGGAGAAAGTAAATATTTTTCGGTTTCATAAAACCTTGTACTTGCATGGTACCTCATCCCGGTTGTTTCTTTGATAATGGTGGTCACATTTCTGGTTCACTGACACTCTCTGGGCTCAAATTTATAAAATTTCATTATTTCTTAAGTGGAGGAGGAGTGTCGTCTAGTTTCTTTCCAAATATCAGTCTTTAAGTAACCAAAATGGAAGTTATGGGCGTTGGATGAAAATGGTTAAGGTGGAGGGACTGAAATTGCCAAAAGCTCAAAGTATTTTTTAATAAAACACTTCACCTAAATTTTCAAAAACATTAAATTCCTACATTTATTTCTTCAACTACCCAAATCCACGCCTAATATTTGATTCTCAAATCCGTGCTTTGTAATCCTTATTTGTAAGTGTTTTTATAATCTTTGTGGTGTCACAAACGTTGGTTTTTTAATTTCACAAACATCCAACGGCTTGATTTCAAGCTATGAGTGATTTTGTGTTCTACGCGTATGCGTATGAACACAAGATCATCAAAGGGTGTTTGTGATGATTAAATTGTGTCAAAATGTTCAAAATAAGGTGCCATAACCTTTTCTATTAACCAAATCCACCCAGAAATATAAATTAAAATCTTTTCAAATTAGGGTTCATACGCGTAAATTTGGGTGTTTTCATTTGGGAGAGTTTCTGGTTAAAAAGATGGTTGTGTTATGTTGTTGACATGTTTAATTTACCAAAACCTTGCTTGAATCATACCCAGAAACATTAATTTGGTGAAAACTAAGAATTAGGGTTTATGTTCATATGAATTGGGTACTTTTGATTCACAAGGGTTTTTTGTGTTAAAACTTGTTTAGGACAACTCACTAGGCCTCTAAGATAACCCAGAAAAGATTTGGTACAAATTCTATGGCTAAAACTCTTACTCGTAATTTTTGAAACCTAGGGTTTAAGTTTTACCCGTAAGCAGTATTCTACGCATAACTGTTTTAATTGTGACTTCATGTCAGAACTAAGAAGGGATTGAATATGATGTTAATGAATGTGTTATGATTCATTTATTTCAGGTTATTACGCGTGAAATATTCAATTTCAAGGTTAACTAAGCTTCTACTCATAAGGATCACCTTACGCGTAGAATGTTATGCGTAAGAGAAATCTTACGCGTAACCGTTACGCGTAAGGTTCTACAAAGGGGACTACGCATATCCTGTGAAGGATATGCGTAAACAGTAAGCTTTACGCATAAGGTTCACTCTTATGAGTAAGCCTTACGCGTAAGCTCCCACATACGCTTACACGTAAGCTCTATGCTTAAGGCCCTCTTCTTCTTACGCGTAACATTTCTTACGCGTATGTCAAGATCCTACGCATAAGCTTATAACTACGCGTATGGTTCACTGTTTACGCATAAGCTTTCAAAACCTACGCCTATGCCTAAATTTTAACCAAAATTGTGAATTGTTACGCTTGTAAATAATAAAATCATAACGTCACGAAACCAAAATGTCACTAATAAGCTTAAATGTATAATAAGTTGTGAAAATAAGTGAAAACTTGGACTTTAAAACTCAAAATTAATCAACTCACGAAACTTATCACGGCGTCTTTAGACTATTAGACTAACAAGTGACATTGGACACGTAACATTTGTTAACATATCATATTCAATAAATAGACAATAAAATCAATTGTTAACTAACATAATGTCTTTTGATATGTTGGTTCTTTTGGCTAAATATCTTTCAGATCACGATATGGACGCCCAAATGGAATACTGATAACGCTACACGCGTTGTTCGGGGTCAAAGGAACTTCCTTTTCGTCGAGCAAGTTTTTCAACACCCTAGGCAGTAAACCTAATCGTTGTAGTGTAGTATTAGGGTAAGCCACGGGAATTGATATCGTTCTCTAGGGGAATAGGAATGCTAGTGAGAAATTACTACGCTAAGGTTGGGGTTGAGGAAGATTATTTTTTAGCTTTTTATGTTTTTTAGGAAATGGAAATTACGAATCTCGGGGTTTGGATTTGGGGGTTTGGTATTTCTACCGATCACTTCTACTTATCTAATTATATAAACTAAGGTGTATGTAGTCTATGTCTAATTATTGTGTGCTCGTATGATGATTTAAAGATGTGTTTACTTAGGTTTTATTACTCCTTAATTATCTCCTATTGATGGTTGAATTGTCACGTCCTTATTCTTAATCGCGTTGTGTGTCTAAGGTCGTAGGGTATGCGTTTATCCCTAACTCTTTGAAACTACCAAAGGTTAATGCCTACAAAATCTCTAGGATTTATAAACTTAACTCTAAGGTACTATTCGGATGTTTTAGCCTACAATGACTCTAGGTACTATAAGCTAAGGTTCACAAAGATTAATCAAGCATTAATTACACAACGGATGACCTATCGCAATACTAGATCATTAACAATTAAGATAAGAGACAACCAATCAATATTCAATAATTAAGTTTCATATTCCCTAAGCAAACACACAAGTAAATTAGCCGGACATGGGAAACCAGCAAGCATACACACAAATAATTGAAGACATAATTGAATTAATGAAGTAAAACACTTATCTTGATGTAAGATAGGGTATGGAACCCTAAAATACTGTACAAGACAGCCTTGGTTCGGTTTAGGTTTTTACTCCAAAAGACTACACACCGAAAACTAAAAAATTCGGATTCTATATATAAGATTACATATGCGGCGGCGTCACCCTTTGATTTGTGACGCCGTCGGGTCGCCGTCATTAGGGTTTCGTCTTGGCCACGTTAGTCTTGCGGCGGCTTCACCTTATGCTTGTGGCGTCGTCCCCTTCAGTCTGGCGTCGTCTAGATCAAATCTAGGCCGTCTGAGTTGCGACGACCTACTATTTTAAAACCTGAAGCCGTCACTTGAAAATAAGCAATTTGGCTACTGAGCCGTCACAAAAGATGTCCGATGCGTCACTGATTTGTGCCGACGTCGTCCCCCAGTTCAGCAGCCTGAGTGTCTCGATTCTTGACTTTGGCCATTTTCTTCGTATATTCGCGCCTTTTCGTCCGAATAAGTGTCATTCATTTTGCCTTCAAGATACCTAAAAAGTGAAAAGGAACGATATTAAGTAATAACGGATACAAAAGTGATCAAATAAGGGCTTAAATGACCCCTCAAAAAGGTACATTTTAAAACCTTATCAAATATCCCTACACTTGGTATTTGCTTGTCCTCAAGCAAATGTGCTTTTAGCCAATTAATTTATAAGTTAGGGGTCATGAAGCATTGGTTTAGAACAATCCACAACACATATAAGCCCCGCAAAAGTCATAACAAGCACGGAAATTACATACTAGCACCTCACATGGGGTGTTTGGATACTCACATCTCTGGTGTATATGAAATATAACAAGTTGGAAATGGAAGATAAACACTCATTAACCGGTCCTAGTACATAGATTACCATAGGCTTGAGACTAGATCAAACCTCCATCGCTTTGGCGTAAGCACCTAGGAAAGACTATCAAAGAGGTCTTTTAAAGGGTTGTAATGTTAGGCTTACGGTAGGGAAACAAAGGGTTTGGTGGGATAGGCTATTTAGTGGTGGCAAGTCAAAAATCTTTATGTTACAAGCATGCGAAGAATGGCGTTGCTAAGCCACGACTCGACACTCTAGACTCTAGATAACTGAAACAAACAAATATAAATTAAAGATAGATGTAGAATGGTAACCCGTTTTTTTTTTCACTCTATTTTTTCTTTTTCTCTTTTTTTTCTTTTTTTTCGATTTTTTTTTCATACACTTTTACTCTACCATCCTCTACGATAACATCAAAATGATAGGGATTTATAGGCACATCCCTACACTTGAGTTTTTATTACTCTAACACTAATTTGACCCGAATTGAAAAGATCAAACCACTTGGAGTACATTATTACGCAAATAAAGGGAATTTGAATTTAACTTTTCCGATGAGTCCCAATCGTCCCAAAACTGTGTACAAAGGATATGACTCGACTTAGCAACTTATGCAAGCAACTAGATAATTGAACTAAGGGTTTAGTGTGATAACAATAATGCACTAAAAGTGAGTGCATACAAGGTAGGCTAAGGCGATTTGGGTGTACATTTGGGGGTGGGGTGTAAACAATGCTCTTCATTGATATTCCGAAAAACCGAAAAATCACAAGAACTGCGAAAAGGATAGGCTCTGAGGGGTTAACTAGGGGTATCGTGTACTAAAGATGAGTACAACGCAAGGGTGTGGGGGAATTACTCAACCGAGGTGGAAGAAGTAATTATATTACAGGTATCAAACAAGGGTTATCCTAATGCCTCTTCTCATTTAGTTATTCCTAACTACACAAGTGTAGCCTTACTAGCGATCTCGAGATGCATCACAAAACAAGTTCTAGAATCTAACATACTACCGGTTCACACTCTAAGCATTAAAGATGAATGCTTTAATTCCTACTAATCTAAGGGCGATCCTCACATTTTGGGTGGAATTTAGGTGGTAAAGGGTTTTTGTGCTAGTCATGCAACTTTCTATCCATGAGACGCTTTTGTTAAGACTAATGGCCCACTCCTATATGTCATGAAAAATTAAAAATTTGGAGCCAAAATTACCCTAACCGATATTTCTCATGGTTTATTACACAAATGAAATTGGACAAAGCAAATATTCAAGGATAAACATAGTTTCAAAGTTCCCGTTTTATTTTCCTTCCCTACACTTAAACTGAACATTGTCCCCAATGTTCCCAGAAAGTATCAAATTTATGATAATGGAAGGTAATTAAAAACGAAAGAAACTAATACTCCCCAGATTAGCTCGGTAGGATCCGTGTGAAGTGGTGGTTACATCTTTCTTCAAGAAGAATGTTTGCGTGAAAAGCTCCTTCTCATCTTATGTATCTTATTCTTGATAAATTAAACCTGCACACTTGAAGAAAACAAACAACCCAACGCATCAAACCGAACAAAGAAAAATCACATCAAGATGTAATTCCAAACTTAAATAAGATATAATGCTTGTGGAATGATGTTTGCAGATTTTCTAGAAAATTAAGGCCTGAAAAATTCCAAAAATTTATAAGTAGCACAGAAAACGGGAAAAAATAGTAAGCAGTTTTACTCCTCCTGACGCCGTCAGGTTGCGATCCTGACGCCGTCAGGTTATCATGACAGAAACTGGTCTGCGATTTTCTAGAAAAAATTCTGGAAAATTTTTATCTTTAAAATCTGGAAAAAATTCCTGCAATAACATCCATTATGACTCGATACAAGCATTTGACTCGAACAAACACACATGTATATCTTTTAAATAATTGTAATTCTCATGTTCACGTTTCTTTTAAAAACGTGTGTAATCCTCCCTACACTTATCCCTTATGTAAAATACCTTTATATGTTATTAAGACAAGGTTAAAGACAAAATAAAGCATTTTTACAAATTCAAACATGAGAATAAACAATCAATAAAAGATATACGACACACAAATAAAAATGAAAAACAAATACACATGGGTTGCCTCCCAAGAAGTGCTTGTTTTTGTTCGAGTCACGACCCTGACTCTACCCTTATTTAACGGATAAAGGGGAGGTTTTCCCTACACTTAAGCTTAAGTGCGGGTGATAGTAGCGATACACTCTTAGGGTGGAAATTTGCTACGTGAGGAGAGGGTGATGGGTGATTTATATGCTCAAAGGAGTGTGCTCCATTCATTATAACCTTACCTAAGTCTATTGGTCTAGCGGGTGAATCAAATCTCTCTCCTAAAAATGGATCATCTTCTATCAACTTCAAAAGATTCTTAGTTAAGGATCCATCTTGACCTAATAAACCCGGTTTAAACCCATAATGTTTCTTGTTATCAACCATGAATGGGTGATATAAGTGTGTAAGGTCATGGGTTACTCCTATATTAGCTTCCACTCTACATGGCCTAGAGTCAACCACCTTTATCAAGCAACTACCCGGATTATTTATTTTGATGGGTGGATTGTGGCCTAATTCAATTCCAAGATTCACATCTAAAGACGGAAAATTGGACAAGTTTTTGGTTGAGGCTCTGTTTTATAAAAATTAGGAACTTCCCTAGGACTAAGAGAGAGGTCATGACAACAAGCATCTAAACCTACATTCTCTAGTGGCGTTTGGTCCAAAGGTTCTATATCAATCGGGGTTCCTATAGTCTCTTCTACTTCGCCCGGGTAAGTTATAGGCGATGTGTGTTCCTCAAGTGATGGTAGGGCTTGTGGGCTTGGAGTTTCCACCTCATTCTCCATTATATCTAGATCTCCTAAAAGTTCATCATGTGTTTTAGTATGATCTAACCCAAATACACTCCTAAGTATCTCAAATCCTTCTTTAGCCATTTCAAATTCTTGGTCCGATTCATAAGAATCATTCTCAAAAATTTGATCACTATGTTCTATTTGCCTAAAGGATTCCTCACGCGTGTTAGTGAAATCTATCCCACTCATGCAACTAGGCAGTTCAACTATAACCATCTCACAATCTTGTTCGGGTTTAGGTTCCATGTTCTTAAAAACTAGGTCTTTTTTATCATGATGCCTAAGGTTGGATAAATCCTCCTTATCCATTTCCTCAAGTTGTGACAACTGATGGTTTATGCTTAGGAGGCTTTTCTCAAAAAAATTCCAGAGGGTCTCACTAAAAGGAGTTGATTCTAACAATGATCGTTGAATAGAAGCCACACAAGCACAAAATTTATCAAATCCATCCAACCTTACACCCGTCTCCTTTTGGATATCTCTAACATCACTCACAAATTCATTAGAACAATAAAAATTAATCCAATCTGCGAAATTCATTTGTTCCTCATTTGTTAATGATTCAAATGCAACTTCACTTGCCATAGCGACAAATGAAAAGGGTTTTACGAACACAAACACAAAGAGGGGGATAGACTACAAGGAAGCTAAAAATGGGAAAAAAAATTGCTTACTTGATAGGAATCAAGTAAGGAAACCTAAACGAGGTGGACTCCTAACTAGCTATTCTATTCCCCGGCACCGGCGCCAAAAACTTGATAACGCTACACGCGTCGTTCGGGGTCAAAGGAACTTACTTTTCATCGAGCAAGTTTTTCAACACCCTAGGCAGTGAACCTAATCGTTGTAGTGTAGTATTAGGGTAAGCCACGAGAATTGATATCGTTCTCTAGGGGAATAGGAATGCTAGTGAGAAATTACTACGCTAAGGTTGGGGTTGAGGAAGATTATTTTTTAGCTTTTTACGTTTTTTTTAGGAAATGGAAATTACGAATCTCGGGGTTTGGATTTCGGGGTTTGGTATTTCTACCGATCACTTCTACTTATCTAATTATCTAAACTAAGGTGTATGTAGTCTATGTCTAATTATTGTGTGCTCGTATGATGATTTAAAGATGTGTTTACTTAGGTTTTATTACTCCTTAAATATCTCCTATTGATGGTTGAATTGTCACGTCCTTATTCTTAATCGCATTGTGTGTCTAAGGTCGTAGGGTATGCATTTATCCCTAACTCTTTGAAACTACCAATGGTTAATGCCTACAAAATCTCTAGGATTTATAAACTTAACTCTAAGGTACTCTTCGAATGTTTTAGCCTACAATGACTCTAGGTACTATAAGCTAAGGTTCACAAAGATTAATCAAGCATTAATTACACAACGGATGACCTATCGCAATACTAGATCATTAACAATTAAGATAAGAGACAACCAATCAATATTCAATAATTAAGTTTCATATTCCCTACGCAAACACATAAGTAAATTAGCCGAACATGGGAAACATGCAAGCATACACACAAATAATTAAAGACATAATTGAATTAATGAAGTAAAACACTTATCTTGATGTAAGATAGGGTATAGAACCCTAAAATACTGTACAAGACAGCCTTGGTTCGGTTTAGGTTTTTACTCCAAAAGACTACACACCAAAAACTAAAAAATTCGGATTCTATATATAAGATTACATATGCGACGGCGTCACCCTTTGATTTGTGACGTCGTCGGGTCGCCGTCATTATGGTTTCGTCTTGGCCACGTTAGTCTTGCCACGGCATCACCTTATGCTTGTGGACGCCGTCCCCTTCGGTCTCGGACGTCGTCGGATCAAATTTAGGTCGTCGAGTTGCGACGACCTACTTTTTAAAACACTGAAGGCCACTGAAAATAAGCAATTTGGCTACTGAGCCGTCACAAAAGATGTCCGACGGCGTCACTGATTTGTGCCTGACGCCGTCCCCTTCAGTTCTAGCAGCCTGAGTGTCTCGATTCTTGACTTTGGCCATTTTCTTCGTATATTCGCGCCTTTTCGTCCGAATAAGTGTCATTCCCGCATTTTGCCTTCAAGATACCTAAAAAGTGAAAAGGAACGATATTAAGTAATAACGGATACAAAAGTGATCAAATAAGGGCTTAAATGACCCCTCAAAAAGGTACATTTTAAAACCTTATCAAATACATTGATGCACCAAATGTTCTCTCAATGGAAGACATCTTCCCCGATGGTTACCCTATGAAGATTGGAAAGAACAACCTCAGGGTCGATTTTGAAAACTTCACTTGTTCTGAGTCTTCTTGTCAGATTGCCGTGGATATTCTGAAGACTCACCCTTACCAGAACATGCTCACAAATTCTGCTAATGTGCCGGAAATCTATCTCCACCAATTCTGGCACACGGTACGAAAGGTCAAAGGTCAAAGTGTTGTGACGGTGACACTTAACCACAAACAAGTCACCATCACTCCTGCAGATTTAAGGGCTGTTCATCTTCTTCCTACCATCCATTACCGATTACTCTGTTACTCCTTACGAAGAGGTCGCTCTCCAGTTCATGGTCGACATCGGCTATGACGAAGCTGCTGGGATCATCACAAAACATTCGTCTGTTGATCTTAAGAACATTCCTCAGCCATGGAGAACCCTCTACATCATGATTGCAAAGTCATTTTCTGGACGTGACAGTGGTTTTGAGCATCCAAAGCTCATAGAACTACAAATATTTTGGGGTATGGTCAACATGAAACACATCGAATTTGCAGCTCTGATCTGGGACGACATGATGTCTTATCTTAAAAAGCCTGGCACCAAGATCCCTTATATCAGATATACAAAATTGTTGATCCAAAGAATTCTAGGGAATAATCCTGATATTCCCTTGAGACTTGATGACCCCAAACATCACTCCGTGCTACTTGAACCCACACTCAATGTGGTAAGATTTAAGGAATCAACTACGAAGAAACAAGGTGTAGTGTTACCAGATTGCCTTCTTACTTCTGCTATCAAGGGACTTCAATCGTACAAATGTTATTTGAAAGCAGTCGCATTAGGCAAAGTGGGGTTTATGGATGAAAAATCTTCTGGTACACCTGTCAGAAACACCAGAAGAGGCAGTGCAGGAAGTGTTACAAGCACTGAGAGTACCCTTAAGTATCTAAAGAGGAATCCTTCTCGTAAAAGGAAAGTTCCATTAAAGGAAGCTATCCCCATTCCCAAACCAGAACCTAAACTAATGGATGAGGACTCGAAGGACACTGAAACGGACGAAGAGGTTTTCTACTCTGAAACTCCAATCGATGACCGCTTGATAGTAGCCAAACCTCTAAGTCCCAAGGCTGATAAAGGGAAAACTCCAGTGCTTGAGCAAGAAAAAGAGAGCTCAGACGAAGAGCCACTGGATGAAGACAGAGACTACAGAAAGAAGTTGAAGAATCTTAGACTTCAACATGTTGCTTAGGAATTCACCCATGAACAAACTCGTGGCCCTGGAGGGTCTAGTGGTGGTGCACTATCAACACCAGTTTCCGATGCGGTTAATCAACCCGATAAGGGAACTGGTACCACCACCCACGAACAACAACAAAGGCAACTTGAGGATTCTATCAACTATGACTTTGAGGAACCAGAATTGGAGAAGTCTGAGAAAATTCCTGATGAAGATGCGGTTGCAGCTAAAGAAAATGCAGAAAAAGAAGCTCAAGCTCAAGCAGATGAAGAAGCCAGGATTAAGGCTGAAGAAATGGCTAAATCTGGAAAAGATGACGATGTTGATTATGATGATTTTCTTCTAGATAGTCCAGCACGCTCCAAGGAACTAACTTCTGAGCCACCAAAGGACCCTGAGCCTCCTCATGTCTCATCATTGTGAGGCTCATTTTCTCACTCTTCACCTCCACCATCCAAAGGTACAACCAGATACGCATCCAAGTCAGTAAAGAAACCAACCGACTCTTGGATATCCTGAGCTAAGACAAAGATTGTCAAAGCTGTCAGGCAAGTCAGGAAGAAAGACGTGACCAACAAAAAGCTGAATCAACTCGCTGACAGGATCAATCTTCTTCAAGACGGGATAAACAAAATGTTGAAAGAAAGGGAGCATATCCAGAAGTTTATCAATCGTGATGTCCAAGGGGAAATGAACAAGACGATTAGGGAATATACTCATAAGTTCCTTCTCGACATTGTTCCTGGAGTGACAAAAGAGATGTTCACCAGACAACTCTATCCGAATCTCATGCAGTTGGCCAAACAAACAATAAGATCAACGCCCTTAACTGTTACAATCAACCCAACTGAGCCTACAGCTTTCTCTGATGCAGAATTGGTTTCCAAGCTTGTACTCCAAATGTCAAAACGATCTGCAACGTTTACTTCTGACGAAGGTAAACTGTTTGAAGCATTGCTGGAATACCAACTTAAAACGGGATGCAAAGCGGCAGCTGAAACGGCTAAGCATCCTAGAGACGATGATGATGCGAATAAAGATAAAGAATCGAAACGCAAGAAGAAATCTGGTGAATCCTCCTCTATGCCACCACCACTCCAAAGGACTCCAACCGAAAGAAGATCTCCTCCACGTTCGACTGCAACAGATAAACCTCAGGACTCTGAGTTACCGCCATCAGTAGAGAAAACCGGTGATCATTTCGAATACACTGGTGGTGACGATGAAGAGATCCCAGAGCCCCAACAACAACCCACCTCTCCTGCCACAACAAAGAAACCAGAATCCTCCTCAAAGCCAAAGAAGAAGAAGACAAAGACCAATGTGGTCTCATGGCTAGACGAAGATGACACTGCAGAATATGACTGGTTTTCTACACTTGTTGATGCTACTCCCTCATTACCTGAAGGTCAAGAAATGGTAGATGGCCGTACTATGGAGCATGTGAAGTTTATACAAGAACAGTTTAGAGTAAAGAAGATGACTAAGGCTGAGCTAAAGCGAATTAAGAATGATGCCTTCCAACTGCTTAAAGACAGCTCAGAAAGTGCAATTGAAGTCGAATATCGATTGGCTCAATCTCGAAGCTAACATCAACTTCACAAGACATGACAAGGCTCCCTACTACACTGATTGGACCAAACCTCTACCAACAATTGGCCGACCGGATCAACCTCAAATTCCATTTCGTTACTTCTTCAACAATGACCTCGAGTTTCTTCTACACGGTAGCGATGTTACAAGGAAGTACGCTACATCACTCACATTTCCTTTCCCAGCAGCAATCTATTCTAACAATCCAGCCATCGAGGAAGAAGCCTCACATATGTTTGCTGCCAAAGTGGAAAAGTATGACCTTGATGCGATGTATGGGATTCATCATTGGCCTGAACGTCGAAGAATCTTCTACAGAAGCTGCCAGGTTCTCAAGTCTAAAAGGGAAGTGTTTAGTGAAAAACGGATCATTGCAATTAAGCATGTTACTCTGTCGTTAAAGTGGGACTACACATTCCTCAAGAACATTGTGGTCAAACGACCAGACGAAGAGGATTATGACTTCTGTGAAGCGGATTTTCCGAGACTGTCACTGAATGACATTGAAGATATGTATCTCGCTAAGGTGAAAGGATGAATGCGACATTTCTCAACAACTATCCAACGCGAGTACATCAAGTCATTATTAATCTTCATCAGAAGCATAGTGATCCAAGAACGTGTAGAGGACATTCAGCTTGCTGTTGAATCTTATCAAAAACGCGTTAATCTCACCAAACCTCAGCTACACCTTCCCGACATAAACCGACTTGCTCAATACACTATTATCAAGAAACCGTTTGGGGTAGTCTACATAAGTGAACTACACCACAACTGCTTCATGGCATGCAAAGAGCTTCATAAGTTTGGGGATTACACATTGAAGAAAGTTAGGGACGGGCTAGCATACAGATTGAAAGAGATTCATGAAGGCATCGGGTCACCGAAGCGATGGAATTCGAGGGAGAGAAGGGATGTTAAGAGGATAATCACGCGCATTGATGAAAGGTTGTTTAGGAGGGATCAGTTCAGAACATTGGAGAGTTTCGTTGGTGGTCATCCAAGCATATCACTCACAGGCTATCAACATACAGAACGCATTCCCGGAGTTATTGCTGGATTACCTGAATCTCCTGGTACCCCTTGATCTATTTCTTTTATCATATTTTAGATATGTGATTTTAATCTGACAATGGCTTGTGCACACATAACAGTGTACAACCCGTTCTTGTCATGAAAGGACCCTGTGGTACGCTTCAGTGCCACAATCCTTATAAAAGGAGCGAAAGCTTCTTACTTTTGAGTAAAACTATCAAAAATTTCATTTTCAAAGTTCTGCTCAAAAGAACAAGTACTTCCCCTTATGATTTTCAAAACCTCAAAAGTTAATATTACTCGTTGAGGGGGAGTATTTGCTTAAAAACTTTGTTCATAAAATTGTTCTTCGTGGTAATCTTCCAACAAAACTCGAAATGGTCATATTCGATATCAAAATTTCGTCAAAAAATAACATTTATATGCCATTTTTTAGGGGGAGAAAAATTATGTGATAAGAAATATGTTGTGAATTGCAAATGAATCATCGTACTAAAGACTTAACCAATGAATTGACGAGATCTAAAAGTTAGTAACTCGAAAAGACTTGTCCGGGACGGGTAATAATTTCAAGCTAGTTCGCTAGCGATGTAAACGTGTCTCGCAAAGGACTAGTCTTAGTAGAATGTACCATTCGAGAAACTCTTGATAGACATGAACTTTGACGGGTTTGACAACCTTTCGAGGCTTGTCCACACCTTCAAGGTAGTTATTAGAGCTAGTTGTCACCTAATAGCTGACAATGTAACTCTTTAACTATGCAACGTAACCGTGTCTCGCGGGGAATTATCTATCTAGAGTTGATCAATTCAAAAGTGCGTGCTCTTCTCTCACCGTGCAGATTTCTGTCAAAATTCTTAAGCACGTGTGGAGGGGGAGTATTTCTGCAAAATCTTAAACTCTCAACAGTGGTATTAAATGCTTTTACTCATAACCACTTTGAGAGATTTTCATGAAAATGGTTTTATGGCAACATAGGTTAGTCATGGAGTTATAAGGTGACTAAGGTTAGGAATAATCGTCCTATGATCCACCAGAGCCGGAGGGATCTACCCAAGGACACCACCAATAGTTAGAATTAGAAGTCCTTAGGTATGATTATAAAAAAGGAGAAAATGAGAATCGGAGAAAGAAGGAGTTGAAGAATTACAAAGAAAAGTAAAAGAAAAGGGTGAAAAGAAATAGCCCTCCAGATTATTCAACTTAGGGCAGACACCGGGTTCAATTCATATGCTACTGGTTGTCACTTGATGACACCGGTATTGAAGATCAAATTCGTCATGGACCCAGTGACGCATGCACTAAACCTTCCCAAACCACTCAAGTTTCTCTCAACTGAAACTTGTTTCATTCTCACAGGGAACCCTACGTAAACTATCGGCTTTCTCTTAGAGATTGCTGGTATTGAAGAATGATACCCTCTCCCTAGCCTCCGCTCAGGAAAAACCAAAGCGCACTATAGAGTCTAGAGCCACAAGATTCATCAAAAGATCTCTTAGGTACACTTGACATTTCATCACTTGTCGATCAACAATAAGGACGCAAGTGATACATTATCGAGTCCTTCACACATCTTAGCAATCTGTCGAGAACATTTATGAGAGGTTCACACACGTGGTCCTCAGTAATTGAATGGAAACTCCTGCCAGGGTCAACATTAAACAGCCCTGACAGCAGGTCTCTTCGGTAACTCCTTGTGGGTTACGCTTAGTGTGTCTCAAACGGTCTACAGTCGTGGGGTGATGCTTTGGTGTACCTCAGCGACTCATCTGAACTGTAGGTGTACTTCGGTACATCGCGTTATCTCACTTGTGGGACTCCAGTTCAGGAACAGCCTTTGTGAGAATTAGAGATGTGTTTTCACACTATGATGTTAACCCGCTCGAAGTTCAAACTTGTAAGCGCTGGATTATTTCTAACCCATGTTTTATGTTTTCTTCTTATGGATGCTTCCGGGTGGAAAAGATCGTGCTGATTCTCCACATGTTCATACCAACTACATCATATTTAAAGTTCTCACATGATCAAATGCAACACAAAGTTAAAATGATTCTTCATCAACTTAAGAATCTACAAAGTTTAAAGACTTAAAGAACTACATCAACACTGAAATCCAACGTTAAAGAGTGTGTGAGCATGTTGGAGAAAGACGTGGAAACACTGGAGCAATGAAGCGGACCTGATGTAGATAACCACAACATACTATCACTTCCATCACAAAGAACAAAGATCAAAGAACAAAGAAAATGAAGACATCAAAGCTGAAAAACTTCAAAGTTAACAAGATCCCTACACTGGGGAGATTTTTGTAATCAAGACACTTCTTCTCACAAGAAAGAAGAATGTCAGAAGACGTCAAAGCTACTATTACATCAGCACCTACAACGTTTAAAGATCAAATCATCAATCACTAACACTTAGGGGGAGATTGTTGGAATCACTCCTAAACTAGATTACAAGTGTTAGTAATTAATATGTAATAGTTAGCTTAATTAGGCCTTTATGTGTGTTTTTAAGCTTAGGCTTATGTAGAAGGTCCATAAGCCTAGGCCCAAGCCTAATAAGGAAAGGATGGGAACTTGGTGTGTTGCCCTAGTTCCCTCCTATAAATACCTCATGTAAATCATCCTTAGATGGTTGGTTGTTTACTTTCACATTACTTATGCATAACTTTTCTCTCATTTCATACGCGTAGAGTGTGTGTGTGTTCATCCGATCTTTCCTTCATCTCCTTTCTTATATTGATGCTTGTGTTACAAATATGGGAACCTAACATTATATTAAGAATAGATATGAACGTGTAGAGATATCTTAGGAGACAATATCTTTAACCTTCTACAAGTTTGTTAGATAATTAGGGTTTCCTTGGTGTATAAAAGGAACCCTAAGGTGTTAGGTTAAGGTACGGGTTGTATGCATTAGCTTTCAAGCAAATTAATAGAAATTACGAAGTTAGTTTATATTGTTCTTCATACTTTGTGTGTTAAAATTCCGCATTAACACATCAAGCTTTTGCTAAAGAGTTCTTCATATAGTAAATTGAATCTATTCAAGTTTACTATTAGTCATTCAAGGCTACTTAGGTCCAGAAACTTTTGGACCTAGAAGTGGTATCAGAGCCTGTTGAAGGACTCTGTATTGAAGAAACAAATCATACGAAGAACACTCATCTCATCTCTCAAAACCCTTAAAGAATGTCTCTTCATGACGATTTCTCAAACCATCATAGTGATGAAGAATGTTCTGAGAAAGAAACTGAAGCTTCAGAAGCAGGATCTCAGAAACAGTAGAAGAAACAACAACAACAACTTCCTGCAACAACAACTATCTCCAATCTCAAACTTCCTATTCTGAAAAAGGAAGAATACGACATCTGGGCCATAGAGATGGAACAATATTTGGAATATGTAGATTATGATGTCTGGAAAGTGATCCAGAATGAGAATTCTAAGAAGAGAATTTCCAAAGGCAAAGATGGCACAGTCAGGATCCTTCCACTAGTCGCAAATGCAGAGATACTTACTGAAGAGAAATAAAGGAAGGCAAGAACTCTCCTAAAGATGGTCATACCAAAGGAACATCTGAGAAGGTTCCACAATTTAGACGATGCTAAGGAAATATGGGAGGCTATTAAAACAAGATTTGGGGGAAACACCAATTCCAAGAAAATGCAAAAAGCTGTTTATAAACAACAGTTTGAGGCATTTTCAATCAGCAGTTCTGAAGGCCTAGAGAAAGGCTATGACAGGTTCCAACAACTCCTGTCACATTTGGAAACACATGGATCTGAGGTATCCAATGAAGATGCTAATATGAAATTCCTCAGATCATTGCCTAATGAATGGTCAAATCTAGCAATGATAATGAGGAATAAAAAAGATATTGACACTTTGTCAATAGATGACTTATTTAATAATCTCAAAGTATATGAACAAGACATCAAGGGGAATTCAAAAGCTTTTTCAAGTGATAATGTTACTTTTGTCTCTCATGGCAGAACCATTAAAACCAGAGTTAAGTCTGGTAGTGGTTTTAGTTCTGGTAGTTATACAGTTAGTACTGGTGTTAAGGAAAAGGATGAGGCTGCTGGTTTTGCTGATAAGCTCATCTACTCTCTATTTTCAAATCAATCTGAGAACATTCTAAATGAAGAATTGGATCAGATTGAAGATGAGGATATGGAGGAAATGGATATCAACTGGCAGTGTGCCATGATTGCATTAAGGATGAGAAAATTCTTCAAGAAGACTGGTAGGCAAGTGCGCATTGATGGAAAAAGACCAGTAGGATTTGACAAGTCAAATTTGAAGTGCTATAGGTGTCAATAGAAGGGTCATTTTGCTAGGGAGTGTACTGTAAAGGAGGGTAATGAGGAGAAGAAAAGGGATTCCTTCTACCCTAGACATGCTGAGAAGGATGACAAGAATCAGACTGGGCTGCTTACTTTGGTAGCTGGTCTGGTAAATTGGGGAGAGCATCCTACAAAGGGGACAGAAGTCAAGCATGCTCTCATGGCCATAAGCTCCAGCAGTGAGGTAACTTTATGTTCAAAATTGTGTACGGATTCATACAATAAATTGCAGTCCCTTTATGATGAACATATGGGTCAAATGCGTAATCTAGAAGTTAAATTGCTTGCTTATGAGAATGCTGTTAAAACATTAGAAAAACAAGTAAATAATCTTCAAAAACAAAATGCTTCTCTAAATGAAAAGATTACCTTCCAAGGTAATGAAATTTTTGAAAAGGATGAGAAGCTTAGAAGATATAGGAAAATAGGAATGAAGGCAATAAAGGTAAAAAAGAGCTGCAAAAGATAGTTAATAAATGGCAAAGCAGTAATAAAAACTTGTGGAGGCTTATTAATTCAGGAATGTGTTCTACAAGTAAAATTGGTTTAGGGTATGGGATAAAATCATATAAAGAGGTTTTAAGTTATGAGGAAGAGGTGATGGAAAATGTTTTTGTTAATTCAAAAGTTGATTTTGAGGGTAAACCTAGATATCACAGATTTGCTAAAATAGACAATTACAAGGGAGTTCCACCACCAATTAATGATGATTATACCCCTAAACCTGAGAAAGAATATGATGAGTCCTTATTTGACTATAGCAAATGGAAGAACCCTGAAACTGTTGCTTCTCAGGACTACTCCATTGAATTTACTGACTCTCAATCCAATGACAGTAAAGGATTTTGTGAGAAAAGTTCTGACACCAGCGTCTTAGAAGGTAAGACCAATAAATACTCTTCTTGTTAATCTAATGACAATGAAGGATCCACTGGAAATACCTCTGAATGTTCTTTAGAACTTAAGTCTGAGCCTATAAGGATAACTAAACATGTTTTAAAAAGTGAGCCTCATCTGCCAAAACAACCTGAACCAGTTAAACCTAGTGTGTCTCAATCTAATCTAAGATCAGACTCACCTAGCTTTGTTCCTCAAAGGATAACTCCTAGACAAAAGATAGAGATATATAGCACTGATAAGGTTAACTGGAATGCTAGAATGGAAAAGGAGTTAGGTGCATGTTACTCCTTTGATGTTAAAAGATGTTTTGTTTGCAAAAGCTTAACCCATCTGATTAGAGATTGTGACTTCCATGAAAAGAGAATGGCTAGAGAAGTTGAGGAAAGAAAGAAAAAGGATGTTAACACTGGGAATAGGGTAAATAAACCAGTGTGGAATAATGTGAACAGGATTAACCATGCCAGTAAGTTTATTACTAAACCAGTACCTGTTAATACTTGCAGTACTTATGTTAATTCTGATAGATCAAGGGTGGGCGTTGGTGTTCAAGTTGGTACTAGTAGGCAAAACTTTAATACTGGTAATGTATTTAGAGTTAATACTGGTCATGTTAAATCTGACCAGGCTAAAGTTAATTCTGGATATAGATCTAAACCTACTAGTCCATCACCTAGTCCTAAGTTCAGAAAACCACAAGTGAACCATTTTAATCAAAGACTTCATTATGATTCTCATTCACCTGTGAGAAGACCCATGTCTCAAAATGCATCTCAAATGTTTCAATCTTATGCTGCAAGGGGTAGTTGGGGGACTGCTGTTAAGCCCTTAGTAGGTTATACTTGGAGATAGACCAAACCAAATAGTGGACCAGTTTCTGTTAATGCTAACAGATCTAAAGGTCCACAAGGCAGACCCAAGCCTCTACAGGCATGGCTCCCCAAGAGAAACTAATTTCTCTTCTCTATGCAAGAACATCCTTATTTGAGCAATACAGGAATCTTTAACAGTGGATGTTCTGAGCAGATGGCTGGTAACAAAAATCACTTGGAGGAGCTTAAGGAAGTCCAAGGAGTTTCTGTTACCTTTGGAGGATGCATAGGCCAACCTATGCGTAGTTAGACTTTTTATGGAAGCATTATGAACAATTGGATGTTTGTGTGATTTGGTGGTTTTTGTGGACACCTTTTGATTTATGTGCTTGATATTATATCTTTGGTGTGCTTGAACAAATTCTATCTGGTTTCTTTATGGATTAATTCTGCTGGTTTTGAGTTAATTTTGTCTGTTGTCCTACATATTGTATTTCTCTTGGCTTTAAACTAATTTTTCAGGAAAATGCAATGTCTATCAAAGATAGGGGAGGCATGGAGGTTATAATAATGGATGTACTACTATTCAGACTTAAAACTGGTGATGTCATACTTAAGTCTGTTTGATTGCTTTATGTCTGACAGTGCAAAATTATTATTTGTTATTCATATTTTAAGTCTGGTTGACTGCTCTATTTGAGGGAAGGAATAAGCCTAAGGGGAGGCTTATTGTCTCAAGGACGGTTAGTACTATACATCTGGGTAAAATTTTGTATAGTTTGCATTTTTCTTTATTCATTAATATTTGTGCAGATATTGTATAAGCAATCAGTAATGAAAAGAAAAAGGGAAAATCCATTCATTAAAAAGTTGCATCCTAAGATGCAGCATTACAAGAGACAACTTCATTACATCAATAAAACACAACAAACAAACTCCTACACCAACTAGCCCACAACCCCCTTCCCCTTTCCACTGATGACAGGCATGCTTTGCTTTCCTCTCTTCCCAATCACCTCCCAAGCACGGCGACTGGGAATACCCAGCACCTGTTCTCTCTTATGTGGTGCTGGATTGGGGGAACCTGGCCTTTGTGCAAGAGAGGCTACCACCAAAGCTTTGTAAGGCCCAACTATTTCATCATCATCAGTGTCATGGTAGGAAGAGACAAAGCTTGGCATGGAGTTCAGATCAGAGCTGGTGTCTTCCACATGTGATGGTGGGGTAGGAAGTTCCTCAGATGAAGTACCCAGAGGTGCTAGTGCTGGATTTGTATTCATGAAGGTCAGTGTGGTGTGCAGGGGAGGAAAGTAGTTCTTCCATCCATCATTGGATGAAGAGCTAGATGATGAGTCAGATGAGATTTCAACAACATCAGGGTTACTCATTGTAGTTGGAGTTTTTGTAGGACTCTGAGAAGTTTAAACATGTATGATGGTTTTGGTTTGTGATTCAAAGGCTCTTTTTATAGGCAAAGTTCACTCAAATATCTTCACCAGCAACATTTAATGCGAGTAACTTTTAGTTGGTGAAGGAGTAAATATTGAAGATATTTTTACTGACAAGGGTTCACCATAAGAAGATATTTCCCAGGGATTTTCTTTATCCATTTTTAGTTCTGGTCGTTAATACTGGTGGATTCATGGTTAAGTATGGTGGTTTAATATGTTACCATATTTTATGGTGTATCGATTATCTTTCTATACTTTGAACTTATTCATTTTCCAAAGATAATTGAAACCCTACCAGTATATATACTCCTCATAACTCTGTTTTCTTATATGAGTTATAAAATAGAGTCAGTCGTGATCATCTATATTCCTTATATCATCATGGTTTCCGCAGAATGGTGTGTTAAGAATGGTGTGTAAATTAGTAATGTCATGGAGTTGTGTACTAAGTTGTCTTCTAGAATTTCAGTCTTGGAACAAGATCTTGCTTTGACAAAACAGGTGTTGGGAGCTAAGGTGAATCAATTGGAAGAAGACATCCAGAACTTATAGTCCAAATAGGGTATTCTTAATGAATTGACTCAATCTCCAGAGTCTGTGAATAATCTTCATGATTCTTCCAAACAGAGGAAGAAATCAAAGTTCATTACCTTGAAATGGATGGTTCAAAATCTTGATCCAATAATTGATTGGGAGATTTATTAGGATCAATTTGGAAAAGCTTGGAAGGTCATCAGATACAGTGGAAAGTTTGATGTTCATAATCATTTTAAAGATTTGATAACATCTTTTAATCGACAAGAGTTGGACACTTTGTGGAGTTTGGTTCAACAGAAGCTCAAGATTGCAAACAAGTCTGATGTTAAAGAGCAAGAACTTTATACAGAACTTAAAAGACTGTATGCACTTGATCCTACAGATGTATATTGGAATTTTCCATGTCAAGATTCCGGTGTGTCATGGAAATTTTATGATAAGTGTGATGTTCATCATTTGTCCACAAGAAGTGGAGTTGATTTGTTCATGTTGGCAGAAGTAGAATATCCATTGTGTGCTGAAGTGCTTCAAGTAATGTTACTCTCTAAGCTTCAGTATGAAAAAGAATATGTGGTTGCTGAAAAGCTCATCAAAAGGATCTGTGATCAATTGTTGGCCAAATAGTTGATCAGATTGAAGAAGAAACAGCATTCAAACGGAGACGTATGAGATAAAATTGCTTGTTAGTTAAAAAAACAAAAATGGGTATTCAACTCACGATATCTGTGTGGATGAAGAGTTGACTAGCCCACAAGATCATGGCTTGTGGTAAAGGCTGTGGAAAACCATGGCTAGTCCAAAAGGGTACAGCTTTTGGTAAAGACTTAACAAATCTGTTGATAGTTGCTGGTTTGCTAAAAATCATATGGTTATCAATGTACCATGGTCTGATACACCAAAACATTGGCTACTCCAATGGTGATGGCTAATTGGTAAAGAGACATCGAATCCATTAAATTTTCTATGATTCACCTCTCACAGAAGTTAACACATCTGAAAGTGATGAGAATAGTATGAAACTTTTATGTTTTGATGTACAGACAGTCATTATTGCTGAAAAGACCAAGGAGTGCTAAACGTTTGCTGATATGAAGCTGTTCAGACCAAATAATGAAGACAATCTCAAGAATGCAGCTTAAAGATAATTCCAAGATCCCCAGGAGCTTAAAAGAACTTGAAGTTCATACGTGAAGATCAAGTTGGGGGAGGATTGTTGGGAATTATATTTTGTAATGGTTAAGTATAGTTAAGTCTAGTAGCAGTAATAGTTAAGTCTGGTATATCAGACTTAAGTCTGTTTTAGTTAAGTCTACCAGTACTAAAGATGTTAAGTCTGGCAGAACAGAGTGTCGATGGTTAAGTCTGTTTATGTTCAAAACAGAATAGTTTGTGGAAAACTAGAAGGGGGGTTGAATAGTTTTGCCGATTTTACGTTAGTTTCAAAAACTTTTAGATTCGTTAATATGTGAGATCTTATGGATGTAGAGAAAGTATAGATCTAATGATAAAGCAAGTAAATAAAGTAAAGCGAAGGGAAAGAAAAGACACAACCGATGTATAGTGGTTCGGCTACAAGGACACCTTCCTTGCCCTACTCCACTCCCCGAGTCACCTACTCGAGAGTTCAAGCACTATGTCAACAAACTCCTTCACTTGGCGGAGAAGCCTTCACAACGTTGCTTACACTTTTTCCGGTACAAAGCTAAATACCGAGTCCGTAGCACGGTGGACCAAACCAACACGACTATTACACAACAAGTATGTGAAATATCAAATACAAGATCTTTGCTACAGAAATCTTACGGAGTGACAAATCAATCAAGGACCCCTTGCTTGGATGACTTGTAGAATGCTCGTGATCTTACCTTAGAGAAGGACCTATATGAGGATCACAAATAGAAAGAAAGAAAAACAACTCTCTAGATCAAGTGATCTATATGTTAGAAGAGAATGAGAGTGTATGAGAGATTTAGTAAGAAGAGGGGTAAGTTAGAATGAAGAAATCGCTCTCTATTTATAGGCAAAAATATTCACTGTTCCTCAGATCCCACGGATCCCTTCCACTTGGGATCCGTCTAGTGTAATCCTAGGGATTCGTGGAACGCTCCTTTTTGCCCATAGGTTTTTTGGTTATGGGTCATGGGTTATGGGTTGGTCCATGGGTTTTTCTTTAGATTCAATGTATCTAAATATACATTGTATCTAGTCTACGTGGGTATGGGTTAAGATCCATGGGTTATGGTCCATGGGTTATGGTTTTTACCCATCCTAATAAACTATTACAACAAATACTTAATTACTACATTTTTGTATTTAAATGGCTATATGTAAATGCTTTACAAAAATAACATGTATCCTTATAATTATACTTAATATAACATTATATTTGTTATCAACAAAACACAAAGAGATCGCAAAAATTAATAAATGTTTTTACGGTTTATTTGTATTAACAATCTCCCCCTTTTTGTTGATGACAAAACATAATGGTATGATGAGGAAAACTTAAGAATAGATGTAAGTTTTGAAAGCCCCTAAGTTTTACTTCTTCTCCCCCTTTTTGTCGAAACAAAAAGTTAACCCTTGGAAGAAATAAACATAAAAGTGTGGAAAAAGTAGTCCACGTATTTCTAACTCCCCCTTGACGGTAGCTCCCCCTAGCTTGGGCGTCAAGTGAAGAAAAAATAAAGATCCTACAAAAAGAAAGGTTAGTAACATGCTTAAATAATCTTGTGATTGCCGAGAATCAAGATTGGGAGCCAAGGTATGAAAACAAGGCCTTGTAATAAAACAACAAATTGTAGTGGTATTTATGCCACTTACAAGCATGTAAAAATAAGAACAAGACTTGTTCTTGAAAATGACTTCAAAAGAAAAAAAATACTAAAAATAGAAAATAGTAGTAGTGATTCCTTCCATGCTTGCATAAGGTTATGGATGGAGGTTTTGATGAGTGATGGTATTGATGCGATCAAGAATGAGGTTGAGTATGAAACGCATTTCTTCCCTAACTTCTATTGCAATTTCCCTAGTGGATTGGCAATGTTCACAATGTAAATGATGTGGGAAATGAGTGCGGAAGTTTTCCGGGTTGTTTTGATTTGAGTTATGCGGAAGATGTGGTGGAAAAATAGGAAAATATGGATCAACATCCGGAATGTTTGTAAATGGTGGTGAAAAAGAACCTAGATGTTCTTGTAATGTGATGGGAGCTAATGGTGGTGATGTTTCAAGATCTTGAAAAATAGTATTTGGAGATGTGGGGGGTGTTGAAAATACTATCTCTTTTTGTTTAGGTTGTTTAGATCTTGTTGGAGTCTTAAGGAGTTCCAAAAGAGTGACTTTAGGTGGTGATGAAGTTGGTGTACTTGTTGGTGATGAGGGAGGTGCTATAATGGAAGCATCTTGTGGTGAGTTATTTGTTGAGGATGAACCATTTGAGGTTGGTTTTGCTAAACAACAAGATCGGATACTAATCCGTGCGGATATCCTAGAGTTTGATTGTGGTATTTTGGATGGTGGTAGCACAAAGGTTTGGGTATCATGAAGATGATTGTTTGTACAAGGTGATTCATCTAAAGGGTTTATGGATGACATGGTGTATTGTGGTTATGAGGATGAGATGGATTATGCAAGCATTTTGGGAGTTCTATATATAGAAAAACAAAGCATTGTAATGAATGCTTGACCCAAAATGTGGATTAAAATCTAATGATTAGATATGAATTCAAGGCATGTGATCATGAGAACACAAGCATTAAAGAGCATACTCCCAAAAATGAAACAAATGTGGATTTTTCATCCAAAGTGAAAAAATAGAAGGTAAAAACAGCTTCTGTTTCATGGATCCCACGGATCCTTCCCTTGAAGGATCCGTCCAGCATGAAGGCTGGGATCCGTGGGTCTGGTGATGCAGGCAGCACAAAATTTTCCTTTTTGAAAACATTTTGCCTATTGTGTGCCTATATGCAAACTATTTGGAGTTATGGTTATCTCGACTCCTAAAAAGAAAAAGAAACATAAACTAGAAGTAGAAAAGCATCCTATTGAGATAACCCGAAAACACATATTTAGTACATAAGTACGTAATTTAGTGTTATCAATGCTCCTAATTCATTGTTGCCTAAATGAATGTACCCGAAAATACATATTAGTTATGTGTCCCCTTTAGCATTCAAAAGACATGAGATGCAATGAAAACGGGTTTTTACTTTGTATTAATAATGAAAAAATGATTTGTCCTAGACGTGAGAAATTGCTTTTGTGAAATTGATACGGGAAGGTATCATCCTTTTAGAAAACATTTTGAAAAGATGTTTTCTTTGAAAATGTGTATGTGTTTTTTTTTTTAAAAAATAAGAAAGCTATAAGTGGAAAACTTATCTTGGGTTTTGAAAATTCCCGTATTGTTTGTGAGTTGTGCATGAAATAGAAATTCTAGACTCAGAAAGAAGAAGGCTAGTGTTTACATACCTTGTAGAGTCAAATAAGTTACGACGTTTGTTCCATTAGACCAAGACCAAGACGAAGTAGGTTGAATTGTTCCCGCTTCAACGGTTTGGTGAGGATGTCGGCTATGTTGTCTTCGGATGCTACCTTCTCAATAGAGATGTTCCCTTTTTGAACATTGTCTCTTAAGAAGTGATGACGAATCTCTATATGCTTTGTGCGAGAATGCAATAACGGATTCTTGCTTAAGTCGATGGCACCTTTGTTGTCACATAGGATGGCTATGTCGCTTAGATGAATGTCGTAGTCGACTAACGCTTGTTTCATCCATAGTGCTTGTTGGCATGCTTTGCTGGCGGAGACGTACTCGGCTTCGGTTGTTGATATTGCTAGTGCCGTTTGTTTCTTAGAAAACCAAGATGTTAAGCAACATCCCATGAAAGTACATACCCCACTTGTACTTTTTCTATCAACGTAATCACCTGCATGGTCAGAATCTGCATATACAGTACAATTTTTTCTACTCCCGTGCCCTTAGGGTACCATAATCCTAAATGTGTTGTACCCTTAATATATCTAAATATCCTTTTTACGGCTTCTAGGTGTGATGTTTTAGGGTCTTCTTGAAACCTAGCACATAAGCAAACACTAAACATGATATCCGGCCTACTTGCCGTGAGGTAGAGGAGACTACCTATCATGCCACGATATTTAGTATTATCTACGGATTCGCCGTCTTCATCTTTTGTGAGTTTGGTGTCGGATGACATTGGAGTCCTAATTGGTTTTGACTCTTCTAGACCGAATTTCTTTAACATCTCCTTGATGTATTTAGATTGATTGAAGAAGATACCATCTTCTACTTGTTTTATTTGTAGACCAAGAAAGAAACTAAGTTCTCCCATCATACTCATCTCGAACTCGTCATGCATGATTTTAGAGAAATCATTACACATGTCTTGACAAGTGGATCCGAATATAATATCATCTACATATATTTGTACTATGATTATATGTGACTCTCTTTTCTTAGTAAAAAGTGTGTTGTCAACTAACCCCACGGTATAGTTGTGTTTAATTAGAAATGACTTGAGTCTATAGACTCTAATCTAGGCACAAGCATACGCAAGAAGTATTCTTATAGACTCTAATCTAGCCACGGGGGCGTAGGTCTCATCAAAGTCTATTCCCTCTTGTTGGTTATACCCTTGAGCAACGAGTCTAGCCTTGTTCCTAGACACTACTCCGTTTGCATCTAATTTGTTTTTATAAACCCATTTGGTTCCTATTATGGTTTGATTACTAGGTGGAGAGACAAGTGTCCAAACATCATTAGAAACAAATTGATTTAGTTCTTCTTGCATAGCCATTACCCAACTCTCGTCTTTTATGGCTTCTTGTGTATTCT
This sequence comes from Chrysanthemum makinoi, assembly GCA_910596185.1. Lineage (NCBI taxonomy): Eukaryota > Viridiplantae > Streptophyta > Magnoliopsida > Asterales > Asteraceae > Chrysanthemum > Chrysanthemum makinoi. Next base: position 302,666,216 of record OU343225.1, read on the forward strand.
TAGGTTCTAAGGTTGAAACGAAACAAAACAAGCTACTTTGATTTTGAACTTGAGACCTTAATGTTCGTTCGTTTAGCTTTCCTATGACTTTATCTACGGGGTGATCTTTGGACTCTTTAATGTTTATTATTTCATCACTTAGAGGTTCTTCTTCTTCACTTATCTTTTTCTTTATTACTATAGCTTCACTTTCTATAATCTCGTCATCGACAAGAGGTGGAGAGGGTTTGGGTCAACTTTCATCAAATTTTATATTTAATGACTCTTCTACCTTCATTGTTTCTTTGTTTAATATGACGTAAGCTTTGCTATTTGGCTAGTAACCTAAAAAGATACCTTCGGTTGATTTAGGATCAAATTTTGTAGGGTAATCTTTAGTGTTAAGAATAAAACATTTACTACCAAAGACTCTAAGGTGATTTAACGTAGGCTTTTTGCCTCGAAGTAACTCATATGGAGTTTTTCCTAAGATTGGTCTAATTAAGACTTGATTGAGTATGTACGTTGAAGTATCAACGGCATTACACCAAAACTTTTGAGGTATGGATTGTTCATTAAGCATGATTCGACTCATTTCTTGTAGGGTTCTATTCTTTCTTTCTACTACCCCATTCGATTGTGGAGTGCGTGGAGCCGAGAAGTTGTGAGTAATACCATTAGCGTCACAAAAAGCTCTGAATTGCACTTCATTATCGAATTCCCTACCATGATCCGTCCTAATAGCACTATGGGACTTCCTAGTTGTCTTTGGATCTTTTGCTTAATATTTCAAAATAATTAAAGGTTTCCGTTTTGTTCTTTAAGAATTTTGTCCATGTATACCTAGAATAGTCTTCCACTATGACCAAAGTATAGTAGTTGCCTCCATAACTTTGGATAGCGGATGGACCAAATAAATCCATATGTAGTAATTCTAGACACCTAGTTGTAGAGACCATGTTTTTAGCTTTATGACTAGAATGAGCTTGTTTTCCTACATTACAAGCATCACAAAAGTGATGTTCATATTTCAACTTAGGTAGATCTCTTACTAGATCTCTGGATGATAGAGATTGAAGAAGTCGCATGTTGGCGTGACCCAATCTTCGATGCCATAAGGTCGAAGTATCATCCATAGAGGTAAGACATAGTTTGTCTTTAGGTTCATTACCGATTTTAATGACATAAACTCCATGTTTCCTAATTCCTCTTCCTATGGTTATGCCATTTTTTAGTATCTTACTACCGGTTTCGGTAAAAAGTACATTGCACTTTTTATCACATATTTGTCCTATACTTAAGAGGTTAAAGTTTAGGTTTTCTACGTGACACACATCGTTAATGGTTAGAGATTTGTTAGAGATCGTACCTTTACCGATGATTCTACTTTTGCTAATTCCAAACACCACATTACCTCCATTTACGGATTCATATGTGGAGAATAGATCCCTATTGCCGGTCATGTGCCTCGTGCACCCGCTATCCTTGACCCATTCATCGGGGTCTAGGTCGACTTTTAAGCACACCTCGTCATTTGCCATGAGACAAATTTCTTCGTCCTCCTCGTCGCTCATTCCCCACGTGCCGCTCACGAACGCCTTTTGATCATCCCGTTTGGGACACTTACTAATAAAGTGGTTTGGGTCCCCACATTTAAAGCAAGTACGATCATCTTTTGGCTTCTCGTCCTCTTTGCTTTTTCGAAAGCCTTTCTTATCGTCATACGGTTGTTTGACGTATCTTCCCTTTCTTCTAAAGAAATTTTTAAAGTCCCTTACCGCCATGGCGTACTGCTCATCGTCACTACTTGAAGAGGAGTTCTCTTCATCGCTTGAAGCCTTTTTGGCTTTAAGGGCAAGAGATTTGTGTTTCTCTTTCACCTTTGAGGCTTCAGAGTCTTTAGCGAGGACAAGCTCGTAGACTTTTAGGTTGCCTATGAGTTTCGATGAGTAAGGATTGTCAAATCTTTTGACTCTTCGATCGCCGTCACCTTGGATCTCCACTTCGATGGAAGTGCTCTTAGATATCTCCTAACATGGTTACGACTAGAAAAAGATTCATCAAGTGCTTGTAAAGATGTAATAATAGTATTAAAGTTAGCAAATGAATGATCTATAGTTTCCTCATCTGATATTGAAAATTGTTCATATTGTTGAACAAATAAATCAATTTTATTATTTTCAACTTGTTGGTTGCCTTGATGAGTTACAACTAAAGAATTCCAAATTTCTTTAGAGGTTTTAAGCATAGAAATTCTTTCAAATTCCTTTTTGAGTAAAACATTATATAAAACCATTTTTGCTTCACTATTTTTAGAAAGCTTTTTCTTCAATTCATCACTTAATTTATCATGAGGTATGTTAACTATATTTCCTTTATCATCATTTGAGGTAGCCTCAAAGTCGCCTTTAACAATAATGTACCAAAGATCAATATCTTTAGATTTCACATATGTTTCGAATCTATTTTTCCAATATATAAAACCATTAGTTTCAAGTAGTGGTGGTCGTTGCATAGATTGCCCTTCCTTATAATTTTCAGAACCCATAGTGATCGAAAAGTTTTTAAAATACAATTTTATTTAAAACTTTTATAAACTTAGCTCTTGATGCCAATTGTGGAAAACTAGAAGGGGGGGTTGAATAGTTTTGCCAATTTTACGTTAGTTTCAAAAACTTTTAGATTCGTTAATATGTGAGATCTTATGGATGTAGAGAAAGTATAGATCTAATGATAAAGCAAGTAAATAAAGTAAAGTGAAGGGAAAGAAAAGGCACAACCGATGTATAGTGGTTCGGCTACAAGGACACCTTCCTTGCCCTACTCCACTCCCCGAGTCACCTACTCGAGAGTTCAAGCACTATGTCAACAAACTCCTTCACTTGGCGGAGAAGCCTTCACAACGTTGCTTACACTTTTTTCGGTACAAAGCTAAATACCGAGTCCGTAGCACGGTGGACCAAACCAACACGACTATTACACAACAAGTATATGAAATATCAAATACAAGATCTTTGCTACAGAAATCTTGCGGAGTGACAAATCAATCAAGGACCCCTTGCTTGGATGACTTGTAGAATGCTCGTGATCTCGCCTTAGAGAAGGACCTATATGAGGATCACAAATATAAAGAAAGAAGAACAACTCTCTAGATCAAGTGATCTATATGTTAGAAGAGAATGAGAGTGTATGAGAGATTTAGTAAGAAGAGGGGTAAGTTAGAATGAAGAAATGGCTCTCTATTTCTAGGCAAAAATCTTCACTGTTCCCCGGATCCCACGGATTCCTTCCACTTGGAATCCGTCTAGTGTAATCCTAGGGATCCGTGGAACGCTCCTCTTTGCCCATGGGTTTTTTGGTTATGGGTCATGGGTTATGGGTTGGTCCATGGGTTTTCTTTAGATTCAATGTATCTAAATATACATTGTATCTAGTCTACTTGGGTATGGGTTAAGATCCATGGGTTATGGTCCATGGGTTATGGTTTTACCCATCCTAATAAACTATTACAACAAATGCTTAATTACTACATTTTTGTATTTAAATGGCTATATGTAAATGCTTTACAAAAATAACATGTATCCTTATAATTATACTTAAGATAACATTATATTTGTTATCAACAAAACACAAAGAGATCGCAAAATACTAATAAACGTTTTTACGGTTTATTTGTATTAACATAGTTGTTAGAGTTGTATTAGGAATAGATATGAACGTGTAGAGATATCTTAGGAGACGACATTTTTACCCTTCTACAAGTTTTTTAGATAATTAGGGTTTCCTTGGTGTATAAAAGGAACTCTAAGGTGTTAGGTTAAGGTACGGGTTGTATGCATTAGCTTTCAAGCAAATTAATATAAATTACGAAGTTAGTTTATATTGTTCTTCATACTTTGTGTGTTAAAATTCCGCATTAACACATCAAGCTTTTGCTAAAGAGTTCTTCATATAGTAAATTGAATCTATTCAAGTTTACTATTAGTCATTTAAGGCTACTTAGATACAGAAAGTTTTGTACCTACATTAACTATTAAAAAAAAGGGACAAGAGTGTAACTAAACAAAGAGAGGGTTCTAGAAACCCCTCCTTGTTGTTTGGCCGGTCATATAGGGTATTCCCAAGGGGAATCCTACTCAAACTTGGAATCCAAGATTTACCACTATATAAACAAATCCCTTGTTTCATTATTTTGTACTCTTGGAAACCCTAGCTAAACTTCTCTTCGTCTTGTCCTCTTTTTTCTTGATTGACTAAATACAACTCCCACAAGGGTTTTGGGTTTGATCTTGAACGAAACTAAAGTGTTTAGTTAGTTATAGTGATCCTTGAACTAGCATTCTAATTGAATCGCTATAATACGTGTGTGCAAGATCGTAGAGAATCCAAGTTAAGATTTTTGGTGGTGTTTGGTGATCGAATCCCATAAGGATCAATTATTTATAAACCATAATTTAGGGTTTGTTGTTTATTTAGTCTTTGATCTTGTATTTGATTTGCGTGGAAGCTAACAAGTTACGTTTAGTTTTAGGTTAATTGTTTTACATTATATGATCTATTTTCCGTTGCGTACTCATGATGTTTATATGCTATATTATGTGATAATTAGATTGTATATTCCAACAACTTTCAGGTTAGGAGTCTTTTAGATTGCATTGTCAAATTTTGGAAATACTTCATGTGAATAACTGTGGAAGACTATGTAATGGAGGATTGCTAGCTTTGGACGATGGCTGCACCTGCACACACTTATCGGTATTATACATGACAAATTGCTATAGACTCAAGCCATATTGGATCAACATTTTTAAGACACGTAGACTGGATGTACAGATCAAAGAGGGGGAAGCATCAAGAAAGATCAATACAAGCTTTTTAAAAAAAAGAAAGATCAATATGCCCGCAAATTAGGACTTCAATACATGATTCCAAGATGAGCTAAAAGACGTGCACATTGCTATGTTTATGTCATTATCAAGACTCATAAGACTCTTTTACACTTCTTTAATCTTGGCTGCCGATATGCTTTTAATTTGGACATATATATACAGTGCAACCTTGATGAATATATGCATGCGGAGTCTCAAAGTTCAGACTCACGACAATCAAATTTTTTGTTTGGTACAAGTATTATTTGATTCATTAAAATTTAACGTAGCTATCATATTTTAGCTTGCTAGGTTTGGTTGGTTTGACTTTAGTCTTAATTCTGCTACTGATAGATGATATAAGAGCACTAGGTGTCACGACAAGGCCTCCCCTCTTCGTCAGTGCCACATCAGCATCCACTTCTCCACAACTAACCACAACAAACCCCCTCCTCACTCATAACAAACCTCAACCTCTTCATTTGGGGCCCACCACTACCACAAACATACACTACACACACACAAACACACCTCAGTAACATTATTAAATATCCATTGCTTGTCAGAAGCTATCTTTGTCGTCCCCACGAAGAACCAACCCACGGCGGCCGACGGCAAAGGGGGGCGGTGTCACGGCGGCGGACGACGAGCTGCCACGGTGGACGGCGAGGGCGGACGACAAGCCCACACCGTGTGCTCTAATGTGCTAATATTATTTCATCTATCAATCCTAATATTTTATTACTTTGTAGATGCTATGTTGTATATTCATTTCTTTTTTAGCTTATTCTTGTCATTTGTGTTAACTACGTTATTTGTCTACTTCAGCTAAGCACATTCAAGTATTCAAGTGATTAGGATCCTTCATCACAGGTGTAGATTCTATAAGCCCAATCCCGAGCCTATGGTCAGTCGATTTTGGCCCTTTTCCTACTTATTACTTCTCTCAAGTCACTGAAGTTTAGCATCAACTCTTTACTCTTATTATAATTAATTCACAAAGTTTATTAATGTTCTGTCATTTTTGCCGCCTGACACATAGTTACTATGGTAACGGTATCTGTTGGAGATACTATATAAGCCGATTATTCATTAATTGTTTGAGTTATGTTCCTTACAGATCAAGTTGAGACCTTGTCCCAAAATCAAATGCAAAAAACGGAGGATCATCAATAAGCGGGCGTTTGTTTGATCCCATAAGGGTGCTGGACGGGTTGGCTCATTAAAACTTGCTTTACGTTGAGTTAAACAAGTTGGTTTAAAATAAACAACTTGAGACTACTGTACGTAATCAAAACACCTTATTTCATAAAGCAAAAAGTTGGTTTACGAACATATCCAAACACCCCATTCATATTTTTGTTAATCTTCACCCTCTGAGTGACGCAGGACGCGGAAACGAACTTTAAATATCTTATCCGAGGATTGATAACGAGGATAAAACCTCCAAAAAATATAACCCTTACAAGAAAATAACTCTTAAAACACAAGTTTATTAATAATCCAAAAGTTGCATTACAATGATAAAAAACTACATATTTATAGGATGTAAAACTTGTAGAAAAAGTCATATAACTAAAGTAAACTAACCTAATAATAAAAAGGAAAACTGCATTCGACACCTTTACGACGTAAAAAAAATGTTTATGGTGTAACTACTTGAAAGCCAATATTAAATCCTATTCGAGAGCTCTACGGCGTAACCAAGAAGAAAGTGTTACGTTGTAGAGAAAATATCTTCTACGCCTCTTGGTCTTGAATCTTGTCCCTTAGGGGTGAGTAAATGTACCAAGAACCAAACCGGAACCGACCCAACCTGGACCGAATTCTTAACCCTCGGTTCGATTCTCGGTTCTTCAATATTGCAAATTTGAGTTCTTGGTTCAGTTCGGTTTAAAATCGCGGGTCTCGGTTCCTGAGCCGAAGAACTATCTGACTTTCAAAATTATAGAATTTTATGTGACGTTTAGTTTTTTCAGGTGATACTTCAACAATAATCATGATTTTAATAGTCTAACCACTCTAACATGGTTACTATGGTTCTTTCCTTGTCTCAACTTCATGTTTATACTTTTACATAACAAGTTTCATAATGTTTCTGAAGGAATTTGTTGCATGGTTTAAACATATAACTATTACTCTTGATTATATTATTGGCCTATAGGGTCATACGCTTGCACGAAATGTAATCTTACTTGTAAGTAGTGTTGTAAAAATCGGTCATGGTGGCCAATATGGCGGCGCCATGGCAGTTGGTAGCGGTCCACCGCCAGGCTATTTCACATATCGGTATAATTTGAAGGTCATGGTGAAAATGGTCAAAATCGGCCAAAATCGATCAAAAATTGGTCAATATGGCGGTAAAACTCGGTAATTTTTATTATTATTATTTTTTTTTTACTTTTTTAATTGATAAATAATTATGGACTTGTGGTTTTTATTTTTCAAAGATGTTAAACATTTTAGTTTTTTGTGGTTATTGACTTATTTTGTTAGTATATTGCTAACATTTATTTTTTTTAAATAAAATCCTTTATAATTTATAGTACCCGTTGAGAAACCGATATATCGCCGCCAAGACCGATATGGCACTTGAAGGGAGTCGACCGCCACGGTTCCGCCAACCTATTTTTACAACCTTGCTTGTAAGAGCATATATATGTTATATATATACCAAAACAAATTGGTTCATGAAGTTACAAATCGAAAAGTTGACCTAACACGTTTAACGAACAGACAAGTAACCGGGATTGACATAACTTGTGTAGCAAGTTACTAAATGGGTCATGTAAAAAGAAATGAAATAAAAGGTTATACCTTTTATTTAGTTAGAATGTTTTAGGCTAAACATGGAAAGGATTTTCCTAGTCTTCTATTTAAGGACCTAGGGTTTATCATTTCATTTACTAGTAAGAGAGCACATTTTGTGTAACCTAAAGAAAATTCTCTCCTTCCCATTCATCCTATTTTCGTCCAACCATAATTAGGGCAAAATCAAATAATTTTGATCTTGTTCTTGTGTTCTTGATTACTTGTTAATTATCCTTGTGTTGTTACAAATATCTTGCGAATGAGAGATTTGATAAAAGATTAAGCAATTCTTCATTTAGAGGTTAGAGACTTTTGTCACAACTAGTGGTGTTTTTGTAGTTGTAGTTGAAAGATCAGATATAGGATAGTGCATGGGGATTCAATCTACGCCTCCTTGAATCAAAGTAAGTACTCGGTTTATGTTTACATGTTCTTATAATTATGTAGTAATTAATTTGTGACATGTATGTTGACCGGAGTTATATGATAACTTTCTAAGATGATTGATTTACATTGATGATGTACAAATTGTAACACATATATCAATGAACCCACCAACCTCCCTTAGGGTTTCTTTTATTACTTAAAACATTTTTTACAATAAAACTAAAAATAGAATCACAAATTGTGATCTATCAAACTAAACTGAACGATTACAACTGAGAAGATGAAACAACCAAACTATAAGGATCACAACACATTGATCGACTGAATGATTACAAGAGAGAAACAAAGCATATATCTTAAGGGTTTGAGAATGTATGAATAATGAGAGAGATTGTGTGAGATTTCAGATTGAAGTTATGAGATAATGATCTAGATCTTGAGCTTAAATAGTCCAACTTCTTGATCTTGAAACTTAGTCCTTGGTTAATTGCAAATAAGTCCTTAGAAGCTTAATATTCAATCATGCAAAATAGAAAACAAACAAACAAGCCCCTCAACTAGAAAGGCAGTTATAAATAAGAATGAATTGCTCATGTTTAGTCCCTGAACATATGAAATAAAGTTTGATATCTTAACACCCTCCCTCAAACTTTATACATTGAACATATCTTTTAAGTTCAGTTTTTGACATAATAACTTGTGTTGCTGAACATCTAAACCTTTAGTAAAGATATCAACAATCTGCTGAGAAGTATGAACCTTAATGGTTTTAATAACACCAGCTGAAACTTTTTCCCTTATCAAATGGAAATCAATCTCAAAATGTTTCGTCTACTCATGAAAGACTGGGTTTGTAGCAAGCTGCAAAGCAGAAATATTATCACAAAACATCTCAACTGGTAACACACCAGTTATACCAAACTCACTTAAAATGTTGCAAATCCAAATGACTTAACAAGTAGCAGAAGTCATACACATATATTTAGCTTCTGTAGAAGATCTGGATAAGGTGGCTTACTTCTTACTTTTCCATGAAATCAAAAAGTCACCCAGAAACACACAAAAACTAGATACTAATTTTCTAGTAACTAGACATTTTGCCTAGCCATAATCAGTATACACTTTAACACCATATTGTCCAGCTTTATTAATTTGAACACAACAACTAGGTGATCCTTTAAGATACCTCAACACTCTCAAAGCAATTTTAAGATGAGAAGAAAGATGATAGTGCAGATATCGACTTAAACAATGAACTAAATAGGAAATATCATGTCTTGAATGAGTCAAGTATATAAGTTCGCCAATAAGTTTTTGATAATTGAAATATTAGTTAAAGGCTTATCATCAGAACTTTCTTTATGATTCAAAATAAAATTTGCAGGTAAAGGACTAGAAATTGGTTTAACAGCTAAAAGACCAAACTCATAAAGAAGCTCTAAACGGTATTTCCTTTAGGATAAACAAACACCTTTGTCATTCCTTAAAACTTCAATACTCAAAAAGTATTTTAACAAACCCAGATCCTTTATTTGTAATTTACTTTTCAAAAAACTTTAAACTTTTCAATCTTTTTAACATCACTACTAATTATAACAATTTCGTCAACATAAACTAACAACGCTGCAAAGGTAGGTCCAGAACCTTTAACAAACAATGAGTAATCAAATTTACTTTGCACAAATCCATTATCAGTAAGGGTTGCACACACCTTAGCATTCCATTGTCCGGGAGCTTGTTTAAGCCCATACATTGATTTGTTAAGCTTGCAGACCCTACTTTCACCCTTACCATTAAACCCAGGAGGCATAGTCATGTAAACATCCTTAGATAAATCACCATAAAGAAAAGCGTTATTCACATCAAGCTGGTATAAAGGCCAGTCATTTTGAACAACAATATTGATTAAGCACCTAACAATAGTCATTTTAACAACATGACTAAAGGTCTCTTCATAATAAATACCCTTTTTCTGACTAAAACCCATATCAACTAACCTAGCTTTATACCTTTCAATCTCACCAGATGCTTTGTATTTAATTTTTAAAATTACATTTACACCATATAGGTATTCTTCCATAAGGAATATCTGTTGTTCCTCGTTCACTATCGTTAAAAACAGTTTAAGTTTATAAAACAAGTTAATAGTGAACTATGACTGAAATTAACATAAGGAAAACACACTAAGTAATTTTCAACATCATATTCTTATTAGAAATAAATCAACAAAGAATACGTTACCCAAGTACTTGCGGAATAGTACTTGGGATTGAAATGACAAAGTTGGGTGACTCTCTCTAAGCTCAGGCTAAGTCTGAGCACAACTCTTAGAGCTCACTGAGCTATCTCAAGAACTAAGTTGTATTTGGAGGAGTGAAAAGATGGCTTGCGTGTATGTGTGTTTTTTTTTTACAATTCACAAGCTTAATCTTTTCACTCCATCTTATTTATACATGTATGAGTTTTAACTCTTTCCTAAGTGACAAATCGACATCATAGAAGACAAAATCTTGATGTATTTTGTCTCGTTTACAAAACTATTCTAAGTAAAGGACAATTTGCTTTCCATATTTCAGTGATGACACGAGCTTGTAAGTTAGCCATTCAGGGAAAGTTGACTTATGTTGATAAGGACTTCTTCTTATATGATTCAAACTTCTCGCCTTGTCCCCTCTTTCTTCGGTCTGTTTATCCTTCAGTCTTCTTCTTCTTGGTTTGTCTTGATTGTAAGTAGTTGGAGAGGAGTCTTAGGGATTGAGTGAGTTATTGTCATCACTTCATGAATCCATCATCTTCTTCTTGACTCAGTCTTCACCCTTTAAGTTCCGCCTTCCTGAGTGGAGAGACTTCTTCATTGCCTCGTACTGAGTATCCTAAAGATGACTCATTTGGCTATGCACTCAGCGACCTGATTGTGTTTAACGGATGAGTACTTGGGCTATTTTCTATTCAAATCCTAGATTAAGGGGTTTGGGTATTTTCTGAACCCAACAATATCAGTTTCACTCTAGGTGTTATTTTTATTCAAAGCTTCAATTTTAGCATTCATAACATCAACCCAATTTATATATTTTAAAGCTTCATTATAAATACTTGGTTCCATAGATTTATTCAATGAAGTAGAGAAGCAATAATTTCCGTAACTCAAATGAAAATACTTAACAACTTTTTTAAGACCATATTTCTAACTGCTATTAACCACATAATCATTAAACTTAGCAAACATTTTAGTAGTTCTACCAGATTTTCTAGTAGGAACAAGTTGCTCATTATCATTGTTCTCATTGGTAAATTAAACAGTTGGAACATTATTCCCAACATCATTATTATTACGATCAGAACTCAAAATACTTTGAGTGTTTTGATTATTGCCCTCAGAGATGCTTTTTTCACTCGTAGAAGTTGCAGGACCACCCTCAACACTTGCAGTTTTAGAGCTGCCAGTTGAATGTGGGGGGTACTACCTTCAACATTGGGTGTAGCTCTCTCTTCATCATTGGGTCTTTTAGGAATTTGGTCGTCAAAAACATCAAAAAATTTGAAGTGATTTAACGAAGACTCTTTATTTAGAGCAGAAGTGGTTTCATTTAAAAGCTGAGTATTCATTTTAAAAGGAAAAATATTTTTCATAAAAGTTAGCGTTTATGGAAAAGAAAATATATTTATCATCAAGACTATAGACTTTATAAGTTTTTTTTAATAGTTGAAAAAACAATTAAGACACATTTAATAGACCTTTTATAAAACTTATCAGAATTGTCTAAGACAATAGAATAACACAAATAATCAAAATTCCTAATGTGAGAAAGCTTGGGTTTAGTCTCGTAAATCATTTCAAATGGGCATTTTATGGTGGGAACAGATGAGGGTAGCCTATTAATAAGATAAACAGCAGTTAAAATACACTCAGACCATATATTCAAAGGAACCCTCCCTGAAACATAAGACTCCTAGCCACATTTAAAAGGTGTCTATTTTTTCTCTCATCAATCCCATTCTACTGAGGAGTATAATCACAAGTGGTCTGATGAATTATTCCAGATTGATAAAAAAAACTGATGCATATAATTATTAACAAATTCAGTTTCATTATCAGATCTAACCATTTTGATTTCATAGTTAAACTGAGTTTTCATCATATTATAAAACTGATGCGTGGCAGCAGCGCTAGCTGCGATCAATTCAAACAACTCAACCACTGATGCCGAAACTTCTAAGCCTACTGATAACAAAGCGGTACGCAAGGAGTTGTAATGGCGTATGGTGGCGGTTATAATGGAGCGGAGGGAGCTATTGTTTTGACCCGATGGCTCGAAAAAGCTGGAAACTGTGTTTAGGATCGCAAGCTGTGAAGATGAGGATAGAGTGAAGTTTGCTTCGTTCACTTTTCAAGAGGTTGCCTTAACTTGGTGGAATAATTACCTGAAGTCTGCAGGCATTGATACTGCTTATGCCATGCCTTGGGAAGAATTCAAGGATATGGTGCTCAAGAAATATTGCCCTCGCAATGAGGTCAAGAAGCTGGAGAATGAGTTCTGGAATCTCAAGGTGAAGGGCACTGATATGGCACTCTACAACCAACGTTTCCAAGAGTTGGCCTTGCTATGTCCGGAGATGGTACCAACTGAAACTCGCTTGATAGAGCGATACGTCGGAGGGCTACCTCCATCTATCAAAGGAAATGTGACTACCTCCAAGTGGACCTTCATGAGACTATTGAAGTGTCAAACAAGTTGATGGATCAAGTGATCGAGGATGTTGAAACAACAGATAACAACAAGCGGAAGTGGAGTGATAACTCCAAAGACAACAACAACAATCAAAACAAGAGGCAAGAGGTAGCTAGGGTCCGCCCTACTGGAACAGAAGAGAAGAAGGGCTATGAAGGGAAACACCCTTTGTGCAACCGCTGTAAACTCCACCACAGTGGTCAGTGTAATGTGAAATGTCGCAACTGCCAGAAGGTTGGGCACATGGCCAAAGCGCAAGTCAAAGGATCTTGCTAACATAACTTGCTTCGGGTGTGGAGAGCGAGGACACTACAAGAGTGAGTGTCCCAATCAAAGGATCGAATGGAAAAACCCAGATTGAACCAGCCCGAGGAAGAGCTTATTCCTTGGAGAAAAAGAAGAGAGTCAAGATCAACTTCAGCACTATCTAAACTGACGACAACAAAGAAATTATCCGCTTTCTTAGATTGCATTCCTTTAAGTTTCCTATCTATTGTGCTCTTTTATGTAACCGCGTTGTATTCCAAATATTCCGCTTAATGAATCCTTTATCTTTTATTTACTTACTGCCTCATGTTACTAACTCTTCCTTGAACGACTAGCCTCTCTTCCACGTCACGTTTTAAGTATATATACTCACATCTCGTCACCGTACCAACCTCGACGATTCTCGCATCTTAAACCACGAGGACGTGGTTTCTTTTAAGGGGTAGGTACTATAACAACCCGTAAATTTTCCTACTGATTTTTCGCGGCTAGATTTTTTTTTCTTCGATCTATAATCGCGACCGATTCTGGTTAAAATATAAAAGTAAACTAGCAAAACCGACGACAATATTTTTATAACAGTATTTCGAAGACGCTTCCAAAAATATAATTTTTATATTTTTCGGACACCCGGAGAATACGTTTACGCGGAGACCCGACAACACATGCAGTACAAGTTATACAGTATTAATAATAGGACAATAAAATAAAATAAATAAATACTAATCCTAATCTACTCCCCAACGACATGTCACTTTCACTCTTCTTTTTATCTTCCTGAAAACCCACATGCTAGCAATGACAAAACACAAAACAAAACACAAAACACAAAAGACAACACAAACCTTGGTCAATAACAAAGCACAAAACAAGCTAACCCATGTGTAACCCTTATCTTCCCAACCCCATTTCTTCTCTTCCTTCTCTGCTACCCAACGTACACCATACCCCACCTCTAAAACCTCCCTAACTACTTTTCGAAGAACAAGGGCTGACATCCGAGCAAAAACAAAGCAACCCAACCAACTTTGCTAACATTATGCTACCACATTTCTGTGATCCCACGTGAAGACCATGCCCACCTCCTTCTATATAAACTTCTAAGACCATTGCTAAACTCACAAACTCATTACATATCTAACTCACTCAAACACTTCTCACACTCGTCCACTGTGGAAAACGAAATAAGGAAAAAGGGAGGAAAGCAAGCTTCGAATAACTTAATTTCATCGCTAAGAGTCTTTTGGGTTTAGCTTGTCACGGGTATAAGATCGATAATAGTTCGGGTGAAGGACGGGTCTTCCTTGTTCGCCATTTTCGCTCCTAATCTTCAAGCGTGACTCGTCACCACCCCTTGGTTGTCGTAAGTTTCTCGCTTCCAATTTATTCTTATCGTTTTAACTTTCATATCACACAACAAACAAGTATAATGTCACGTGTATAACTCAAACCCACTTCGAGACAAGGAAGCCAAGAGCTCTTTCGAGCTCATTTGTAATAAGCGAGCGTATAAGCTCATCACCTTGTGGATGAATGGGAAATAAAAACTAAAATGAAACCATGACACCTTAGGCTAATTTGAGAAGAAGAAGAAATGGAAAACAAGAATATATCACATGCATGCCTCGACCATAACTTCGGTAGCATATATACAAAAGTAAAGCCTGAAACGTCACGTTATATAGTTTCTTAAGTAGTAATAAAACACAAACATGAGCCTAGCTCAGTTGGGTTGGTGTGTTTGGATTTAGGTAGGAGGTCCTTAGTTGAATCCCCTTGGGCATCCTTTTTCCCTTCTTTTTATTTTACAACTATCACCCTTTGGCAAAACTCACCCCTCCACTTCAAACACATTTATAACCAAAGTAAGACAAAATATTAAAAGTGTAACAAAAATTTAATCTTTGAAAATGTTTTACAAAAACAGATTTATAAGAGGGACTAAAAGTGACAATTTTGGAAACTTTGAGTATGAGATACTTTTGGGTCATTTTTCCAAAGTTTAGGGGTTAAACTTGTACTTTTTGTAACCCGAGGGTAAAAAATGTAAATTTGATAAAAATGTTTAGAAAACTTGTAAACTCATAACAACTTTATAAAAACAAGGATTATCACATCTATATCTAATTAAACTTGTATATATTTATAAGAAAATAAATATATGAAAATGCTATAAAATATCAACATGTCTTAAAGTAAATAAATTAAACTGTCGGTAACATCGTCATATTTATAAATTAATGCTAATAACGCTCTATTGAATTTTATATTCAATACTCTATCCTTTCGATTAGTAAACCAAGTATATCATTATTCGAGACATGCCATATTATATCTAGGTTTCGTGTTGAAGCGGTTGTCATATCGTACTTGCTATTGTTGTGCATTTCCTACCGTATCACTAAGGTGAGTTTATAGCCCCACTTTTGCTCTTATTTACTTGTTTTATAAAACTTTGGGGTGAGAAACATGCAAAACTCTTTTCGGACCTGAAACTGAAAACACTATTACGTGAAACAACCTTGAATCCCAACTATGCTACCGTTAGTTCCCTTTGGGGAGGCGCGATTGTTATGAATAGATCTATTGGGAATGACACCCCCGTTCGAGTTTGACCGGATAGGCAAAGCGTCGGTATATCATATCGTATTGATTGAGTGTACTGGAAATACACTTGATGGGCTTTTATTTATCATGATTCTAGATGCATGCACCTGTCGTAGTTTGTAGCATGAACTTGGTATTAGCGTAATAGCCTTTTGCATATAGTGTCATTCACGGAGATGCTATATGTGCAACTGTGGTCCAACTTGATTTTTGAAACTTAAACCTATGAACTCACCAACCTTTGTGTTGACATTTTAGCATGTTTTTCTCAGGTTTACTTATTGGTGTGGCATTGGCAAAGGCATTCGTTGAAGGCATCGAAGTGTTTCCAAACATTTTAATACAACTTTTAATGGGACAACATACATTTTTATGGGCTTTACTTCCGCACTTTGAAACAATGATGTAAAACTATTTCTTAAATTAATCTATATTTTGAAAATGGAATAAAATTTCCATTCTTTATTACCTTGTATTGTGTATATTGATTTAGTAGAACCCCATGACCCGAACGCTTCCGCTGTGAAATTTTGGGGGTGTTACAATTCTTCATTTCTCTTCACCCCTCTTTTTCCTAAATCTCTCATATACTCTTACTCTCTTCTAACAAAAGATCACTTGATCTAGAGAGTTGTTCTTCTTTCTTCTATTGTGATTCTCATATAGGTCCTTCTCTAAGGCGAGATCACAATCTCACTACAAGTCATCCAAGCAAGGGGTCCTTGATTGATTTGTTCCTCCACAAGATTTCTGTAGCAAAGATCTTGTACTTGATATTTCATATAGTTGTTGTGTAATAGTCGTGCTGGTTTGGTCCTCCGTGTTACGGACTCGGTATTTAGCTTTGTACCGGAAAAAGGTATAAGCAACGTTGTGTAGGCTTCTCCGCCAAGTTGAAGGAGTTTGTTGACATAGTGCTTGAACTCTCGAGTAGGTGACTCGGGGAGTGGAGTAGAGCAAGGAAGGTGTCCTTGTAGCCGAACCACTATAAATCGGTTGTGTCATTTCTTTCCCTTGCTTTACTTTATTTACTTTCATTACTCTTAGATCTATACTTTATCTTCATCCATACGATTTCACGTAACATCGAATCTAAAGTTTTTAAAAACTAACTTAAAATCGGCAAAACTATTCAACCCCCCTTCTAGTTTTCCACAATTGGCATCAAGAGCTAAGTTTATAAAAGTTTTAAAGTAAACCGTATTTTAAAAACTTTTCGATCACTATGGGATCTGAAAACTACAAGGAAGGGCAATCTATGCAACGACCACCACTACTTGAAACTAATGGTTTTATATATTGGAAAAATAGATTCGAAACGTATGTGAAGTCTAAAGATATTGATCTTTGGTACATCATTGTTGAAGGAGATTTTGAAGCTACATCAAAAGATGATAAAGGAAATTTAGTTAACATACCTCTTGATAAACTCATCGATGACATTAAGAAAAAGCTTGCCAAAAATAGTGAAGCTAAAATGGTTTTATATAATGCTTTACCCAAAAAGGAATTCGAAAGAATTTCTATGCTTAAAACCTCTAAAGAAATTTGGAATTCTTTAGTTGTAACTCATCAAGGTAATCAACAAGTTAAAAATAATAAAATTGATCTATTTGTTCAACAATATGAACAATTTTCAATATCGGATGAGGATACTCTAGATCATTCTTTTGCTAATTTTAATACTATTATTACATCTTTACAAGCACTTGATGAATCTTTCTCTAGCCGTAATCATGTTAGGAGATATCCATGGGCACTTCCATCCAAGTGGAGATCTAAGGTGATGGCAATCGAAGAATCTAAATACTTGTCAATTCTTACCCTTGATGAACTCATAGGCAATTTAAAAGTCTATGAGCTTGTCCTCGCTAAAGATTCCAAAGCCTCAAAAGTGAAAGAGAAACACAAATCTCTTACCCTTAAAGCCAAGAAGGTCTCAAGCGATGAAGAGAACTCCTCTTCGGATAGTGATGACGAGGAGTATGCCATGCGGTAAGGGACTTTAAAAAGTTCTTTAGAAGGAAGGGAAGATACGTCAAACAACCGTATGACGACAAGAAAGGATTCCGGAAAAGCAAAGAGGACGAGAACCCAATGGATGATCGGGCTTGCTTTAAATGTGGGGACCTAAACCACTTTATTAGCAAGTGTTCCAAACGGGATGATCAAAAGGCATTCGTGAGCGGTTCGTGGGGAATGAGCGAGGAGGAGGATGAAGAAGAAATTTATCTCATGGCAAATGACGAGGTATGTCACGAATACTATAGTAGCTCATCATTAGATGATGACTCATTGCATAATGAATATGACAAACTTTGCAAAATTAGCTTAAAAGTAATTAACAAAAACAAGTTTCTGAAAAATCAAAACCAACGCTTAGATAAGGAAGTCGTAGAGTTAAGGGCAAAATTGAAACGTCTAGAAAAAGGGAAAATAGTAAGTGGCGAATGTGAACTTTGCGTTCAACTTCAAACACTAGTTGATCAACTAGATTCTAAGATTGCTAGAATGAGTACTAATACTCTAGATATGATACTAGATAGTGTTAAAACTGGAAACAACTAAAAAGGTCTAGGTATTGACAACTTGATGCGTCAACTAGTGAAAACAAAGAAACACAATTCGTAAAAGGAATAGAAAAACAATCCCTTTGTTGTGGCGGATCCCACGGATCCCACAAAAAGGGAACCGGCTAGTGTACAACTAGGGATCCGTGGGTCTGCTGAAGCAAACAGTGGTAATAACATAGCTTCTTCTTCTAGAACTGATTTTGTTATTGTTAATAAGAAGAAACCAACTCATATTACCTCTAGATAACCACCCCCAAAATATAATCCAATTTTTGCAAGAAACAAAGCTCCATCATTTTCAAAACCAAACACATCTAGGAGACCTAATAATGTTTACCCGAGAAGTAACCATCAAATGGGATGGAACCCAAATATACAAAATGGCTTTCCATTTCAAAACTTTGCACCATGGAATGCATATTCACCTTATCCATACATGTCTAACATGAATGGAATGTTTAACACTAATGGACCCATGAAGAAATGGGGACCAAACTTTTGAGTTAATTGTTTTCTTAGGTGTGCTTAAAGGTCGACCTAGATCCAGATGAATGGGTCAAGGATAGCGGGTGCACGAGGCACATGACTAGTAATAAAGATCTATTCTCCACATATGAATCCTTCAACGGAGGAAATGTGGTGTTTGGAAATAGCAAAAGCAAAATCATCGGTAAAGGTACGATTTCTAACAAATCTCTAACCATTAACGATGTGTGTCACGTAGAAAACCTAAACTTTAACCTTTTAAGTATAGGACAAATATGTGATAAAAAGTGCAATGTACTTTTTACCGAAACCGGTAGTAAGATATTAAAAAATGGCATAACCATAGGAAGAGGAATTAGGAAACATGAAGTCTATGTCATTAAAATTGTTAATGAACCTAAAGACAAACTTTGTCTTACTTCTATGGATGATACTTCGACCTTATGGCATCGAATATTAGGTCATGCCAATATGCGACTTCTTCAATCGCTATCATCCAAAGATCTAGTAAGATATCTACCTAAATTAAAATATGAACATCACTTTTGTGATGCTTGTAATGTAGGAAACAAGTCCATTCTAGTCACAAAGCTAAGAACATGGTGTCTACAACTAAGTGTCTAGAATTACTACACATGTATTTATTTGGTCCATCCGCTATCCAAAGTTATGGAGGCAACTACTACACTTTGGTCATAGTGGATGATTACTCTAGGTACACATGGACTAAATTTTTAAAGAACAAAACTGAAACATTTAATTACTTTGAAATATTGAGCAAGAAAATCCAAAGACAACTATGAAGTCCTATAGTGTCTATTAGAACGGATCATGGTAGGGAATTCGATAATGAAATGCAATTTGGAGCTTTTTGTGACGCTAATGGTATTACTCACAACTTCTCGGCTTCTCGCACTCCATAATCGAATGGGGTAGTTGAAAGAAAGAATAGAACCCTACAAGAAATGAGCCGCACCATGCTAAATGAGCAATCCATACCTCAAAAGTTTTGGTGCAATGCCTTTGATACTTCAACGTACATACTTAATCGAGTCTTAATTAGACCAATTTTAGGTAAAACTCCATACGAGTTACTTCGAGGCAAAAGCCTACGTTAGATCACTTTAGAGTCTTTGGTAGCAAATGTTTTCTTTTTAACACTAAATATTACCTCACAACATTTGATCCTAAATCAACCGAAGGTATCTTTTTAGGTTATTCTCCTAATAGCAAAGCTTACGTCATATTAAATAAAGAAACAATGAAGGTAGAAGAGTCATTAAATGTAAAATTTGATGAAAGTCCACCCAAACCCTCTCCACCTCTTGTCGATGACGAGATTGTTGAAAGTGAAGCTATTGTAATAAAGAAAAGGATAAATGAAGAAGAAGAAGAACCTTCAAATAATGAACTCATAAATATTAAAGAGTCCAAAGATCACCCCGTAGATAAGGTCATAGGAAAGTTAAACAAAAGAACCTTAAGGTCTCAAGTCCAAAACCAAAGTAGCCTATTATGTTTTGTTTCAACCATAGAACCTAAGAATACACAATAAGCCATAAAAGATGAAAGTTGGGTAATGGCCATGCAAGAAGAGTTAAATCAATTTGTTTCTAATGATGTTTGGACACTTGTCCCTCCACCTAGTAATCAAACCATAATAGGAACCAAATGGGTTTATAAAAACAAGTTAGATGCAAACGGTATAGTGTCTAGAAACAAAGCTAGACTCGTTGCCCAAGGATATAACCAACAAGAAGGAATAGACTTTGATGAGACCTATGCACCCGTGGCTAGATTAGAGTCTATAAGAATACTTCTTGCTTATGCTTGTGCTAATGATCTTAAGCTTTATCAAATGGATGTCAAAAGCGCTTTTCTAAATGGTTTTATTAATGAAGAAGTATATGTAGCTCAACCTCCGGGCTTCATCGATTTTGAAAAACCCAAACATGTGTATAAGCTAAAGAAAGCAATTTACGGTCTCAAACAAGCTCCAAAAGCTTGGTATGATAGACTCAAGTCGTTCTTAATCAAACACAACTACACCATGGGGTTAGTTGATAACACACTTTTTACTAAGAAAAAGGAGTCACATATAATCATTGTTCAAATATATGTAGATGATATTATATTCGGATCTACTTGTCAAGACATGTGTGATGATTTCTCTAAAATCATGCATGACGAGTTCGATATGAGTATGATGGGAGAACTTAGTTTCTTTCTTGGTCTACAAATCAAACAAGTAGAAGATGGTATCTTCTTTAATCAATCTAAATACATTAAGGAAATGTTATAGAAATTCGGTTTAGAAGAGTCAAAACCAATTACGACACCAATGTCATCCGACACCAAACTGACAAAAGATGAAGACGGAGAATCCGTTGATAACACAAAATATCGTGGCATAATTGGTAGCCTTCTTTACCTCACGGCTAGTAGGCCGGATATCATGTTTAGTGTTTGTCTATGTGCTAGGTTTCAAGAAGACCCTAAAACATCACATCTTGAAGCCATAAAAAGGATATTTAGATACATTAAGGGTACGACTCAATTAGGATTATGGTATCCTAAGGGTACAGGAGTAGAAACAATTGTATACACAGATTTGACCATGTAGGTGATTATGTTGACTGAAAAAGTACAAGTGGGGTATGTACTTTTATGGGATGTTGTTTAACATCTTGGTTCTCAAAGAAACAAACGGCATTAGCAATATCAACAACCGAAGCCGAATATGTCTCCGCCAGGAAAGCATGCCAACAAGCACTATGGATGAAACAAGCGTTAGTTGACTACGACATTCACCTAAGTGACATAGCCATTCTATGTGACAACAAAGGTGCCATCAATTTAAGCAAGAATCCGGTATTACATTCTCGCACAAAGCATATAGAGATTCGTAATCACTTCCTAAGAGACAATGTTCAAAGGGGAACATCTCTATTGAGAAAGTAGCGTCCGAGACAACATAGCCACGTCCTCACCAAACCGTTGAAGCGGGAACAATTCAACCTACTTCGTCTTGGTCTTTGTATCATGGAACAATCGTAAGTAATTTACTTTTAACTCTACAAGGTATGTAAACACTAGCCTTCTTCTTTCTGATTCTAGGATCTCTATTTCACGCACAACTCACAAGCAATACGGGAATTTTCAAAACCCAAGATAAGTTTTTCACTTATAACTCATAGTTTTATCTTATTTTCTTTTTTCAAAATAAGTACAAATTGCAAACACGTAATTACATACACATCTTCCTTTCAAAGAATAAACGTTTTTATTCACACATAGAAACCTCTTTTCAAAATGCTTTATAAAAGGATACCTCTTCCCGTATCAATTTCACAAAAGCCATTTCTCACATCTAGGACAAATCGCCTTTTCATTATTAATACAACGTAAAAACCCGTTTTCATTGCATCTCATGTCTTTTGAATGCTAAAGAGGACACATAACTAATATGTGTTTTCGGGTACATTCATTTAAGCAACAATGAATTAGGAGCACTCGGGTTATCTCACATAATAGTGTGCTTTTTCACTTCTAGTTTATTTTTCTTTTCTTTTTAGGAGTCGAGATAACCGCAACTCCAAATGGTTTGCATATAGGCACACACTAGGAACAAATGTTTCCAAAAGGAAAATTTAGAGCTGCTGAATCAGTACCACGGATCCCGCCTTAATCTTTGGGACGGATCCCTCAAGGGAAGGATCCGTGGGATCCGTGAGACAGAAGCTAGTTTTATCTTCTACTTTTCTCACTTTGGATGAAAACTTCAATACTTTTCATCATTTTTTTTGGAGTATGTTCTTTAATGCTTGTGTTCTCATGATCACATGCCTTAAATTCATATCTAATCATTAGATTTTAATCCACATTTTGGGTCAAGCATTCATTACAATGCATTATTTTTTCTATAAATAGGACTCCCAAAATGCTTGCATATTTATCTCATCCTCACAAACAAACAACACCATGTCATCCAAAAGATCTTCCAACTTAGATGAATCACCTAATGCAAACAATCAATTTCAAGAAATCCAAACTTTTGTCCTCCCGCCTTCCAAAATACCACAATCAAAATCTAGGATATCCGTACGGATTAGCATCCGGCCTTGTTGCTTAGCAAAACCATCATCGAATGGCTCATCACCAACCACTAACTCACCACAAGATGCTTCCATTATAGCACCTCCTTCATCACCAACAAGTACACAAACTTCATCACCCATCAACTCACCACCTAAAGTCACTCTTTTGGAACTCCTTAAGACTCCAACAAGATCTCAACAACCAAAACAAAAAGAAATAGCCTTTTTGACACCTCCCACTTCTCCAAACACAATTTTCAAAGACCTTGAAACCTCACCACCCTTAGCTCCCATTGAGCTACAAGAAAATCTAGGTTTGTTGGAATCACTCCTAAACCTAATTCAAGTGTTAGTGATTCGTATGTAATAGTTAGCTTAATATGGCCTTTATGTTAGTAATTAGCCTTAGGCTTATGTAGAAGGCCCATAAGCCTAGGCCTAGTCCAATAAGGAAAAGGAAGGGACTAGGAGTGTTGCCCTAGCTCCCTCTCCTATAAATACCTTGTAATAACCCTCACTTGAGGGTTGGTTGTTCAATTTCATTCTCTCTCACTCTACGCCTAACTTTTCACATAGTATATCGTGTGTGTGTTTGTTATTGTTCAACCGATCTCTTCTCTATCTCTTCTCTTGATGCTTGTGTTGAATAAATGGGAACCTAACAGTGGTATCATTCGCCATCTACTTGGGTGAAACAGTTTGTTTTTTGTCTACTCGTAAGGTTTCACATTTTTAACCTTTCTCACGCATAAAGCTTTAATTTTTTCACTTTAAAATTCAAGATTCTTGTACTTTAAAGGTTATTTGGTGTTAAAGTTTAAGTTTTTGGCAAAAAGTTTGAAACTTTACGTGTGTAGAAGTGTTTTTTAGCTTGATTTCATTCGTGTACCTCTTTCTACTCGTAAGGTGAAAAGAGTTTTGGATCATCAAGTTTTAAACTTTCTTGTTATTTTGGTGATATTGAAGCTTTTTCATCATAAAAATCAAGTTTCTAAACACTTTTGGGCATAAAATCAGTTTTTGGTATTTTTCTACTCGTAAGGAAACTCTAAACTTACGCATAAGATTTCCTTGGCTTGATCTTGATTTCTTGGCTTTTCGGTGTTTTTCTTGCTTGGATAAGGCTGAAAACACTTCGACTTTGGATATCTTTTACACTGTGATAGTGTAAAGGATTTTTGGGTTAAAACCCTAGTTTTACGGATAAGCATAAAAGCTACGGTAAACATCTTACGCGTAAGCATTTTCTACGCATAAGCAAGTCTTACGCCTAAGAAAATATTACGCATAAGGTTCTTACTAATAAGTCTTTGGTTTACGCATAAGCTAAAGTTTCACCAAGTCTAGCGTAGCTATTCGCGTAAGTCTCATTGTTGGCGTAAGGTGGTGTTTTTTGCGCGTAAGCTCTTTTTACGCGTAAGGTTTTTTCTACGCATAAGGTTCTTTCTACGCGTAAGGTTCTTTCTACACATAAGGTTCTTTCTACGCATAAGCTGGTTTTCTACGCTTAAGGACTTCTTCAACAACAAGTTTCATTCGACTACAAAGATCCATCAACAACACAAGTTTTCAAAAAAAAATTGAGTAAAATTTAATTTTTAGGGGAGACTAAACGTTTGATTGTTACGCGAGATTCAAATTTTGGTTTAACTGTGAAAATTTTGGTCAAAAATTCAAATTTTTGGGCCCAAATTCGAATTTTTCGGGTCAAATTTAGCGTCATAATTGTCATATCTCAAATTTTTCTTACAACCTTAGAATTGAATTTTATAGTGAATTTCAAATTTTGAAAGTCAAAATTTTTTCAAAATTATTTTTGGAGGGAAAATTTGAAAATCACTATATCGGCCTTTCAAGTATGATGACTTCATCTCCTTCCATCTACTGCTTAAAACCTTTATCACCAAACCTTGCTCTTGATGATTACAAGAAGAAAAGGCATTTGTGGAATTGCAAGAAGGATTTATTGTTACGAGCGAGTTGAACTCAATGTTTAACAATTCCAAGCGTCGGAACATCATCAAATTCGAAATCCCACAGGTCATGCAAGGTAAAGAGTTGATGTACATGGAAGGAATGCTCAAAGGGATGTTCAAAATGTTGTGATTCTGCATGCATGGGTAATGCGGACAATGAGGTTGTTGCATTGGAAAGCGGGGATGACGGCGGCAGTCAGGTCTGGAGAAGATATCATACTTAACTACGACACAAGGCCCAACTGTGACGAAGAACAAATGGTTGAGGAAGATATCTTACCCACCTATAACACGACCGAAAGCAGGATGGTCGAGGTACAATCTACATTGATCATATTACGACGCAAATGCGACACAACATACTTGATCAACTGAATTCAATAATGAAGGAGAGGTTGACCATGTGTTGCACAATGTCGGAACAACTATCTCTTGTATGAGCCCTTACTTGTTAACAATTCAACTGAAACATCAAATCAAACTCTTGAATCTGAAAACATTCTTCTCAAAAAGACCATTGCTCAGTTTCAAAATGATTTTTCAAAACTTGAGGCTCATTGCATCTCTCTTGAACTTAAAGCGCAAAACAATGTTTTAAACTCAGAGCCAAAAAGTAAATCTTTAAATGAACAAAGTAATCGTGTGGATACATTAGTTAAAGAAAATGAGCATTTAAAGGCTCAAATTCAAGCAAAGGGACTTGCACATGTTGCTTTACAAAACAAAGCGAGAAGATTAGCGGCAGAGTGTGGATACTAAGTTTACAAAACCAACAATCTTGGGGAAATCGTCTCTTCAACCAATGAGAAATCAATCAGTAGTTAGACAACCAAGCTGCTTTTAAATCAAAGCGATCAAAATCTTCAAAACCACGGTTTACCTCCCAAGTTGTTGAGAATAATCATTTGTCAAAACCAGTCACTCCACATTCCGGGCCTAAGAATAATGCTTTTGTTTCTATTAAACATGTTTCTATTAAACCATTTACTGTTATACCTGTACAAGTGGTTTCGGCGCCAGTCTAGGATTAGTTCGAAAACAATGTCTAAACCGAGCATCAAAATTCAAAATTCATATGATACAAAGGACTTGCACAAGAACTATGATCTAGAAAAGGCTAGGAAAAGGGCACTACTCCAAAGGATGGAATCTTAGGTTCACGACCTAGTGTGATGCCTTCTAGTGTGTTGCATAACACTGCTTGTAGTAGCAAACCAAAACCTAAGTTTACTCAACAAATTGTTAGAAATAAACCCGTTTATCTAAACATAAAATTTCATAAACCTAATAGGCGGATCAATATAGAACACAGACTCTTCCCAAAATAAGTTTCAACATCCCCTAGATCTAACCTTAGATGGATTCCAATGGGTAGAGTTTTCAACAACATTTGGTCTTAGGTGGATTCCTACAGGGCAAGATACTCACGTAGTTGCATCAACAGTGTGAAACCCACAACATCCATCCACGAGGTAGGTGTCAAGAATATAATTGACACTACATCTTTATGCCTCAACATCTAGAACCCGATTACGGCAGGGGATCCATGTTTCTTCTTTCTTGTCCCCTCATATTTTTCTATGCAGTACAACAACAATGGCTCCTACTGCACAGCGTAGGACCCGTTTCTCACCGTCAAAATATAATGGTCCATCATTTGCTCCACCATTGTACTTAATCGTCAAAGAATGGAAACATTGCTTGCTCCTCTGGTTAAAGATTCGTCTAAAGTCGTGCTTACGATGTATGAATGTTTCCGCTGCATAACTGATAATACTCTAATTTCTAATACATACGAATCTACAACAACCATTCTTGTAGCACCTCAATCGAATCTCACGAAAACAGAAGAACAAAGTGTTTCCTACAACAATGTCACAGCTGATGATCAACATAATGAACAGAGAAGTTTTATCAGCAGTTGATTCTCTCGAGATATTTATGGTACTTCACACTTGTTCGATTAATTGAACATACATGGTTTCGCTATCTCCTTATACATGGTTTCGCTGTCTCCTTATACATGGGTTCACTGTCTTCAATTCATCATCAACATATGTGGTGTATGATTCTGAATCATTGAAAACATCAAGGGGGAGAGAGTGTGTAGGTGGTTATTGCTTCCTTGTTTTTCCACATGCTTCTTTGCGAAAACCCAATGCCTTCTTGAATTTCTTCAATTAGGGGAAGAAATAAGACGATCTGTGGCTCAAACGTCTCACTTAGGTGTTATCGTCTCAATTTCATGGGTGATCTTGTGTGAAGTTACCCAAATATGATGTTATGATGCCTCACACACGGTCTTGGTATCGAGTTATTGCATATTCACAGGTGATTAGTATTCCGAAAGACCACAACATTCAGGGGAAAGTCGTATCATTTTGTCTTTCGTGGTTTGTTTGGTGTGATGCGTCTACATACGTGAGAAGATCTTGTTGATTTCTGGAATTTTACCCTCGAACGGATATTACGCAATTAGTCAGATTTTCTTTGTGTGGTTTACTGCTCATCTACTAATTTCGCATTTGTCTGAAACCTTCAAAAGTTAGAGGAAATGTAGACTTCATCAAAGTTTCAAATGCTAAAGACGCAGTTGTCAGCTTGGGGAAGCGATTCTGAAACTTCTTCACTTCTCAATGGCTTCGAGTATAACAGCTTGGAACCCGGTCACAACCGCAAACTTCCCTCAAACCCTATCATCAGGTACAACCAAGCCCCCTACTTACGCGTCAACAAATGGAAAGACTATTTGATCCTCTGTTCAGACGATATTGATGAATGTGCTCCGGTGTATCGATGTTTCTGCTCAACCCGATACTACTCTTATACGACACACCTACAACAACTACTATTGAAGAAGCACCACCAATTGACTCTACAACAACGGTTGAACAAACGCATCCAACGACAACGAACCGGTGATGATGTTCTTAATGAAGTACCCCACACTGCAGATTTTTGATCCAAATCGTTCTTTAACCCGTTTGCCAATGAACTGCCAAGACTGATGTCGCGGAATCATCCACAAACCATTTGAATCCTCAGAATCTGCACAATGTATACCAACATCAACCCTCCACACATCATTGGACAAAAGACCATCCTCTTGAGAATATTCTTGGCAACCCGATCAACCAGGTCGTTCTGAGACAACGTCTTCACACGATGGTGAAAATTGCATTTATGCACTCACTGTCACCTAATCCGAACCTAAAACATTAAGGACCGAATGACAAAAGACAAGCGGATTGAATCCATGCAAGAAGAACTTAACCAATTCAAACGTCTTGAAGTATGGGAACTGGTTGAAAGACCAACAGGGGTCTACGTCATTGGTCTCAAATGGATTTGAAAGAACAAATTGGATCTGAAGGGACGTAATAAGAAACAAGTCACGCCTCGGTGGCTAAGGGTTATCGACAGGAAGAGGGTATTGACTTTGAAGAATCACTTGCTCCGGTTTCTCGTCTTGAGGCTGTTCGGATATTTTTAGCGTTCGCGACTCATATGAATATAACGGTCTTTCAGATGGACGTCAAAACTGCTTTTCTGAATGGACAACTGAAAGAAACGGTTTATGTCAGCCAACCAGAAGGATTCGTTGATCCCGAGTTCCCGAACCATGTCTTCAAACTAAACAAAGCTCTGTATGGTCTCAAACAAGCTCCTCGGGCGTGGTACGATAAGCTATCATCTTTCCTCATTGCCAATAATTTTACCAAATGTTCGATCAACCCAACTCTTTTCATACAATATCACGGGGCACATATCTTAATTGTTCAAATTTACGTGGATGACATCATTTTTGGGTCAACACATAAAAAGTATTCAATCGCTTTTGCAAAACTAATGAAGAAACATTTTGAAATGTCAATGATGGGTGAACTTACGTTCTTTCTAGGACTGCAAGTTCATCAATCACCCCGTGGTATTTTCTTGAGTCAGTCAAAATATGTCCTTGAAATTCTTAACAAATTTGGAATGCAAACCTGTGACACCTATGCCATACCAATGACTCATACCAAGAAGCTAGACGCTGATTTACATGAGAAATTGGTGGACCCTACCAAATACCGTAGTATTATTGGGTCTCTCATGTATCTAACAGCTAGCAGACCTAATATTGTTTTTGCCATATATCTTTGCTCCGTGAAGCAGTCGAGACCAACTGAAACCCACCTCTTCGAGGCTAAAAGAATCCTCCGATACATCAAGGGAACCATTAATTTGGGGAACTGGTATCCGAAGGATTCGGTTTTGAACTAATCGCTTTTTCAAACGCCGACCACGAGGGATGCTTAGATTCACGGAAAAGTACTTCAGGAGCATTACAACTTCTTGGTGATAAACTGGTGTCATGGCAATCGAAGAAGCAGGATTGTACATCGCTGTCCTCAACAGAAGCAGAATATGTAGCCATGTCGGCGTGTTGTGCTCAAGTCATTTGGATGAGAACACAACTCAAAGACTATGGTTATGTATTTGATAGAATCCCGATGTACTACGACAATCGGAGTGCTATTGCAATCTCGTGCAACTCAGTTCAACACTCGAAATCAAAGCACATCGATCTTCGCTATCATTTCATCAAGGACCACGTGGAACAGGGTTCTGTTGAATTGTACTTTGTGGGTACAGAATACCAATTGGCAGATCTTCTTACCAAAGCCTTAGCTCCTGCTAGGTTTAATGAGTTGGTCCACCGGATTGGTATGCGGTGTTTGACTCAAGAGGAACTGGATGAACTCTTAAAACATTCTTAAAACCAGTCAAACACCAAAACCTCTTTTGTAAAAAAAAAAAAAAAAAAAAATCTTCTATCTAAATTCTTTCAAACATCGCAAGTACAAATCTTGATCAACACTTTGTTCTATCAAATCTTTCACTAATTTTCCGAACAAGTGTTGAGGGAGAAAGTAAATATTTTTCGGTTTCATAAAACCTTGTACTTCCATGTTTTCAAAAAATATGTTGTTTCTTCCAAAATGGTGGATACGTTTCTTGTCAAATACTCTCCTCGGACTCAAATGTTTTAAAAATTCTTTATTTCAAAAGTCGAGGAGGAGTATCGTCAAGTTTCTTGCCTCACAAATGTTTTGTCTAACCAAGATCAAATGGCCCAAATCAAATCTTCAAAATCAGTTCAAGCTGTTCATAATCCGTAAGTTCTAAATTGTTTTGATCAAGATTCTAAACAAGGATTTCAAAAATCTTTCAAATCCAACGGTTAAAACTCTTTAAAACTGATTTTGGAAAATTGTTCACTCGAACGAATTGGGTGTTTATGCATAAAAGTGTTTGGATTGAAATGAGTTATGTTAAAACCTTTCTTAGTGTCTATTAATCTTGTTTCAATCGTCCAAAACCATCCAGAATCTTAAATTTAATTAATTTGAATTCTAGGGTTATTGAGCTCATTTAGGGTGTTTCTATTATGTGATATGTTTTATGTGGTCAAGAAAGTGTTAGAATAAGTTTATATGCATGCTTTGAACAGAATAAGTTTATATGCATGCTTTGAACCTTTAAATTAGCCCAGAAACATCTAAACTGTAAGAAATTAAGTTTTAGGTTTTTTAAGGGTTCATCTCCCATGAATCTTCTGATTATGTGGCTTAAATGTGTTAAATCTTGTTCCATTGCACTCATATGACCTCTAGGACACTCCAGAAACATTATTGTTTGATTTGTGTGGCTATATATCTTTCGCATAGATTAAGGGTTTAGGGTTTAAGAAATTTTACGCCTAGTCTTTGTGTGTGTATCTGATATGCTCTAGTGCTTGTTTTGTGATCTAAAAGATGTTTGGAATTAACTGCAATCATGTTTTCATGTTTATGTTTAACACGTTACGCATAAGAGGTCTACAGTGGATTACGTGTATCTTGGAAAGATATTCGTAAACAAGGCGTGTTACGCATAAGCTTTACTTTTACGAGTAAACTTTTCGCATAACATCTAGCTTATTCCTACGCGTAAGCCTAAAAGCCTTTGAACTTGTCTTACGAGTAAGAAACTCTTACGCATAAGCTTGGTCTTACGCTTTAGCTTACTCTTACGCATAAGCTCCTTTCTTACGCATAAGGATCCTTGTTACACATAAACCATTGTTCACTACATTTTGGCCTATTATGCATAAGTTACTTGTTAAATGTTACTCATATGTCACTATTATCTAATGTTACGCTTATGCTTGCAAAAGTTTATATGTTGTGTGTTAAGTGAAGATTTGGACTTTGAAATTTCAAAATTAACACGTTCACGTAACTTATCACATTAACTTCAATCAATTGGACAAATGTGACTTAGGACTTGTGACTAACACAAACATGTTACCATCAAACAAGGAATTAGATAATAAATCAGGCTAAGACAAACACATTGTGTTTCCATATGTCTGTCTTTTTGTCTAATGTCTTTCAGATCACAAAAATGGCTGCAAATCAAGCAATCATCAATGCCCCAGCAGAGCTCTTGATGGCAAACACATTCCCTGCTGGATACGACAAAACAATTGGCAAGAACAATCTCCGTGTCATCTTCAACAACTTCATATGCTCATAATCATCTTGCAGAATTGTTGTGGACATCCTTCTGCAACATCCATTCAAATTCATGCTCACAAAGTCATCCTGATGATGAGTATGATTCAATGGAAGAGGAAATAAAATTTCATAAGACATTAAAGCAGAAAAGGATGGAATACTATGCTTCAACCTTTCCGGTTAATCAACCCGGTGGGGCAGGAGGGTCAAGTAGTAGTCCTCCACTTATGGAAGATCCATTGCAAACATCTCTTACCCCATCCGATCCGGTTAATCAACCCGGTAAGGATCAGGGTGTCACTGTCACTACTACTGTTGAAATGAAGCAACCACAACAACAACTATTACAACCGCAAGAAGAAAAGCATGGTGAAGATGTGGAAATATATGACAAAGGAGATTACGATCACGATAAGGATGAAAGAGTCCCTGATGATGATAATTTGGCGGCTGAAGAGGAAATGATTCGTAAAGAGGCAAAAGAAGCTGCTAGAGCTGAAGAGGAAAAGTCTAAGATGGAATCTGTCAACTACATAGTTGACAATCCAATACACAAACCTCAGCAGTCTTTGAACCACCTCTTGACACTTCCACCAAACCCAAATCATCATCTCAATCACCACCTCCATCAACAAAAGAAACAACTATGTCAACAACAAAATCTGTTAAGAAGGCAACTCCATCCAATGATTCTTCAAATGGTTAAGCAGGTTATCACCACTACACAAGCTACACAGCCACCACCATCTGATCAACCAAGGGTTTTAGAAACCACACCACCAATGGAGAAAACCGGTAATCACTCTACATACACTGGTGGTGAGGATCACGACATACCTGAGCCCCAACCTGAACCTCAACCGAAATTCAGATCAAGTACATTACTGCACTCCTTGTTTTTCATACGCATCAAATCAAAGAGCGTGTTGAAGATCTCCACATCGGGGTCGAATCTTACCTAAATTCTAAACTTCATCGGAATCAATCAAGAACCTCAGTACGAAATCGTTCATAAAACAAAAGTTCGGGTTTGTCAACCAAAGTGAAAATCATCATACTTGCTTCATGGCTTTCGATGAAATTCACTAAGTTCTATGACGCCACCCTGGAGATGGTTCGAGATGGATTGGCATATCGATTGAAGGACATTTAGTTGGGTATAATTCAGACGAAGATATGGAGTTCAAAGGATCGCAAGGATGTTCGTTGATTTATCACTAGGATTGATGAATGTTTGATTCATCGGGATCAGATGCAACGGTTGGAGAGCTATGTAGGAGGATGACCAAACTTTCCGATTCTGACTTTCCAATGTCCTCAGAAAGTAGTTGATCGTCTGTAATCATTGGGTACTCTCTTGATTGTGATTTTGTTTGTTTGATTATCTGACAATGGCTTGTGCACATATAACAGTGTACAACCCGCACTTGTAAATAAAGGACCCTGTGGTACGCTTCAGTGCCACAATCCTTATGAAAGGAGCGAAAGCTTCTTACTTTTGAGTAAAACTTATTAAACCTTTCATTTTTCAAAGGTTTTACTCAAAAGAACAAGTACTTCCCCTTATGATTTTTCAAAACCTCAACCATTTACATCACTTGTTGAGGGGGAGTATTTGACTTAAAAACTTTGCTCACAAAATGTTCTTTGTGTATTCTTCCCACAAAACTCAAAATGGTCATATTTATTCTCAATATTTCTTCAAAAATAACATTTATATGCCATTTTTGAGGGGGAGAAAATTACGTGATAAGAAATATGTTGTGTTGTGCTAATGAATCCTCGTGTGAAAAGACTTCAACCCATGAATTGACGGGATCTGAACAGTCATACATTGAAAAGATTTGTCTTCCAAGACTTATCCAAGTAAATTGTACCCATTCGAGAAGCTCTTGATAGACATGAACTTTGACGGGTTTGACAACCTCTCGGGGTTGTCCACATCTTCAAGGTAGTTATTAGAGCTAGTTGTCACCTAAAAGCTAACAATGTATCTCTTTAACTATGCAACGTAATCGTGTCTCGCAAGGAATTGTCTATCTTGAGTCGATCAATTCAAAAGTTCGCGCTCTTTCCTCATGCGATTCTGTCAAAACTCTTAAGCACATGTGGAGGGGGAGTATTTCTGAAAATCTAAAACTCTTGGAGTGTTCAAACATGTCTTTCATTCACAAACACTTCGAGAGATTTTCATGAAAATGGTTTTATGGCAATGGAGTTATAAGGTGATTAAGGTTAGGAATAACCGTCCTATGATCCGCCAGAGCAGGAGGGATCTACCCAAGGACACTACCAATAGTTAGAATTATAAGTCCTTAGGTATGATTATAAAAAGGAGAAAATAAGAATCGGAGAAAGAAGGAGTTGAAGAATTAAAAAGAAAAGCAAAGAAAAGGGTGAAAAGAAATAGCCCTCCAGATTATTCAACTTAGGGCAGACACCGGGTTCAATTCATATGCTACTGGTTGTCACTAGATGACATCGGTATTGAAGATAAAAGTCGTCATGGACCCAGTGACGCATGCACTAAACCTTCTTAGCCACTCAAGTTTCTCCCAAAAGAAGCTTGTTTCATTCTCACAGGGAACCCTACGTAAACTATCTGATTTCTCTTAGAGATTGCTGGTATTGAAGAAGGAGACCCTCTCCCTAGTCTCCGCTCAGGAAAACCAAAACGCACTATTGAGTCTAGAGCCACGAGATTCATCAAAAGATCTCTTAAGAACACTTGACATTTTATCACTTGTCGTTCAACAATAAGAACTTCAGTGGTACATTATCGAGTCCTACACAAATCTTAGCAATCTGTCGAGGGCATTTATGAGAGGTTCACAATTGTGATCCTCAGTTATTGAATGGAAACTCGCCAGGTCAACATCAAACGCCACGGACAGCAGTCGCCGTAACTCCCGTGGATTACGCTTAGTGGTCTTAAACGGTCTACAGTCGTGAGGTGATGCTTCGGTGTATCTCAGCGACTCATCTGAACCGTAGATGTACTTCGGTACATCGTGTTATCTCACTTATGGGACTCCGGTTCATGAACGGACTTTGTGAGAATTAGAGTTGTGTTTTCATACTATGCTGTTAACACTCTCGAAATTCAAACTTGTAAGTGCTGGAATCCGCTTATTACTAACCTTTCTTATGTTTACTTCTTATGGAAGCTCTGGAGCGGACTGATCGTGCAGATTCTTCACATGCTCATGCCAACATCATCACTAATGGAAGTTCTCTCAAAAGGCAACACAAAAGTCAGAATGATTCTACGTCAAATCAAAGAATCTACAAAGTTTAAAGACTTAAAGAACTTCATCATTACTGAATTCCAACGTAAAATAGTGTGTGAGCATGTTGAAAAATGACGTGGAGACACTGGAGCAAAGGAAGCAGACTTGAGGCAGACTTGATGCAGACAACAACAACATACTATCGCTACCATCACAAAGAACAATGATCAAAGAACAAAGATTAAGATGACGTCAAAGCAGAATTGTTTTAAAGAAAATAATTTCTCTACACTGGGGAGATTGTTCAAATCAAGGCAATTCTTCTCACAAGAAAGAAGAATGCCAGAAGACGTCAAAGCTACTATAACATCAGCACCCTCACCGTCAGCATTCATTCATCACCAACACTTAGGGGGAGATTGTTGGAATCACTCCTAAACCTAATTCAAGTGTTAGTGATTCATATGTAATAGTTAGCTTAATATGGACTTTATGTTAGTAATTAGCCTTAGGCTTATGTAGAAGGCCCATAAGCCTAGGCCTAGTCCAATAAGGAAAAGGAAGGGACTAGGAGTGTTGCCCTAGCTCCCTCTCCTATAAATACCTTGTAATAACCCTCACTTGAGGGTTGGTTGTTCAATTTCATTCTCTCTCACTCTACGCCTAACTTTTCACATAGTATATCGTGTGTGTGTTTGTTATTGTTCAACCGATCTCTTCTCTATCTCTTATCTTGATGCTTGTGTTGAATAAATGGGAACCTAACAAGGTTCTTTCCCACCACCACTTCCAAACATTCCGGACTTTGTTCCGTATTTTCCTATTTTTCCACCACATCTTCCGCATCTCACAAATCAAAACAACCCGGAAAACTTCCGCACTCATTACCCACATCACTTACATTGTGAACATTGCCAATCCACTAGGGATATTGCAATAGAAGTTAGGGAAGAAATGCGATTCATACTCAACCTCATTCTTGATCGCATCAATATCATTACTCATCAAAACCTCCATCCATAACCTTATGCAAGCATGAAAGGAATCATTATTACTATTTTCTATTCTTAGTATTTTTTTTTTCTTTTGAGTCATTTTTTAAGAACAAGTCTTGTTCTTACTTTTACATGCTTGTATGTGGCATAAATACCACTACATTTTGTTGTTTTATCACAAGATCTTGTTTACATACTTTGGCTCCCAATCTTGATTCTCGTCAATCACAAGATTATTTATGCATGTTACTACTAACCTTTTCTTTGTAGGATTTTTTTTTCTCACTTGACGCCCCAAACTAGGGGGAGCTACCGTCATGGGGGAGTAAGCGATACGTGGACTATTTTTCCACATTTTATTTATTCGTTGGGTTAACTTTTTGTTTCGACAAAAAGGGGGAGAAGAAGTAAAACTTAGGCTTTCAAAACATACAACTAATCTTAAGTTTTACTCATCATAACATTATGTTTTGTCATCAACAAAAAGGGGGAGATTGTTAATACAACCTTAGTAGAGATTTGCAAAAGAAGTTTTATTTATTAGTCCTTTAAACAACCTTAGTAGAGATTTGCAAAAGAAGTTTTATTTATCTTTGATTATTCCGCTGCGTATAGTCTTGTAAACGCCTAGGTTATTAGTTTAGTTAGTAGACGTGTTCCTATAAACGTCTAAGATTAGTTAGTGTTAGTGAATGAAAACCTTTAGCAATAACAAAGTATTGTTTTGATTATTCCGCTGCGTATTATGTTTATTATCTTTGTTATTGATCCCTAGCTGAGCTTATAAACGATCTTATTACAAATAAACCGTAAAAACGTTTATTAATATTTTGCGATCTCTTTGTGTTTTGTTGATAACAAATATAATGTTATCATAAGTAAAATTATAAGGATACATGTTATTTTTGTAAAGCATTTACATATAGTCACTTAATACAAATTGTTATAATAAATCATTTGTTGTAATAGTTTATTAAGATGGGTAAAAATCACAACCCCATGGATCATATCCATAACCCATGGTATTGACCCATACCCATTTGACTAGATGCATTGCATCTATTAGATACATTGTATCTAATGAAATACCCATGGACCAACCCATAACCCATGACCCATGACCCATGACCAAAAAACCCATGGGCAAAGAGGAGCGTCCAACGGATCCCTAGCTTTACACTAGACGGATCCCTTAAGGGAGGGATCCGTGGGATCCGTGGAACAGTGGAAAGTTTTGCCTATAAATAGAGAGCCAATTCTTCATTTCTCTTCACCCCTCTTTTTCCTAAATCTCTCATATACTCTTACTCTCTTCTAACAAAAGATCACTTGATCTAGAGAGTTGTTATTCTTTCTTCTATTGTGATTCTCATATAGGTCCATCTCTAAGGCGAGATCACGAGCTCACTACAAGTCATCCAAGCAAGGGGTCCTTGATTGATTTGTTCCTCCACAAGATTTCTGTAGCAAAGATCTTGTACTTGATATTTCACATAGTTGTTGTGTAATAGTCGTGTTGGTTTGGTCCTCCGTGTTACGGACTCGGTATTTAGCTTTGTACCGGAAAAAGGTGTAAGCAACATTGTGTAGGCTTCTCCGCCAAGTTGAAGGAGTTTGTTGACATAGTGCTTGAACTCTCGAGTAGGTAACTCGGAGAGTGGAGTAAGGCAAGGAAGGTGTCCTTGTAGCCGAACCACTATAAATCGGTTGTGTCATTTCTTTCCCTTGCTTTACTTTATTTACTTTCATTACTCTTAGATCTATACTTTATCTTCATCCATACGATTTCACGTAACATCGAATCTAAAGTTTTTAGAAACTAACTTAAAATCGGCAAAACTATTCAACCCCCTTCTAGTTTTCCACAGTTTATTTATATTTTACGATCTTCTAATGTTTTGTTGATAACAAACGTAAAATCATTTTAACGAAACAAATAAAATACGTAAATAGTTTGAGCCAATAGTTTACTAACACATTTACATTTTCACATAAAACACCAAACAAGTAATAGTGTTTTCATGATTTAGTAATACATATGTACAACAACCAGTGTTTACATATTGGGTAGACATATACATACTTAGTATGTATTATAACGGGTAGAAGTTTAAGTATTTGACCCATTGACCAAATACATTGAATGTAGTTAGGTATAACCCAAAGTCCATGACCCATACCCATGGAGCATTACCCATAACCCATTGCATGACATCATGCATAAGTCATAAATGGATATTATCCATGACCCATGGAGTTAACCCATGACCTATGGACTAGATGCATTGAACCTACTAGATACATTGTATCCACTTGGATACCCATGGTCCAAAGTCTAGGACCCATGACCCATAACCCATGACCCATGACCCAAAACCCATGGGCAAAGAGGAGCGTCCCACGGTTCCCCCAGTTTACACTGGACGGATCCCTCAAGTAAGGGATCCGTGGGATCCGTGGAACAGTAGCTTATTTTCTTCTATAAATAGTGAGCCATTTCTTCATTTTTGGTGGTCACTCCCACACATACTTTCCCATAGTATTGTAAACCGTCTAACCTTAGATCCAAAGGATCTTTCTATGTAGTTTGTATTTGTTTTTGTGTGATTCTCTAGGTTCCTCTTAAAGGCGAGATCACCACCTCTTGAAGTCGAGCAAGCTCAAGTCCATGAGTTGCCATGCTTCGTCATCATCAAGACTACTAAGGTTCTCTTGTTGATAGTTCTTTCTTCCTCATTAGAAGTGTTGTGTCAAAGACATTATCGAAAGATGCCAAACGGGTCAAGACGAAGGCATTAGTGAAAGGTGCTTAACGTCCGTGTCAAAGGTATTAGTGAAGGATGCCAAAGGAGTCAATACGAAGGCATTAGTGAAAGGTGTCAAACGTTCGTGTCATAGGCATTAGTGAAGGATGCTAAAAGAGTCAAGTCTAAGGCATTAGTGAAAGATGCCAAGGGTGTAAAATCGATATGGTGTATCGATGTACAAATAGAGATAGGTTGTATCCAAGGATATTGATATCCTTGATGATGTTGTACAGAGAGGAGTGAGTCTCCTTTGGGATATGCGTTGTGTAGTGTTGGGTAGTAGTTCTTCCTTTGTAATGGAACTCGGTATCTAGCCTTGTACCGGATAAAGTGTAGGCGACGTTGTGATAGGTGTGGTTCTACCTTGTGGAAGAACCCGGTGTCTAGCCTTGTACCGGAAAAAGAGTAGACGACTTTGTGAAGGCTTCTCCGCCATAAGGAGTTGTCTCATGTAGTGATTACGAACTCTCGAGTAGGTGACTCGGGGAGTGGAGTAGGGCAAGGAAGGTGTCCTTGTAGCCGAACCACTATAAATACTTGTGTCGTGGTTTTGTGTTTCCTACTCTTTACCTTTACATTACATACTTACATATCTATCTATCAACGTCCAACATACACATCTAAATAGATTGACATAAGTCGATCTAATTATTTTAAAACAAAGTTTTAATTGGTAAAACTATTCAACCCCCTCTTCTAGTTTTTCACATGGTCAAAATGTCAAATTCTATCCAAAGAGAATTAAGCTTATGATAATATTCAAAAACATATAGTTCTCCTTGCTTAAAAATATGATTTTTTTGCATTAAATTGAACATAACAGACCATCTAGTTTATCATAAATTTATTTTAATTCAGCCCAAACATCAGCGACATTATTAGAAAAGATTTGACCCAAATACAAATCCTCATAAATAGAGTTTAAAAGGCAAGACAACACAATTGCATTACACCTTTTGCACTGATTAGTCAATGGTACGCTAGACTCGTAAGCATCTTTTTTACAAGTTCCATCAATAAATCCAGTTTTATTTCTAGTGTCAATAGCCAATTTCATAGCAGTAACCCAAACTATGTTAATTTTCAGTTCCAGTTAATTTCACACAAACAATACTACTAGTACATAAATCATTATTATTCAAATGCAAAGGGTTACCCAAATCAAGACTGCTAATTAAGATCTCATTACTAGAACCGCCACCACCAATCACGACAACAAATTAAACAAAGATCAAAGAACAAATAAGAAACCAACAGATAAACATGAAAACAAATAATCAAATACCTTGCACACCTTCAATCACAATTAACCACTAATAATCACAAACCAACAACTTCCAAGACTGCCCAATAACTTAACCTCCAGCAATCTAGACACAACAATAACTAAAAATAATAATAATAAAAGACAGAAAATAAAATGCAACTAACACCCAATAATAACAAATGCCCAACTAAGTGAACTGAGTATGGCCAGAGCAAGTATCATTGCGACTTTTATGGTGGTAGGTCAAGATGTTAGCCACACCTTTTGCACTAATTCAACTAAAACATAATTATCTTAAAGAAGTAATAAGTCTTATATTGCAATAAAGAAGAAGCAGTGGAAGAACAAATCACAATACTCTTAATTCACTTAGTTAAGAGATATTGTGACAAAAATAGGTTCAATTAACAAGAATAATCACCATAACAAAGATCCTTAATTCTTGAAAAATTAAGGTTTCAAGATCCAAACCCTAAAATCACCAGATCAACCAATAAACCATCATAAAAGCAACAATACCAAACAAGAACCTGATGAAACACCAGATCTAAACCCCAATAAACATATCAGACTGATAATAACCCGAAAAGACCAAGATCTAACAAGAATATGTTGAATCAACAAGATAAAACACCGATTTAATGAAAACCCCCAATTTTGGTAATGAAACTCTAAAAAAATTTTGAAAGCCTAGTAAATTAATTAATCAGCCAAAACAACTGTGAGCTATGATACCATGCAAAAATTGTAACACATATATTAAGGAACCCAATCAACATTCTATTGGTTTACTTTTATTACTTAAAACATTTATTACAATAAAACTAAAAATAGAATCACAACTGGGATCTATCAAACTAAACTGAACAATTACAATTGAGAAAATGAAACAACCAAACTATAAGGATCACAACACAGTGATCAACTGAACGATTACAAGAGAGAAACAAAACGTTTATCTTAAGAGTTTGAGAGCGTATAAATATTAAGAGAGACTGTGTGAGATTTAAGATTGAAATTATGATAAAATGATCTGCATCTTGAGCTTAAATAGTCCAACTTCTTGATCTTGCAATCTAGTCCTTGGTTAATTGCAAAGAAGTCCTTAAAAGCTTAATATTCAATCCTGCAAAATAGAAAACAAACAAACAAGCCCCTTAACTAGAAAGACAGTTATAAATAAGAATGAATTGCCTAGGTTTAGTCCCTGAACATATGAAATAAAGTTTGATATCTTAACAAATGATAATATCCTTAATTGTATTGATGTATATATCAATTGTTTGATTTTATATAATCATGCTTCCACTTCATTTGATCTTGAAAACTTATTATGAACATGTTGTTCTTGTTAATACACGCGCATGAAAAATTAAAATATACATGAGTATTAGTTTCTTGAATCAATATACTCCGTATAACAAAAACTTGAGGGACTAAAATGTGAAGAATGAATTTAGTTGCAGTTTCCACTAATACCCTACCAAACTCTCCACTTTTATCTATGCCCTAATTTCTCGAAAACACACACACACACACAGTGTTCATTTTTCGCTATCAAGCTCACTGGTAAATAAATTTGAATACCCTTTTGACCAAATTTCAATTATATCCATTCAATTTTATATTTTTCATCGATTTTAAGGTTTCTTTTTTGTATGTTTAATTGGGATTTTTTACATTTATTTGATTTGACATTGTTAATTAAAGCTAATGATTTGATTATTTATATGAGTGGATTTATGGGTTTTGGTTTAATTTTTTAGGTTGGTTTGTTTGTAATAAAAAAAAAGATGTTATTTTTGCTAACTTTTAAGGTTTATTTAGGGTTTTAGTTAATGTTACATTTTATTTATTAAATGTTATGTATTTTCAATTGTAATGTGGGTTAATCTAAGGTTGAACTTAGCTTTCTATCGCTGTTTGATATCGAAAAAATGTACTTTTGTTGTTACTTGGTGGAAAATAGCAAATTTAGTTGCATTTTCATATTTGTAATTTTTAGTGGTGTAAAAATTTTGAGGCTTGCGGGTTTTTAGATAGTGAGATGATCGTTACTAGGTGGTTTTTCTTATAGGATATATTTATAAGTAGGGGAGTTGTGACGTAAATTCTGCGTTTTATACTTCCAGTTATATGTAATGAAGAGTAATTTGTATACCTTGGAGGTTCATTTTGTTTAGTTTGTATCATTAGGAACCTACGGAGGTATGCTAGGCTGGTAACATTTAAGGAAATTAAACGGATTGTAACAAATTTTTATAAAGGAAATGATTAACAATGTCGCGGTAATGTTTTGTTTTTATCTCACCTATGGAAGTTACGGAATTTTGATAAGATAAGCCAAACTTGTGTTTTATTAGCTGCAAAATGAATGTATACAATTTGGTTTATGTTTTTCATTTTGGTTATTATTATGCTTGTTAACAAGTTTATATATTTTGCAGGTGTGTTGTATAGTCTGAATCTTTAGTTGAGGAAAAACCGGCAGAAAAGCTAACAATGCCTCCTAATCCAAGAGTTGTGAAAGCCTTTCGTGCCATGAGAGAAATCGGGATTCCAGAAGAGAAAACAAAACCGGTGTTGAAGAATCTTCTGAAACTTTATGAAAAGAATTGGGAACTTATTGAAGTAGAAAATTATCGAGCTCTTGCAGATGCTATTTTTGACAGCGAGGAGTCAGAGGTATCGTATTTAGTTGCTGATTCGTTACAACTAATGATTCTATTTAAATCGTCATCTCTTTTTTTAAGCATCGCTGTTTTCTCAAATTTCGTGACTGGTATTATTTTTCATTTTTCAGGCAGTTGGACAGAAGAAACCGCCTGATAATGCTCAAGCTGAAG
This sequence comes from Chrysanthemum makinoi, assembly GCA_910596185.1. Taxonomy (NCBI): domain Eukaryota; kingdom Viridiplantae; phylum Streptophyta; class Magnoliopsida; order Asterales; family Asteraceae; genus Chrysanthemum; species Chrysanthemum makinoi. Next base: position 302,708,687 of record OU343225.1, read on the forward strand.
TAAGTATATATCACCCAAAGCCGAAATGAGCGTTTTTGGTCCAGTCTGTTTATACTTTCTGTTAATAGTTGTAGTTTGTCACTATAACTGCAAATAGTAAACTTTTTAGTGACAATATCGAGATAAAAAAATTTAGTAGCTTCTATGCATCAAAAGACACTTTTGGTGACTTTCAAACCTGTTCCCTTGAAGCTTGTTTTTTTACTCTACCCTTTTAGCCCGTTATAGATAAAGTTTAATCAAATTGACGCGTTTATAAGTAATGGCTTGAAAGTGGCGCCTTTATCTGGTATCATGAGTATATAACATTTCCTTTCCTGCTGATTGTTATTGTCTTCCAGGCAGCAGAACAGAAAAAGAGACTCGAGCAAGCTGAAGTATGTAAATTCTTTTAGTCATGAGTGTATTGCTTTTGATAAACATCTTTTAACATAGCATTTTAACTGTTAATGATTTAACACCACTCTTAATCACCAGCTAATGAAAGCTATCGAAGAAGAAACACAAATTCCAGAAGAGCCGGAACGACCCTTAAAACGGCTCCGTTTAAGGCACCAAGACGGCACCCCTAATTCAAATGGAACACCACTGAAGAGACCAAAACTGGAGGAGATTGAAGCGCTTCCTTATGCTATACCCAAGAGTCAATCAAAGGCGTTAGCAGGGGAGTCTGCTTCATCCCAACAACAAAGTAAAAACAAGGGAAAGCAACCTGTGGGAGATGCAGATGCCACAAACGAGTCAGAGTCTGACACAGGTCTCCGTCCAAGGCATTTGAGAGACAAAGGTAAAAAACCTATCTCTCCTCAAACGAGTCCGTGTAAGACAAGGCCAAGTTCTGATAGGCCGTCCCATGGAGTGCGCTTTAAAGAGCCTAAACCCAAAGTAAAAACTCCCCTTCCATTAGTAAAACCCAAAGACGAGCCTGTTACAGATGACACATCACAGCCGGAGGTGCCTCTTTCGGTTACTGGGGCAGGTAATTTGTTTATTTTATAAGTTTTCTGTTATGAGCTAGAGGTGGAAAATTGGTGGTTCGGGTGGTGGGTCTAAAAGTGTTCTGGTCTAGACATTTTTGGTTCCATTATGTCAGGTTGAAACTTTTTTGTGTCCCAACTTTTGAACTATATATAGCTAACTTGCGATCCAGATTATGATATAAACGTACTGATATTTTAACAAAAGATTAAGTTTTTTTTAACAAACTGATTTAGGATATTTTAAGCATTTTTACACAATGGTAAATAAAACATAATCCAGTCGACCCTTACATAAGCAAATGGGCTGATATTTCCACCTCTTTGTCAGGTGTTACTCTGAACCCTTTTCTGACCTTGCTGGTTAGATGCTAATAAATACTTGTCAGGCACAATTTGTTTGTGTCAAGTACGAATTTTAAGACACTTTGTTTTGCCTTTTTCATAGATATTGAAGTTTTTGGTATTTATGACGGTATTAATTTTTAATAAAACTTAACAGAATTATTTACCAATGGGGATGCCTCAACTGAAACCGATCTGCCCAATGAATCTGATCGACCTCTGCTGGCTTTATCAGAAGAGACAAGTGGACATGAACTTGCAACGATCCCAGATGAATCAACAGTAAAATTTTTAGATATTGCTTCCTCATCTTCTGGCGAATATAAGATTTCATTAATCTGCAACGCTGCAGGAAACCCTAATTTATCTGCCACAAATGTAGATACTCTATTAAAAAGAATGGAAGATAAATGTCTTAAATCGTACAGAGTCCTTGACTCCAACTTTTCTGTGAAAAAACTTATGGAAGATATGTGTGATTCTCTTCTGGACACCGAAACCGACCCCACATCACCCACTCACTCATTGGAAACATGTCCAGCCAATGCTTCCAATGGCTCGGTCGGTAATGAAGGTGATTGTGAAAAAGACAAACTTGTAGAGCAGAATGGCTGTCAAGATACCGACTCACAAAGTTTGGTAGGTGTTTCTAACAATCCGTTAACTGCTGATGATACAAGGTCTCTTCATGAAGTCAATGACGTAGCTAAAGGGCAAGAGTCGGTGATAATTTCACTGGTCAATGAAGTCAATAGCGAGTGTCCTCCAGCTTTCCATTACATTCCCAAAAATGCTGTTTTCCAGAATGCGTATGTTAACTTCTCACTTGCTCGTATTGGGGATGACAATTCTTGCTCCACTTGTTTTGGTAATTGTCTGACAGCGACAAGCGCTTGTGCTTGTGCACTGCAATCTGGGGGTGAATTTGCATATACAATAGAGGGACTTGTCAAGGAGGAACTTTTAGACGAGTGTATCAAGATGAATCGGGATCCTCAAAAGCATTGTTTGTTTTACTGCAAGGAATGCCCTCTGGAAAGATCCAAAAATGAGGAGATTGTTGAGCCATGCAAAGGTCATTCAGTCAGGAGCTTCATTAAGGAATGTTGGTTGAAGTGTGGATGTAATAAACAGTGTGGCAATCGAGTTGTACAGCGTGGTATTCAACGCAAATTGCAGGTAAGATAAATGTTTCAAGTTGAACTGATATTCAGTCTTGTTATCACTGTTTTGATTCTACATTTTTGTTTGGAGTAGGCTGGTGTGGAGAGGCCACTTTACACTTAGCGGGTCAAACTGACTAAAGTTACGCTTTGACTTGAAACATGCCGGTTTTACTAGAACCACTTTTTTCCTAATTTTTCTATAAGTTTTTGATAAATGTATTGGTTATTGGTTATAACTTATAAAGATGATGTCGTCAAAATTATGATCATGTATTCATGTGGTAATTATGTCTTCACTTGATAGGGATTATCATCCAATCATAATCATTTAGGATGGTTATGTAATGGAAAGTATCAAGCATAGCCCTAAGGGCTATGTTTATCGAAACCCTTTTGCTTCTTACCATCTTGCCGGAGGTATTTCTGGACGAGTCTCCCTACCCTCTGGTTGGGGTATGACCGTCCACATCATACCTCCCCCATAACCCTCTGGTTTGGGTATTGTTGTTGTTCTTCTTGTTACTTCTTACCATTTTATACTGAAATATGCAATTTGTGACTATCTGATGCAACATTCTTACATATTAAGCAAAATTTTGATCTAGTAAACTGCAAGAAAACGTAATGTGCTATTCACTTTTTACTTGTAGCTAAATGATTTCGCTTGTTATTTTAGCATTAGAATATTTCAAATAATTATATTTGTCTATCTTCTCTGCTAGGTGTTCATGACACCCGGTGGAAAAGGTTGGGGTCTGCGCACTCTTGAAGACTTGCCAAAAGGCGCATTTGTTTGTGAATATGTGGGAGAAGTTTTAACCAATGCAGAATTGTATGAGCGAGTTTCACGAAGTGCAAACAAAGATGAACATGCTTATCCAGTACTGCTCGACGCTGATTGGGCTGCAGAATGTGAATTAAAGGATGAAGAAGCTCTTTGTCTGGACGCCACTTATTATGGAAATGTGGCGAGATTCATAAACCATAGGTAAGCTGATACATTTAGATTGTGTGTTTTTATTGTTAAAACCTAACCTATTTTCTCCATATTAGTGGTTTAGTCCCTCAAATTCTTTTGTTAGTGTTCTGTCCCTATACTTATTTCGTCACCATGTTTGGAAGAGTGGTGTTACATGCAATTGGTTTAGGTATATGGTCAATAAATAATTATTGTAGTATAGTAATAATTACATAATATTAAGGATAATAATATGATCATATAGATAAATAGTATAAATATCCAACCTGAGCAATTTTACCAACATCTCGGTCAGTGTCCATTTTTGCAAACCTTCAATGCCACATCAGCAAAAATGACCGATTTGACTGGTTGTAAGTAAAGTGGCTTTTTAACTACTGTATCTGTCTATAAGTACCCAGGTTAGTATGACGACTAACTCACTATGAAAAAAGTTGAGGGGCTGAACCACTTAAATATGCGAAGTTGGTTGGGTTTCCATTGTTTACCATAATAAATCCCTTAAACTGACCCTCATTTCTTTTTTTATTATTATTTGCTGGTAGGTGTTTTGACTCGACTTTGGTGGAGATTCCAGTGGAAGTGGAGAATCCTGATCATCATTACTATCATGTATGTAACTTAGCCCACTTCTCGTCTTCTCGATACTTATTACTTGTACACATTTTTTATGTTGGAGATTGTTGCAACATGTAAGTTAATATTATCTGTTTCTTATGTGCAGCTTGCTTTCTTCACTACAAGAAAGGTGAAAGCCCTAGAAGAATTAACATGGGTGAGTTGGATAAAATTAGTTGTTTAGATTTTATTACTTTCGGGACTTGGTTAAACTGAAAGATGTGCTTGTTCAGTTTCTTCTTTTTTCTGAACTTAAATGCTGTTCTGATGGCCTATTTTACTTATAAGTGAGTTGACGTGGTTATACTTTTTTACTTCAATGGGTCAAATAAATATTTTTAGCTTTAAAAAACGGGTTGAAACTCTGCTTTAAAAAACGGGTTGAAACTCTTGCAAAGTGTATCTTTATCATGTGCAACCTACCAGATTGAAAAAGCTGTTTTAGGTTGACCAGATCCGACCCTCTATGACCCTTCGCCGAACCAACCCATATTGCTTTTCTAATTTAGGTTTTTGCTCCTGCTCTTGCAGCCACTATGTGTTTTTCTTGTTATAATACGGTGTTTGTATGTGTATACAAGTTTTCATTTTTTAAGCAAGCTTATATGACATCCATGCAGGATTATGGTATTGACTTTGATGACTCAGAACATCCCGTCAAGGCATTTAAGTGCCGATGTGGTAGCAGGTTCTGCCGAAACATTAAACGTCCAAACAGTAAGAGAATATGTTTCAACTGTATCAAAGCACGAAAAAAAAAATAATGTTATTGTAGAAAGAGAAGATGCAACTGAAATTATTGTCTTTCTGCTCTGTTATTGTAGAAAGAGAAGATGTTCCAACTACACAAATCTTTATTTCAGTTGCATCTTCTCTTTCTGCTCCCTGAAATTATTGTAGTATAGTTGCATCTTCTTTTTCTGCTCCCTTTTGCTGTATCAAAGCAAGAAAAAAAACGTGTTATGTTAATATCCACCTCTGTTTTTTGCACTGATACTAGTTAAAGACATTTACGAATTAATGTTTTAATTTCAGGGAGTAGAAGGAGAAGATGCAACTGAAATAAAGATTTGTTTCAATTTCACTGGTACGAATTACTGTTGTTTCGACGCTGTTTCAACTGTGTACTGTTTCGTGTCTATCTTATGTATGTAGGATGTAGCTTGATGACTAATTAAAGATGGGTGTGTTAGTTTGTTCAACGCCATCATGTTTTTTTTTGTACCGGTGAAATTTATAAACCCCGTGTTAGTTCAGCAGTGCTAGTGTTTTCATAAATTTGGACTTCGTTCAGCAGTGCTAGTGTTTTGATAACTTTGGACTACATCATTAAAGGTTTTCCCTTGTACCTTGTTTCGTGCATAAGTGCATATACATTAGACTTCAGCTATCCGAAACTTTGAAATGCATGAATGATTTTGCTTTTAGCGTTAATCAAACAATCAAACAACAAGGTGTGTCGTATTATGGAATAAAAAAATTATAACCTGAAAAGCTTATTATATTATTGTGTTTTGCTATTATATTACAACAGTGTTTGTTATTTGTAAATATTTTCATTCATCACAAAACCAGAGTTAACATTGACACAAGAATAAATTGGTTACGGGGGTTATGATTGTGATTACATGGGTAACCCATTTAATAAAATAGTCATGTTTGGGTTGACATTTTCAACCCGTCAAAATCTGTTTAGGATGTGATTTAGGGTGTTTGGTATAGGGGTGTGGGAATGAGTATAAGTTTGAAACCATTTTTTGTTTATTTGGTTGAGCGGTTTTGCTAAACCATTTCCGTGGGCCCTACGGATGATACATATAGATCCATATTACTTGAACTTGGTGGATTTTACCAAACCATTTCCATGAGGAGGTGATACTCACACCACATTTTTTGATTCATTCACCATCACTTATGTATTACAGTATTGTACAGTATGCATTACAGTATTGTACAGTACAATATTGTAATGCATAAGTGATGGTGAATGAATAAAAAAATGTGGTGTAAGTATCAATTCTCATTTCCATGGGGCCTATTAATTTCACTAATCTCACTCTTTTAATTCATATTTATCAAAAAATATTCAAACCCAATTATATAAATCAAACAATATTTTTTCAACTATTAAACTTATGAGAAATACTACAGCGACCTACAATTTACAAAAAGAAATCCACATGTGGCAAGTGAATTTGTAGATGAAAATAAGAGAGATAATTTAAATATTAGAAAGAGAAGGCCACAAATTGCATGACACCTCATTGTGTGGGATTTTTTTTGTAAATTGTATGTGGTTGTAGCATTGCTCCAAACTCATTTCTATACCACCATATTATCATACCAATATCCTTTGTGATTCCTATAAGCAAACCATACGGACCCTTAATGTTTGAATATGAATTGTCACCCATAACTATTATCATGTTGTTCATTTTTTATTTAACAAAAAATATGTTGTGGTTCACTTTAAAAGTACTTTTTATAAGAATGAAAAAGTTGAAACGAAAAAAAAAAAAAAAAAAAAAAATGATTAAGAAAAAAACATTTTTATGAGATATCAAGAGGTGTTAAGACATCTCGCTCAATATCTAGTTCAATAAGAGTTTTGAGCATCTTAGCACCTCTTAAAATGAACAGAGAAAAATAAACACTTTTTTTTTCTTAATTGCCTCTTACCACTTCTTAATAATAGAGGAAAAACAAACACACTTTGATCCAAACTTGTGACCACATCTGACTAAGTCATAATAAAAAGCTATTAAGAGGTTTTTTTTTAAAACAACACGAACTTCGTCATATAGCTTAAAAGGTAGTAAATATAATATAATCGCATTTATGATATTAACTTACACTTATTGGTTGTGACGCACTTGTTTTGGGGCACTGCATATAGGCTAGTAAATTTTATCGGTCATTAATTTTCACGACTATACGATGTGATCATGTAGATCGAACTCACAAAATAAAGACGAAGCATAAGGACCCAAGTCCAAACGCAAGGTCAACAAATTTGGGGTAAATTTTACCAATCATTAATTTTCACAACTATACGATGTGATCATACCATATATATCAAACTAACAAAATAAAGACGAAGCATAGGACCCAACTCCAAACGCAAGGTCAACAACTTTGGTGTCAGCCTTTTTTGTGCAAAGCTAGCTTGCTTTACTTTGCAAGAAAATAATCATGTTCACTTAAGCTAGTGAGTACTTCTTTCTTCAATGACGTACCTTAATCTATAAGTGTTTGAGTTTATAACACAAAATTTGGAGTAACCAACAAGACACGTAACACAAAATTTGGGATAATTTATCTTGGAGAAATCGAGATTTTTGATAGAAAATTATAGACTAAAATACACCGTTGGTCCCTAAAGTTGGCTCGACGCATCGCGATGGGACAAAACTCGGCCTTTTCATCGTCGGGGGTCCCTATTTCAAGGTTTATACTCGCTACAAGTCCTTTGACCATATTGCCGTTAGTCAAGGATATCTTATAGCGTTAGATTTGTCTTTAGTCCAAGGGCACTTTTGTCATTTTACCACTGTCCATTAATTACCGTGCCAGCCCACTTGTTTAACCAGAGGCGCTACAGTAAAACCTCGCTATTAAAAGGGACATTTTATCACCACTCATCCTTTATCTTTCCTAACAACTAAAATCTTATCTTCTTCACCGACGGTAAAATCTGAAAAATGGTGGTGTGTTCATGCAACAGAAGGGCCGTCATTAGAACATGCTGGAACAATATGAACCCCGGCAGGAGGTTCTATGCCTGTCCAAGACAGGTTGGGACACTTAATTTTATTTCATATTAATGTTTACATGTAGTGGTTTACCTTAAAATGTGTTGATTATGATAGTATATCTGTTTTATTATAATTGTGATTTTATACAAGTGGGTTTAGTTGGTGCTTATGAGGCAAGCAGATGCTAACATTTTGATTATCAATTATAGGCTACAACATGTCCATTCATAGGGTGGTACGATCCACCCATCCAAAGGAGAGCAAGAGATGTGATCATCTACTTGCAGAGAACAATCTACAGGAATGAGGCGGCATTACAAGAATACGAAGCCGCCCTCGTTTCTGAGACTATGGAGGCGGTCAACGCTGGTGACAGGGAAAACGAACTAGAGGCTGCTCACCAAGCAGCCTTGGCCGATCTCCTTGTTGAGAAGGAGAAAGTTTGCCTTCTCAGGAACTTTTGTGTGTTGTCTTGGATGGTCATCTTCTTATTTTTTCTATGGTTCTTCTATAGGGTTTAGATAGGTACTGGTTTTAGTGTTTTGAATCGGTGGTAGATGGTCTAGTTGCGTTTAAGAAGTTTTAGTGTAGGTTGACTAAGAATAGTCTTTTGGTGTATAATGTTTGGTCCTTGTACAGTGTTAATATATTTCTTTTATGCTTTGGTCCTTATATTGTGCTGCCTTTACTAGTAGGTCCTTTGCCCCAAGAATTTATATATCACTTGCCACACAAATGGTGAAACTTAATGAGTGTGTAAATACTCATCATTTTTGGTCAAATCTGAACTGCAAAACATTTAAAAACACTCAGAAATGCATCAAAATACTGAAAATATCCCAAAATTGTGTTTTATATGTTTTAAATGCAAAATGAGTAAAAACAACTAAAAACGAACAAAGTTTGCATAATTGGCAGTTTCAGTCCCCCAACTTTCAAAAATGGCAAAACAAGTCCCCGGGATTTTCAAAAATGGAAAATATTATTTATGGTCCTTGGTTAATAAAGCTTGTCAAATATAGTCCTTATGATTAATTTTGGAAAACTACAATTTCGGTCCCTCAAGTTTGGATGAATTGCAAGAATGGGTCCTTGTGTTAATAAGCTTAAACAAACGGACCCTTGTATTATTAACAAACACAAACCTTGGCCCAATATCCAAAAAAACCAAACCCACTACCCACGGTTTATAATAAAACCGCTCCCCCACTTGTTTTTCCCTCCAAATACCACCTCCACCATTACCAACTCTCTCTGCAAATCAACCTGCAGCACTCAACAACCCATCCCCTGCAATCCCAGTTACCCACCTTTCCTCTTCCCCAAAACCTGGAAAACATTTTCACCCATTCTCCCCTGCTTCTCAACCCATCACCCAAGACAAAGTCAGAAGAAAGCACAAGTGGGTTTTGTTTTTTCTCAAAGAGGACAGAGAAGAGACAAGAAGAGAGAAGACCCAAGTAGCTTTTTATATAAATAGCTTGTATGCCATTTTGTATGGGCAGTCTTAGTTTTTATTTTTAGTCTAGAATTTGTCTTTGTTCTAGTCCATGTTCTAATTACTGTCTTTTAAATTTAATGTACTTCCTGAATTTAAATTTTAAGTTCTCAGTTTGGTTTACTTTAATTAATCAATTTGGCTCAGTTTAATAGATTGTTGTCTAAATTCATGTTTAAGACATACACTTGGTTTAGATTCCTGCTGAAATACTTGTTCTTAGTTATGAAAGCTTGATTGTGCTCAAGAATATTACAGATTTTTTTTAATTAAATTCAAAGCTTACAAATCCGTTTTTAGAAAAATCATTTTATGCCCACAAGGGACTGTTTGTATCAGCGGAATTTTGGGTCAAAATTCAGTTTTTGACCCATGTTTGGGTCAAACTAGGATAGCTTACTCACAAACTAGTCTAATTTTTAATTTCACAATCTTTGGTAATAGTTTTAGTTGCACATTTGTTTTTGGGATTGAACATGAGAATCTGTCAAAGCCTTGCTGTCCATTTCTCCTCATCAGGTCATCCTTATGCTTCAATTTAGGTGTGTTAAATTTAGATTTAGGTTTAGATTTTGTTTATGCTTATAGTTAGTATTACTAGTTCAATTTGTGTTAGCGTATTCTTAACTTTTGAGCTCATTTACTTGCTTATTTAATGCCCTCAAATGCACCATTTCTGTTTTTTTTTTCTTTTCCTGTTTTCAGCCCCTGATCAGCAGCAACTTTTAAATTCTGGATTGAGCTTATTTTTTGTTTCTTGATTGCTTATCATGATCTCTTAAGCAACCTTTAGGATTAGTGATTAACCTTTAGTAACTTGTAGGAATTGTTAGTGGTTTTTGATAGCTGGTTGAAGCTTGTGTATGTCCTAGCATCTCTGTCCAAACAGCCCCTTTAGTGGCCTTCTATCCAAACAGCCCCTTTAGTGGCCATTAATCCAAACAGCCCTTTAGTTTTTTTTTGCTTATGTTTCTTATCAGTACCTTATTTCACAGTGTATAAGGTTCAGTTTGTGTTTAAAAAGGGTGCTTGTTAGTTTGCAAAAGATAAAATCAAATAAAAAAATAGGAAGCCAAAAAGGAGAGGAGCTGGAGTCGAACCAGTGACCTCTCAGTCTGCTGCACACGACCAACAACAACACCATCAACCAACTGCTCTACTGCGTTCTTTGTGTAATCTTTTACTTAGCTGTGTTCTTAAAGAATATGTAGTGTTAAGTTTAAAAATAAAAAGCATCAAAAAGGAAGAGGCAGGTTTCGAACATGTGTCCTCTTCCTTCATCCCACGCTCCACACCACAACCCCTAGTGCACTTGGGTCTTTCTTGTCATCCATTGCACCATTTAATGTCTTATATACATTTTTATCTTTAAAGCTAATTAAGGACTTTAGCTCATTTTCTGCTTATTAGTTGTTGATTTTTCAAGTTTCTCATTTTTTTTAGATTTAGTTTACCAAAAAGTATTTTCCTGAAAAGTTTTGTATTTTTCCAATTATTTTTAATATTTTTAATCATTTAATTCCTATTTTCTAGTTTTTAAATCATAATAAATAAAATAAAAGTCGAAAAAATACCCGGCTTTTTCCTAAAATTATTTTTAGTCATGTAGAATGTAGGAAAATTATATTTGTACCCGTAGCCCTTGAATTGCAAAAATTTTACGTTTATGGCTCGGGTTGTTTGCCGGTATTCGCTTTTTTACGTTTTAGCACCCTAGACCTTAGTGTAGCTTCGTTTTATCATTTCTTAGGCTTAGTAATAGTTTATTTTTAGTTTATTAGGGTTCCCTTGCCTCAATTACATTCCCGTTCCTTAATTTTTCACTTTCGTAGCTCGTTTTTAAGAATTCTCGTATTTCCACAAAAGTCATTTTCATAAAAGTTGCTCATTTTTAGGAGTAAAATAGATTTATAAAAGAAAAATCAAAAACATAATTTTAAAAATAGTGATAGCGTTTATTTAATATAGTTTATCTTTTTAATTTTCTTTAATTTGTATTTAAGCCCCTGTAATTTATAAACATTGTCTTTTGGTATAATCAATCATATCTCTTTCTGTTCAAATTCTCTCGATCACTATTCGTTTGATTATTCTCGCACAGCTCGTTGGGACTTAACGACCTGGGGAAACACTATACTCTCCTGATCTTCATTGCATTTGCTTCCGAGCTGTTTTAAGTTTGTTACGGTTGGCCATTCACAAGTGGCCGGCTTGAGTGATTAAACTTGACGGTTTGGAGCAGATCAAATTTTGGCGCCGCTGCCGGGGAGCTGTGCTGATTATCTTCCGTTTAGCAGATTAGTGATTTGAATATTCACTCCTTGTTCATACCATCTATCTATATCTATATATATTTTCTTATAAAATCCAAAAACCCAAAAAAAAAAAAAAAAAAAAAAAATCTTAAAACATATAAAACACAAAAATATTTATCTTTTATTTCTACATATATAAAAATCAAAAACCCAAAAAGATTTTCTTTCTTATTTTTACAAAATGTTTATCCAAAAATCCAAAAATATCCATCCTTACCCTCTCACATCTTTGATTCTTCATCCCAACCCCTCTGTAAACCTTTGATTCTTTCTATGTCTTATCATCACCCTCTTGGTTGTCAATGGTGTGGTGGTCCTTATAATGGTGGCAATTGCCCCAGTTGTAGCATGGTGGAGTCAGGAAACGGGTCTGTCTATAACCAAGATCCCTATTCTTACCATAACACAACTGATTTATTCCATCAGCTACCACACTGTGAGACTCAGCAGTTTTACTGTTGTGATTACTGTGGTGGTTCACACTCCAGTTCTGATTGTCAATCGGGAAACACGCTTGTCTATGAGCAGTTCCCGATAACAATTATGACTACCACACATATAACTCACAACCACATCAGTTTTACTGTTGTGAGTATTGTGGAGGTCCACACTATAGCTCGATTGTCAAACAAGGAATCCATTTCCTTGTAACAATTACGACTCTTCGTATCATGACCAACCTCTACAGTACCAAATGAATCAAGCACCACCTCAGCCTGAGCCACTTCCTCAAAATCTTCTCCTTGATCTTTTGGATTTAGTGAAAGATTTGAAGGAATGTAAACATTCCCAAGATAATCCAAATCAAAAATCCATGGAAGAATTGTTAGCTGAAGAGCAGGCTACTAAAATAAATTCCCAAATTGCGTTTGAAAAATCTATTAGGGAATCAATTGCAAAAGAAAAAGCAGCCAGATCTAGCTCTCAATTTCGTTTCATTTCTGATGACAGTGATGATGAAGATACCCTTGATATCCTTCAATTCTATAAAGATTCATCAAGTTCATCAGATGATATCCCAGCAGTTGAGATTCCATCTCAAACAACTGCTATCACACCCGAAGCTCCCACTCATTCTCTGAGCATGGGGAACGAGCATCTTGACACTGTTCCTGAAAAGGAACCGGACGAATTCATAAAGTCTAGTGTCGAGAACCTTGTCCCAATCCCAAGAGAGTCACAGGGAATTCTCGAGCATTTGTGTGATATCCCTACCCCTCTTGTCTTCCCAAAAGATCATGTTGAGATGTTCTCCGATTATGATGATGATGATTCGTTGTCTTGTGGAGACATCGTTTATGTGGAAGATTTACCTTCTGAGCTTGTTAGCTTAGAAGAAGAGAATGATGAAGTTACTGACACTGAAATCAAAGATGAAGCACTTCGTGCAACATTACTGAATATCAGTCTTCTCATTTCTAAAATCGAGGCTTTCAAAGAGAAGCCTATTTCATCTCTTATCCCCATTAAAGATAGTGACATTCTTTCCGATGATTCTATTCCGGAAATGAAAACCTTCTGTTTTGATAATATGGGAGAGAAGATTAGTGGCAGTACCACTTTTCATTCTCATAATTCTCTCCCCAATTATGAATCATTTACATTGGAGGAGTTCACTAGTGAACCCACTCATATCAATTCTGAATATGATTCATTCACCTTCAAGGAGTTCTCAGATGAACTCACTCATATCATATCTCCGCCGGAGTATGATAATTTCTACTTTGATCTAGACACACCCTTAATATGTCTTGATCATTTAGCTTAACTGATGAGATTCATGAAACTATGAATTCTCCTATTGAGGATGAAGAGTTAGTCATGATTTCTATCATGATTTTCTTTCTTTTCTTCATATATTCTGTCACTTCTCCTGTTCTTCACTCCTTCGGGAATGAAGACATTATCTTTGACCCCGGCATTTCCATATACCATTATCTTGAGCCGGGAATATATCTCATCGGTGTGGAACTTTCACGTGCTTCAAATGTTTGTCCAAACATCTTGAATGAAAGTCCGATGGAGATTGTCTCTTCCACTTAATTCCCCATGAACAAATTAATTCGGGGTCGAGTCAAGCTAGCGACTCGGTAATCAAAAACAGTAGTTAAACATGGGCTTTCACCCGTGTGTACCACCCTAGTGTGGGGGAGTTGCCCCCCGCTGTTGTATATAAAGTTTTCAAAAAAAAAAAAAAAAAAAAAAATCTTTCAAAATAATGGCCGTAGTATTTCCCTTTCACGTTCTTTGTTTCGGCATAACCGCCGGTACTTTGAATATTGAGGGCAATATTCATTTCTAGTGTGGGGGGGAATTCTCACGAATTTTATCATGTAATATTACCGCCTAATTCCCCCGTTTTTGGCCAATTTTTTTTTTTGAGTAAGTGTTTTGCACTTACTCAGCTTATGGTTATCAGTCCGCCATGTCTAATAAACAAAAGGATTGGCTAATCCAGGAGCAAACGGCTCTTGGTAAAGATATCTCAAATCCGTTGACGGCTTGCAATTTGCCCAAAATTGTATGGTGTTCAACTCACCATATCTTTAATTAGTGAAGAGTTGGCTAGCCCGCAAGTTTATGGCTTGTGGTAAAGGCAGTTGGAAAACCATAATTGGTAATCGACTCACCAAAGATATTTTATCTAAGAGTTGGCTAGTCCAGAAGCAAACGGCTTTTGGTAAAGACAAATCAAATCCGTTTACAGCTTATGATTTGCTCAAAATCACATGGTTATCAGTGTACCATAGTTCTTACTTGAACTGAAACATTTGGCTACTCCAGAAGTAATGGCTTTTGGTAAAGAGATTCAAATCCATTAAGTTTTTCTCAAAAGATTGCTAGGGACTAGCAATAGTTTAGTGTGGGAGATTGATGAGTGTGTAAATACTCATCATTTTTGGTCAAATCTGAACTGCAAAACATTTAAAAACACTCAGAAATGCATCAAAATACTGAAAATATCCCAAAATTGTGTTTTATATGTTTTAAATGCAAAATGAGTAAAAACAACTAAAAACGAACAAAGTTTGCATAATTGGCAGTTTCAGTCCCCCAACTTTCAAAAATGGCAAAACAAGTCCCCGGGATTTTCAAAAATGGAAAATATTATTTATGGTCCTTGGTTAATAAAGCTTGTCAAATATAGTCCTTATGGTTAATTTTGGAAAACTACAATTTCGGTCCCTCAAGTTTGGATGAATTGCAAGAATGGGTCCTTGTGTTAATAAGCTTAAACAAACGGACCCTTGTATTATTAACAAACACAAACCTTGGCCCAATATCCAAAAAAACCAAACCCACTACCCACGGTTTATAATAAAACCGCTCCCCCACTTGTTTTTCCCTCCAAATACCACCTCCACCATTACCAACTCTCTCTGCAAATCAACCTGCAGCACTCAACAACCCATCCCCTGCAATCCCAGTTACCCACCTTTCCTCTTCCCCAAAACCTGGAAAACATTTTCACCCATTCTCCCCTGCTTCTCAACCCATCACCCAAGACAAAGTCAGAAGAAAGCACAAGTGGGTTTTGTTTTTTCTCAAAGAGGACAGAGAAGAGACAAGAAGAGAGAAGACCCAAGTAGCTTTTTATATAAATAGCTTGTATGCCATTTTGTATGGGCAGTCTTAGTTTTTATTTTTAGTCTAGAATTTGTCTTTGTTCTAGTCCATGTTCTAATTACTGTCTTTGAAATTTAATGTACTTCCTGAATTTAAATTTTAAGTTCTCAGTTTGGTTTACTTTAATTAATCAATTTGGCTCAGTTTAATAGATTGTTGTCTAAATTCATGTTTAAGACATACACTTGGTTTAGATTCCTGCTGAAATACTTGTTCTTAGTTATGAAAGCTTGATTGTGCTCAAGAATATTACAAATTTTTTTTAATTAAATTCAAAGCTTACAAATCCGTTTTTAGAAAAATCATTTTATGCCCACAAGGGACTGTTTGTATCAGCGGAATTTTGGGTCAAAATTCAGTTTTTGACCCATGTTTGGGTCAAACTAGGATAGCTTACTCACAAACTAGTCTAATTTTTAATTTCACAATCTTTGGTAATAGTTTTAGTTGCACATTTGTTTTTGGGATTGAACATGAGAATCTGTCAAAGCCTTGCTGTCCATTTCTCCTCATCAGGTCATCCTTATGCTTCAATTTAGGTGTGTTAAATTTAGATTTAGGTTTAGATTTTGTTTATGCTTATAGTTAGTATTACTAGTTCAATTTGTGTTAGCGTATTCTTAACTTTTGAGCTCATTTACTTGCTTATTTAATGCCCTCAAATGCACCATTTCTGTTTTTTTTTTTTTTTTTTCTGTTTTCAGATCAGCACAACTTTTAAATTCTGGATTGAGCTTATTTTTTGTTTCTTGATTGCTTATCATGATCTCTTAAGCAACCTTTAGGATTAGTGATTAACCTTTAGTAACTTGTAGGAATTGTTAGTGGTTTTTGATAGCTGGTTGAAGCTTGTGTATGTCCTAGCATCTCTGTCCAAACAGCCCCTTTAGTGGCCTTCTATCCAAACAGCCCCTTTAGTGGCCATTAATCCAAACAGCCCTTTAGTTTTTTTTTTGCTTATGTTTCTTATCAGTACCTTATTTCACAGTGTATAAGGTTCAGTTTGTGTTTAAAAAGGGTGCTTGTTAGTTTGCAAAAGATAAAATCAAATAAAAAAATAGGAAGCCAAAAAGGAGAGGAGCTGGAGTCGAACCAGTGACCTCTCAGTCTGCTGCACACGACCAACAGCAACACCATCAACCAACCGCTCTGCGTTCTTTGTGTAATCTTTTACTTAGCTGTGTTCTTAAAGAATATGTAGTGTTAAGTTTAAAAATAAAAAGCATCAAAAAAGAAGAGGCAGGTTTCGAACCTGTGTCCTCTTCCTTCATCCCACGCTCCACACCACAACCCCTAGTGCACTTGGGTCTTTCTTGTCATCCATTGCACCATTTAATATCTTATATACATTTTTATCTTTAAAGCTAATTAAGGACTTTAGCTCATTTTCTGCTTATTAGTTGCTGATTTTTCAAGTTTCTCATTTTTTTTAGATTTAGTTTACCAAAAAGTATTTTCCTGAAAAGTTTTGTATTTTTCCAATTATTTTTAATATTTTTAATCATTTAATTCCTATTTTCTAGTTTTTAAATCATAATAAATAAAATAAAAGTCGAAAAAATACCCGGCTTTTTCCTAAAATTATTTTTAGTCATGTAGAATGTAGGAAAATTATATTTGTACCCGTAGCCCTTGAATTGCAAAAATTTTACGTTTATGGCTCGGGTTGTTTGCCGGTTTTCGCGTTTTTACGTTTTAGCACCCTAGACCTTAGTGTAGCTTCGTTTTATCATTTCTTAGGCTTAGTAATAGTTTATTTTTAGTTTATTAGGGTTCCCTTGCCTCAATTACATTCCCGTTCCTTAATTTTTCACTTTCGTAGCTCGTTTTTAAGAATTCTCGTATTTCCACAAAAGTCATTTTCATAAAAGTTGCTCATTTTCAGGAGTAAAATAGATTTATAAAAGAAAAATCAAAAACATAATTTTAAAAATAGTGATAGCGTTTATTTAATATAGTTTATCTTTTTAATTTTCTTTAATTTGCATTTAAGCCCCTGTAATTTATAAACATTGTCTTTTGGTATAATCAATCATATCTCTTTCTGTTCAAATTCTCTCGATCACTATTCGTTTGATTATTCTCGCACAGCTCGTTGGGACTTAACGACCTGGGGAAACACTATACTCTCCTGATCTTCATTGCATTTGCTTCCGAGCTGTTTTAAGTTTGTTACGGTTGGCCATTCACAAGTGGCCGGCTTGAGTGATTAAACTTGACGGTTTGGAGCAGATCAAAACTCATAAGAGAGATACGAGTTTCAAAGATGGATGAATGATGAGGGATGGATGAACAGACACCAATTTCGAGTATCAACATAAACTTGATATGGTGTTTTTCATTCCTGTTTGTGATGATAGAATAACCGTATCCAACTCAAAACCCAGATCCAAGTATCAAAGATGGATGAACAGGCACCACTTTTGAGTATCAACATAAACTTGATATGGTGTTGTTCATCCATCTTTGATCCTTCATTCCTGTTTGTGATGATAGAATAACCGTATCCAACTCAAAACCCATATCCAACTTCAACAGATCCTAGATTCATAGACGTATGAAGTCTCAAAGATGGATGTATGGCACCACTTTTGAGTATCAACATAAACTTGATATGGTGTTGTTCATCCATCTTTGATCCTTCATTAGTGTTTGTGATAATAGAATAACAGTAACCAAACTCAAAACACAAATCCAAGTTCAACAGATCCAAGATTCATAGACGTATGAAGTCTCAAGGATGGGTGAACCGACACCATTTCTGAGTATCAACATAAACTTGATATGGTGTTGTTCATCCATTTTTGATCCTTCATTAGTGTTTGTGATAATAGAATAACAGTATCCAACTCAAAACACAGATGTATGAAGACTTTAAAAACAATACAATAAAAACACAATTAAACCCATACACTAAAATGACATGATTTCATACATAACGCAAATGGATATATTTCCAAATGCATAAAATTTTGGAGTCTACAAAGTTCAAAAACATACATTGTTTAAACACAGCAAATAATGTTTAGGGGAATACATATTCGATGGATAACATTGGCTTTCATATGCTTAAACAACATTTTTTTGTGGTGAAGAAAGCTTTGCTGCTATAATCTTGGTCTTAGTCCAAAATTGTTTTGGAGACCCACCAGAAGCAGCATCAACTTGACTTCGAGATTCAGACTGGACCACACTTGGTTGATCATTACCTTCATAGTTGTCACCTGTAACCTTTGCCTTCTTCTTTGCTGTAACTTTTGGCTGGGATGAACCTGTTTGTTGAGACTGTTGTGTAGTGCCTTGACTTCCTGTTACACCTCCTTGCCCAAGACATGTTTTCTTGTTGTGTCCAGCATTGCCACAAATACCACAAACCACACTCTTACTAGACTGTGACAAGTTACTGGTTTTGTCACTATTATCATTTTCAGTAAAAGCCCTGGTTCTTTTCTTTCGTGGCCAACCTAATGGTTTATGATGTTTAGGTGGAAGAATGGTTGTAGGCACATGTGACTTATACCAATGCTCATAACCATTTATTGGTTGGATGTGGTGTTTGTAAGTTTCTTCCCAAGTCTTAAGCAAGTAACATGGATGCACCCATGATTCAACAGATCCTATTTGCATTCCATTCAACCTCATACACCGGTGGGTAGCAACAGCATGTTTACATGGCATACCTGTAAGCTCCCATCTTCTACATGTACAAGCCCTAGCTTCAACATTCACAGTACACTTGTCTCCCCATCCACTGACCTCATACTTTTCTCCTTCAACCCGTAAAGCAGTGTACTTATAAGCCTCTTTCTTGATTGCATCTAACATGAGTGTTGCCTTTGGTGTTAATGGTCCGACACACTTTTGAATCACATTCACAACGTTCACTATTCTTTTCATACAATACTCTCTAATGTATTCCAAAGCAGTAATGATGGGTTGGTGCCTACCTCCCACTAGTTTCCCATTGAACACCTCACACATGTTATTAAGTAGCACATCAGAATGAGCCCTCCCTAAAACTTGTTTGGTTAGGTACCTGAAAAATGTCGTAGAACAAAAGATGTACAAGTAGACATAGATTTGGTTAGGTACCTGAAAAATGTGACCTTGACCAATGAGTTGGTGGTATCTTACTTAACCAAGCATGGGCAGGTTTGCTAAAACTATTGAATGCTAGCATGGCTGCCTCAAATTTTTGGACGGTTGTTGCTGCTGCACATATCCACAAATGTTCCTTGTATGCTTTAGCATTCCATTGCAATTTCATATTATCATGGATGTGCTTCAAACAATATATGTGTTCAGCACTAGGGAATACTTCTGCTAACGCTGGAATGATACCCTGCACAAATAAACATCAATTCCTTACTA
Organism: Chrysanthemum makinoi; assembly: GCA_910596185.1. Classification (NCBI taxonomy): domain Eukaryota; kingdom Viridiplantae; phylum Streptophyta; class Magnoliopsida; order Asterales; family Asteraceae; genus Chrysanthemum; species Chrysanthemum makinoi. The sequence continues at coordinate 302,728,338 of OU343225.1, forward strand.
ATAAAACTTGCATTTAACGAAAATTCAAGTGAATCTAATCAACTAAATGGTAAAATCACCTTTTGCCTGTCGCTGATAAAAGTGTAGTTTGAGTTTGGTTGCAAGTCAAGATCATCTCTTAGACATTCAAGAAACCAAATCCATGAGTCTTTGCTTTCAGATTCTGCAACCGCGTAGGCTACAGGGTATATTCCATTGTTGTTGTCTATACCGACTGCTGTAAGAAGCTGGCCAGGAAAAGGACCCCTCATAAAAGCACCATCTAACCCCAACAACTCTCTTTGACAAGCTTTATATCCTTCCTTCAAAGAGCCTAAGCATACATACATTCTCTTGAAAACTCTGGTTGGACTTGTTGCATCTGTTGCAGTTTGTACACTTATCCTAACTGTTGTATCTGGGTTAGTTTTCTGCAACTCTTCAACATAGTCTCTTAAAAGGGTGTATTGCTGCTTATGATCACCCCTAATCTCATTTTTTGCCTTGTTTTTTTGCCCTTAATGCTTTTTGCATAGACACCTGAACTTCAAACTGTTTACTGAGCTGATCTTGAACAACCCTGATTGGAATATCTGGATTGACTTGAACTTGGTCAACTATTTGCTTCGAAAGAAACTTGTAGTCACAAGCTTTAATGTCTCTTGATTGCAAACATTTTTGTTCATCCCTGAAAGTTCGAACAATCCATACATCTTTATCTGTATTTTTGGCTACATACAACAACCATGGACACTCTGTTGCTTGCTCCTTGCGTGTTCGCAAATATACATCCCTACCAAGGCCTCTAGTTATCGGACCATTTTTCCTCTTTGGGGCTTTTCCCAGCCCTGAACCTTCGGTTATTCCACAAACAGGTATTTGTCCAAGACACCTAACCCTAATTCTCTGTTTGTCATTCTTAATTAGTTGCAATTTCCTCATAGTCTTTATTGAAAGCAGGTAGATCCTATCTTTCACTTCTTTTGCAGTTACAAAACTTTGACCACAGAAAAAAAAATATTTCGTCCTCTGTTTGTGCTGCCTCACTTAACTTTTGTTTCTTATATGCCTTCAGTTTGTTCCTCCTAATAACATAGTCATCCTCATTCTCAGAACCACTTGCAAAATCATTATCATCTAACAGATCCAACTCATTTTTCTTAAAAAAATCATGTGGTAGCTGGCTGGTGGTACCTATAGATGGTAAATCTGTAGTCTCGGTCACTTTGAACAGATTAACATCAAAATCAGGCTCCTCAAAAGTATTAGCCTCATCGACAACTGTGTTTCCATCACCATTGTTCTCAATATCATCATCGTCACTCATATAAGTGTCTGTCTCACTCACATTGTCATCACTTACAACTTCATCGATTTCACTAACCTGTACAGATTTACCTTTTTGGATATGATCCACAGGATTACATGTTTCCTCCTCATGATGACCTAACTCTTTATCATTTTGAGATACCTCTTCAGGACTATCTATTTGCCTATTTGGATATGCTCAACATGTTTATCTATATGCTGGTTGACATCACCTACAACATCTTCAGTATGACAGACCTCTACAGATGGAAACAAGGGTTGTGTTTCTGGCATCTGACTAGATTGTACCAAAGTATTGACTTCCAAAGGTTGATGTGTAACCTCACATATATCATCTACAATAGATTTATTAACAACGTTTTCTAAGAACAATTTGTTTGAGCAATATGGAACAATAACAAGAGCTGCCTTTTTCTTTGTTGCATCCACATCAGCAATAACTGTCCCAATTGACTTTGGTGACATTTGATCAACGTCCAATGTTGTCTTACCATTTTCAACATAAACCTCTATCATCTTATGGTCATCAACACGATCTTTCAATATTTCTAAATTAGCACTCTCACTTAAGCTATACAAACCATCATCTAAATTACTACCAGACTTAACAACGTAATAGTAATTTTTTGAACCGAGCTCATAACCCAATTCATACATAAGAACATCCAAATCTTCAACTGACACACTATCAACATCAACCAAATCAACTAAACTTTCCATACCCCCAACGTATATTCTATCAGCCAAGATTTAAAGACACCATTGTGATGAACCCTCATACTAAACATATTAGATCTACCACCTGAAAACATGTCAATTTATGTTTAAAGCATTCTAAAAACTTAATTGGGAAACAATAAATGCCACAATTACAAATTCCAATGACTGTAATAAAAAAAAATGTACCGTATTTCTTCTTAGCATAGTCGTATAGGACGGTATCATCAACTGGATAACGTGACTGTCTTCTTACTTTCCATAGAGTAAAGTCAATGTTTCGGTTTTATGATTGATAAACAGGGGTTTTGTGACTTGCAATTAGGGTTTCTGAATTCTGATAATTCTTGTAACGAAAGTTTTGGGACGAATGATAATACAGACTATGTGTTTATTGGGGCGGGAAGAGGGTTACATTACATGTGGCAATAATTAAGAAATTTTTAATTGAAATATGGAAATGACAAAAGTGCCCTTGGACTAAAGACAAATCTGACGCCATAAGATGTCCTTGACTAACGACAATATGGTCAAAGGACTTGTAGCGAGTATAAACCTTGAAATAGGGACCCCCGACGATGAAAAGGCCGAGTTTTGTCCCATCGAGATGCGTCGAGCCAACTTTAGGGACCAACGGTGTATTTTAGTCAAAATTATATTATCCAACAAAAATTCATGTGATTCATAGGAACCCCTTTGAGTCCACCATGTACTCCTTTGTTCAGGTCACTCAGTTAAACAATGTCTTTTGCATATGTTCATTTTGAAAGAAATGTATGAACAATAATTTACTCTTTACAGAGGTTGCATGAAAGTAACACAATTGAAGGGTGTTTGGTTAGTGGTAATGGGAATGAGGGAATTGATTGATTCCCACATAAAAAGTTTAGCAGCTATATAAATGACAGTCGTGAAGTCAAAGCAAGAATCAGAACAATAGATCTAAACCTAAGATAATTGGTGGATTTGTGTATTACATCACACTTTTTGAAGGATAAATGACACTATATTCAAATTTGCTTAACAATTCAAACAATAGTTTACAAGTAACGACATCCATTCTCATTCCACCTATAATCAAACTTATACCAAATTGTGATTCTTTTTTTTAAACGATACCATTTGTGATTCCTACCTACAAACTAAACACACAAAGGCGTTCATTGGTTCGGTTCTCAGGTTTTGCGGGTTATCGGGTTCTTAACCAAAATGAACCGAACCGAACCGAACCGAACCAAACAAAATTCAAAGCAGATTAAACTGAACACGAAACCGAATTTCAATTCGGTTTGAACAAAAAAACACGAAGTTCAAAATTTATTACGTTTATCATTCATTTAATTATATATATTTTTGACACAAAATGTATATACACATAAAACTTACTTGATAAAATTTACAAACTTAAAAGTTTTTAGATTTGCACTTTAATGATTTTTATATTTATGTTTAAAGTAACGCTAGACTCACATAAAATTTACACAAAAAATCACACAATGATGTGATTATGTGTAATTGGGCACATCATTATGTGATTATTTTTTTTTTGTGAATCTTATGTGAGTGTAGCATTACTCTTATACTTATATAAATATATAAAACAAATACATATTTATGAAATACGATTTTCGGTTCGGTTGATGTTTTGAATAAAAAGCGATTTTCAAATCCAGTTTGTTTTACTTTGGTTCGGTTCGGTTTCAATTTTCGATTTTCGATTTACAAGGTATTACCTTAGTTATAAACTTATGAACACCTCTCAAAGACTAAAACGCACTTTCAACTTCTATGGCCCAAACTTACCTATAACGGCCCAAACATAACATACCCTAAAAACATATTCACAATCTATCATATAAAACCCTAAATCCCAAATCACACGCCTCCATTCAACTTCAACATCACTCTGCAACCATGTCGAAACGAGGTAGCAGCCTCATCCAATCAATTTCTTCTTATTTAATCAATTTTATATGATATGATATTATGAAATGAAATTGATTATGTGAGTTTGATACAGGTCGAGGTGGTTCGGCGGGAAACAAGTTCAGGATGTCCCTGGGTCTGCCAGTAGCAGCAACAGTAAACTGTGCAGACAACACAGGAGCTAAAAATCTCTACATCATTTCAGTTAAGGGGATCAAAGGACGTTTGAACAGGTTACCATCAGCTTGTGTTGGTGATATGGTTATGGCTACTGTTAAGAAAGGTAAACCTGATTTGAGGAAAAAAGTTATGCCAGCTGTCATTGTTAGGCAGAGGAAGCCATGGAGGCGAAAGGATGGTGTCTTCATGTACTTTGAAGGTATAATTGCTTTATTTTTTAAATGGATTGTTACATGTGTATTTTGGGGGTGTTTGGGTAAAGGCTAGTTTAGGAGGTTGTTAGGTTAGATTGTGATTGGAATAAAATAAGCGAGTTTGAGTGTTTGGTTTGAAATAGCCTAAATTAGCGTTTTACGTAACTAGAGGCGGAGACAGGCCCTTAGCGAAAAAATTCTAGCGTAAATGTTTTAGAATATCTGGCTGTTTTTGTAATTTGCCCCTCTAAAGAACCGATTTTAGTGTAGTTTCTAAACATATATCAAAGTTTGCCCCCTCGACCATAACTTTCTGGCTCCGCCCTTGATGATAATAACACTGATTTTGAGTTTCAATATACTTTGGAGGGTGAGCTTAATTTAGGTTATTTTAATAGACTTTTAGGGTGAGCTTAATTTAGCAGCTTGTTGTGTTATATTGATTGTTTTGTAAGTCAAGTTTTAGTTGTTTTATTTATTTTTGATGCTTCGACATGTAATGTTTACTTATTGTTGCCAAAAGCAAGTAAGCTATTCGAGTGTTTGGATTACAAAAGTTCTGGAACCTTTTCTATGCTGACATCATCATTTTCTTTTTCTTGTTATATTTCTTAACTGCACCCATGGACACAACTTTCGCGACACCACCCATGTAATTACTAAAAGAAAACGAAAACGATTTATGGTGTTAAGCAAGCTTACTCAACCGCAGCATTACGACATAGTTTGTTTCCTCGTCACTTTTTAAGTTGTGCATATGGTCGTTTATTGAATTTTAACTTGTTTATGGATTGAAAACGAAACCTTGGGAAACGGTATCCATGCATATATTTTTGAAAGAAGTTAAAGCTATACTAAAATATGCACATGAATCATTTAAAGTTACATTGCATTGATTTTGTGTTTTAGATATTCTATTGTTTGATGAGTGTTTGGTAGGTGTTTGGGATTTGTGTCCCCCTTAGCTATGAAGCTCATTGAAAATTCCTCTCGTAATTAAACTCAAAAATACTTCTCATTTCAATTTCAAGAATGGCTGTCCAAATGTGTATATATTTATTAACTTTTCTGTTTTGCATGTTTCATGTTTAATTGTAGTTAAATACATGTGACAGTTGTTAATTTTGCTGTAAGATTTGGTTTCAAAATATTTGTGTTTTGACACTACTAATTGCAGTTCATGGCCTGATTTTTTTATAAGAAAATTAAATTATAATGTATATTTTAGACGATTTTTTTGTGATATGACAAGAGGTTGTTTTGATTCTTTTGTAGAATGAGAAGTAAAAACGACCTCTTTTGCTTATTTTGTAGAATGAGAAGTAAAAACATTCTATAATATTAGCTTAAAACCTTAAATCCTTGTTATAACTTGTATTGTCTTGAGTAAAAAACATTCTCGTAATTAAGGATTTAAGGTTTTAACCCAATTTTATAGAATGTTTTTTTGCTTGCATTGTTTCAAATGCAATGTGGATTAATTTGAACCTTCTTAAGTTCCTATTGCAAAATGCTATGTTCCCCCAAATAAATCAGACAAGCAGAAACCGTTTGTTCATTTTTATACACTGGCAGAAATGAGTAATCTGTAACAGCCTATAAAAAAAACATATTTAAGCTGTTTTTCTGTATTCTGCAGATAATGCTGGAGTTATTGTGAATCCCAAGGGAGAAATGAAAGGTAATATTAGTGAACTATTATTGGGTTGTACTATTGGAACCCCCTATGATGTCACATCATAGGGGAATATTCCTTTTGTCCCCCACTTTTTTCAGTACAACACAGTTTTTTGTCAGTTTCTGTTTCGTATTTCTGACAGTTTTAAGCGTTTGACTTATTAAACTTTATATTTACTGTTCCGCATTTTCAGGTTTATAGCTTTTTGATATAAACAAAATTATAAAAAAAAATAATAATAATAATAATAAAAAAATAGGGGGGGTCAATCTAAAAATATAGCCACCGTCCCAATAACCCCACCCCAATTATTGTCTTAGCATTTAGGTATGCTGAACATGGGATTGTGTGATCTCCGATTTTACTGTGTCTAATACAACAGCTGTTGAAAATCTGTAATGCTCGAAGTGATTGGGTTGTATATTATCTCAAACATGTCAATTTAATAAAGCTCACTAAAAGGGGTCAAATGGTATATATGCTCTTATATAATATTCAAATCTTGAGCTTTTTTTTATGTGGGGTATACGGTTTATGGCTCTTGTTGGTTGTTGCATGGTTTTGGTCTGACCTAAGCTGTTTGGTGTTGTGGTGTTTGATTTTGCAGGATCTGCAATTACCGGACCCATTGGGAAAGAATGTGCTGATTTGTGGCCTAGGATTGCCAGTGCTGCTAATGCGATTGTGTAGGAGAGCATTCAGTTGTTTGTGTTTTGGTTATCGTTTTAGGAATGTTTTGTGTCGACTGCTTATTAATCTGGTGGTGGTTAAGAATTTTGTTATGAATCGAGACCTGCTTTGGTGATCAATGTTATTTGTGTTTGGAGCGATCAAGTCTTTTCCTGTTTTTGACATCTTGCAATGAATCTAGAGGTCTCATCTTTGATCTGTGTGTTTCAATTAAACCTTAATCACAATGTTTGATTAAAAAAAGTCTCCAGAACAAAACAAGTTTGAAATGCAACATTAAAAGCATAGAAATGAAACTAGTTTTTATAAAACCAAGTTTTCAAGTGTGTTGATTAATACACTCATGAACACACAAGTAGCACAATATGCTAAACTCCAATAATTTTAACTTTTGCTACTTCTTTCATTCTGTTCAGTTCATCAAAACTTCAGAGCGCAATGTTAGGGCTTACGTTCCACATATGGCACGTATTTGTTATTTTGAAACTCCTAGTCGATGTCACATGTAATTCAAGAGTCAAGACGCGCCAACTAGTATATGTTCGTGAAAACACACTCCTGCATACAGTATTGAAGCCTATGGGACTTTGAGTACTTTTGTGAGTCTCATCACTTGATCACAAACGTGATTTTATTGAAGCCAGATGGACGTGCTTGTCCATGGTGGCAATCTGGGCATTTCTTTGCCTCGCGCAATGGGTTCAGTGTTAAAGGATGTGCGATTATCACTCCCAGTAGCGGTGGTAATTCAGGTTGGGGTCGGGTTAGCAGGTTGGCGGGTCAGAAAACCCGAACACGATCCGTTTAAATAATCATGTCAGCCATGTCAACCCTAACCCGTTTACACATAACCCAAACACGACCTTTTTAACCCGTGTTTATGTATGGGTTGGCGGGTTAAATATGTTAAATGGGTTTCGGGTTGATCCATTTAACCCGTTTATCTAAACAAGTTGACACATTACATGAGTTAAACATGTTAAACGGGTTGTTGGTCAACATATTTAACCCGTATAATAAAATATATATAATTTTAAGAGTTAATTACATAATTGGTCCTTGTGGTTTGTCGGATCTTGCAGAAAATGTCCCTGTGTTTTTTTTTACGGGTCATGTCCTCGTGGTATGCAAAAGTTACGGGTTTGTGCCTTGGCAAACCACAAGGACGATTTATGTAACTAACCAAAAAAAAAACCGAAAAACTGATTTAAAAAAAAAAAAACACAAGGACATTTTCTGCAAGATCCGACAAACCACAAAGACCAATTATGTAATTAACTCAAAAAATTTATTAAACAGTTTTTATACGTTTAAAAAAAAATTATACGCATTAAAAAAAGTTTTTTTTATACGCTTAAAATTTTTAGTGAATACTTAAAAACATATTTAATAAAAAAAAAACGTATAAAACTTATAAAACAGACGAAAACGTATAAAATGGATGAAAATATACAAAAATCGTACAAAATACGCCGTGAGGGCTTAAATTTTTAATGCTTATTTTGTAATTTTTTTATTTTAAATTTTTTAATTTTTTAAAAAGTTTATTATACTTAAAAATAAAAAAATTAGGCCCTCACAACGTGAGGGCTTAAAATTTTAATGCGTATTTTGGGAGACCCAACCATAATAAAACTAAATGAACGATTACTCTACAAACGATCTAACGTGAGAAGTGTTCACCATTTTTTATTTTTAAGTATAATAAACTTTTTAAGCCCTCCGAGGCTAATTTTTTTAAGCCCTCCGAGGGCCTAATTTTTTTAAGCCGAACCATAATAAAACTAATCGTACAAAATACGCATTAAAAATTTAAGCCCTCACGTTGTGAGGGCCTATTTTTTTTTTTTTTTTTTTTTTTTAAGTATAATAAACTTTTTAAAAAATTAAAAAATTTTAAAATAAAAAAATTACAAAATAAGCATTAAAAATTTAAGCCCTCACGGCGTATTTTGTACGATTTTTGTATATTTTCATCCATTTTTATACGTTTTTGTCTGTTTTATAAGTTTTTATACTTTTTTTTTAGTAAATATGTTTTAAAGTATTAACTAAAAATTTTAAGCATATAAAAAAAACTTTTTTTAATGCGTATAAATTTTTTTTAAACGTATAAAAACTGTTTAATAAATTTTTTTAAGTTTTAATAATTTTTTTGAGTTAATTACATAATTGGTCCTTGTGGTTTGTCAGATCTTGAAGAAAATGTCCCTGTGTTTTTTTTTTTTTTTTTTATAACAGCTTTTAGTTTTTTTAAAGTTTTATTTTTTTATTTTTATTTTATTATTATTATTATTTTTGGTTAGTTACATAAATCGTCTTTGCGGTTTGTCAAGTTAACGGTCAACTAACAGCATGACCCGTCAAAGGACCAAACCCGTAACTTTTGCATACCACGAGGATATGACCCGTAAAAAAAAAACACAGGGACATTTTCTGCAAGATCCGACAAACCACAAGGACCAATTATGTAATTAACTCTAATTTTAATTTATGAAAAAAAATCTTAAAAGGGTTGGTGGGTCGACCTGTTTAACCTATTCCCAACCCCGAACATGTCATGTTTATTAAACGGGTTAGATGAGTCAATCCGAACCTGACCCAAAACCTATTCAGATTTAACCGTAACATTTTAATTTTCATGTCAGTCTTTAAGTCGGGTTTCATGCCGGATAAGAAATTGCCGCCGCTACTCCCCACAGTCTCATATTTATCCTTAGTATTTTGAATTGTGGCAAAATTATTGTCTACTTATAATAGTTGCACTTCTCCCCAAAGTAATAGTTGCACTTCTCTCATGTGTGTTTTTTTCTCCTATGTACAATAATTTGGGAACAATTTGGAGCAACACATAAATACAAAAACATACAATAATTATGATGGGTACAGCATTAATGTAAAACTACAAAAGCAGCTGCCAATATAGTGGGAGGTGGTATATTCCGAATATTCTTTCTGAACAGATCTTTACAATGCAAAATATTATTATTTTTATTTATGCAACTAAGTGACAAACTTGGTATTGAGAAAGAAAAAAACAAAACATTCAGCAAACTAGAAATTGTTGTTTGCACAAACATCATTGGTCATATCATTTGTAAATTTGAATCGCACCAAAAATATTTGCTCTTTCTAACTTATATAGCAATAATATCATCCCTAGCTTTGATATTTTGTCCGATTTTGTAATTTGGTCATCAATATGTAAAAATGATTAGAAAAGGGTAACACCTTTTTATATCTTGTGTAACACTTTTTTGTTAGATAATGAAAATCTCGTGAGGTGTATGTTTTTAATCAACCATTTATATGCATATTACATATGATAACTTAACTTTAATAGACTTGAGCCTCACATCGGGCTTGAGGCATATTTTGGCCGGAACACTCTAACTTCGGGTGTCTTTTAGTATCAACCATTCTTCACCTCACAAGGAATAGCTTCGACAACTCTTCTGGCCTAGTGGGGCACCAACTGAAGTGAGCACGAGCCAAGACTCGGACCCCTGAGCTCTTATCCCACAAAGTCTCTCCAACGTGCCAATAGATTTTGCGGATGTGGGTACCTATGTGAAGCAAATGCCAAGGATTAGATTTGAACTTGGGTCTATTGACTCAAACACAAGTGCTTCAACCATTGGACTAATGCTCCATTGGTCGCGAAAGCTTAAATTGAATGAGAAAGCTAAATAATCATTAATGCAATAGAAGTTTCGCTGATGAAGACGTTCGACAGTAACTAGAGATAAATCTTCATATGCATCAAAAAAGTAAAATATAGCGGTAGCAAAGCAAAAGCAGTAAAACAACTAATTAATTTTGATGGCGACATTCGACAACAAGCATAAATTAATCTTTATCATGCAACAACAACAAAAACAAAGAAACAAAAATATAAGCAAAGCATAAACTTTTTTTTCGACAGTTGGCTTCTGGTTGTGCATGGCGGCGCATCCGGAGGTCGAAAAAGGTGATTCAAGTTGGGTTTTGTGCAGAATTAACAAACAAAGAGAATAGCGTTGAGTCGTTGACTGTGTCAATTAACTCCAAACGGTTAAGACGTAATGGCCAAAACAGTACGCGTGTAAGGTTTTGGCCGAAAATTAGAAAGAAAAAATAATAATAATCGAGAAGGGATAAATAGTGGCGGCTAGAGTTTGACGGTGTGACATAAAGGCAGCGACTCATAATGATCGATTAAGTCTCAAGATCAGACCGACTCGTGATACAATTTTTTTTTAATTCTATTCCAAACTTGATGATCAAACTTGGAAATATAATAATATTCGGTTTTATGATCAAACTAATGAACAAAAGTTTGAAAATGAGTGGCTCCCAAGTTGCATAATAATTGGTCATCTCGAACTTTCGATGGCATGAGTACCAACTAGTGGGGCTGGGGCATATGTTTTGATGGATGAGCTATTCCTCAACATAAGTCTTCATTACACGGTCACATTCACTTCTTTTTAATCACTTTATGCAATAATTTTCAACAGAGAATTGAACAAAGTTGGCATAAAAGCACAAACAAGTTTTAAGGGGTGTTTTGTTTACCAAGAAATATCTTTTATTGCCTCTTGCTTCTGATTTGGTAAGAGATTAGAGTGTTTGTTTCTTTATTTTCAGTAAGAGATGATAAAGATATATTGGGTTTTACTCGTTAAAAAATAAAAAGAGTACTTTATTACATTTTAATGCCTTATATTTTTGTTTCTATTTACGTTTTTGCTTTTTAATTTTGCTTTTTCATTAATTATATTTATACTTTTTTTTTTCTTTTTCTTAATCATATAAAACATGGACTTTCTTAATTTTTCATTCTTGTTTTACACAAATGTGTTACAAATTAACGACTTCAACACACACACATATATGTATAATAAATATTTGCACGCATTTACCGATTGACATAAATATACAATTGACACAGTTGAAACATCGAGTTTTTTTAAAAGTAAATGCAAAATTTTCATATAAAAATTGCAGAATTTGATATCATTCAGACATTTTACCAGATCAAAAAACTATCAACATTATATGATTTTTGGACTTCTCAAATACCTTTTAACAGTTAAATGTGATAGTTAGATTCAGATACAAAACAGCCCAAATCATCTTAAGAGAATAAACACCTAACACTCTTGTTTTTAAACCATAAAACACAACAGTTGTTTTCTATGTTATTATATTTTGTCGTTGCAAGTGACGATTAGTTGAGATTAATTGATTATTGATGAATACGTATTTTCAAAGATTAGACACCATTAACGAAAAGCATCTAAGGAAAAATTCTACTCGTAATACCTTTATAAAGTAATCCGGTCGATGTATTTTCAAGCCAAAGAGGAGTATGTTTGTTATTAAACCAAAAGGTGTTGATGATAAATGGACTAGTCAACAAAAAACTACTTGGCCGCCTCTCTAAAAAAGAAACTAGCTACTTGGCCACCTGGGTGTGTGGATAACGAATAGGCCCCATTGGATGCTTGGATGTGTCTCAAAGTTATTATTACCACAAGTTAAAGTTGCAACTTTGCAGTGTGTGCTAGAAATTGATTTTGATTTTGATAATAGGATAGCGTAAATAGTGAAAACTTGAGTAATTACATTAAGTGGTTGTTGACAAATCCAAAATTTTCAGACGTCAGATGAATACTTACGCAAAGTGATGATTTATAGCGGCATATAATTATACTTGCGAATTTGTAATTTTAGTATAACTCTTGATAAAACACTCACAGGTTCAAATTACAGTCATTGTAAGAAAATAGTTTATAGATAAACGAAAACTGATAAAAGTTTGAAGATCAAATCATATATAAAATATTAATTTCGTGTTATATGTTGTTACCATATTGAGTTTACACATTACTAAAACTAGTTGGATACCCGCGTACAGCGGCGGCGATAAATATAGTTATATAATAAATATAGTAAATGAATTGCTAACTCAACTCTCCTCGCAATTCCCTACCCGCTTAATGAATTAATTTCACAACACTTCAAATGTATATTTGTTAGTTGTATGTGTTTGTTTGGGTTTTCCGTATCTTTCCCGTGACATCATTATTCCCGCATATAAAAAGACCTTCACAATCTCTTACCCGTCAAACACTTTCCCAAAAGTAAATGATTTTGATAAATAAAGTTTGCATTGATTGAAATAAAGGTTAAAGTTATAAAAATTTGAATCAAAATAAAATAAACATATTAAAAATGTAAAAACTAAAAACTCATAAAAATATATCAAAATGGATGTTGAATTAAAGAGCACAAAATTCTAAAAAATATGATGAAATTAGATAATAAAAAAATTAAACGAATTAAAAGATATTTAAATTTAAAAATAAAGGTGAATAATTAGTTAAGAAATGACATGTGTCACCCCATTATTAGAGCTTCTTATTTTAGTTTGTTAGAGCTTCACATTTTTTGTTATTTTTTAGTTAGAGAAATGACACATGTCAATTAATGATTGGAGCTCCTTATCTTAATTTTTTGTGAAGCCCACAACTTAAATGCTTTATATAGTAGTATAGATTTAAGGATTTTAAGTTTAAAAAAAGTGATGCATGCATTATAAGTAATATAGATAAAATCATCTACTCTATTATAATATTTTATGGAAAGTTTTAAAAAATGATAAAAAGAAATATCATTTTGTTAATCACACTGAAAATGTGTTCACATTTATTTGATATGAAAAAATCTAGCATTGTAAACCTCTTTTAAATTTAATGCATTTGAATTTAATGAGATATTTATAAAGATTTAAGATGTTTATGTATAGTAGAAAAATGTTTAACTATACTATATTATAAAGCATTTGTGACTTCCTATAAAAGGAAGTCTTAAAATTTTAAGACAAAAAACATTACTATAAAGAGAAATTAGAAAATTAATGTAAAATTTGAAAATTAAAGTCTCATTTAAACCATATGTAATCCCCTCCAATAATTATAGATTTTAATACAAATAATTGTTTATTAAAAAAGCTCACTAAACTTATAACCACTAATTTAATGCTAAAATTTGATAAATAAAATTGCTGACTATTTACACTATTAATAATATAGACGTTCTACTTTTAAAAAACATATATCTACTACGTTATAAAGTATTTGAGACATGTTAAATAAGAAATGTTTAAAGTGAAAACATTGTACGCCACAAAAATAGTCGTCGGGTACCCGCCGCCGCATTGCGCGGGTACCCTTCTAGTACATAAAAAAAAGTTTATGGATTCATTATGTACTAATGTAGAATGATTTGACATTATGATAAACCTTTATAAAAGTTCATTATTGCATATGACTTAAGTACAATTTCTAACAACATATTGTTTCAATCAATTATCATTGTTTTTACTTTTTAGAGTAAATTGCGAAATAGCGTCTTTGTGGTTTGTTTGAGGCAGATACGTAATCTCTAAAACTTCAAAAGTGCAGAAGGAGTGAAGGAAATTTTTTGCTTTGCATGTCGTCTGTGGCTAAATTGCGGTGACTAAAATATCTTTATCTCTTGTCCTTTTCGATTTCACTTAAATAAGAATATTTTAGTCATTTCATTTTTACCAGTGTTGATTCCTAAATTAAAACATTCTTAAAGGAATGCGTCTTCAATTTTGAAGTGTTAAAGGCTGCTTCTATTATTAGACAAACCACATAAACAGTTTTTACAAATATACTATAATATTTATGTTTCGTGATTTTATTTTAAGTGAATTGCAAAAGCGTCCTTTTGGTTTGATGAAATCGCAACGCAGTCAAGTCTTTAGATACAGTCCGTGTGATAAACTTTTAGTCCATGATCCGAAGTTAGAAGAGTAAAAACACCTTGGTCTAAACACATACAACAAACCACCACCAACATCATAACTTCCACCACCCACCCACCCACCCAACCACCACCATAGACATACACATGCCATCCCATCCCACACAAAAATCGAGATTCAATTGTTACTACACACACCAATCCTTATTGTTCCCATTTACTTAATTATAAAACTATTGGTAAGTAATTTAACCGATTAATATGCCTAACAATACTAGTTTACACTACAACAGTTTATATATAGGTATGATAAATACACAAAAAACTTTTTAACATTTAAACTCTTATTTGATATGAATCAAAGAATTATACTATAGTGTTTGCGGAATAACAATCTAGATTGAAAGGTATTGCGTGGTGATCTCCTCACTAAACTCAAACACAAACCAAAGTTAGTGTTTGAGTAAGAACTATGTTTAACCAATAGATTTTATGTATCTGACTATCTCGGGACTTAGTTCTACTTTGGAGGAGTAATTTGAGCTCTTAAAATGTTAATAACTTTTAATACAAGAGATACGAATTACTCCTTTACAACATCCTATTTATTGGAGAGTACCAATGTGGATACCCGTGGGGTAAAAGGCATGTGTCAACTGCTTAGTTGTGTAGTATTATCCTTCAATTCCTAGGGCTAGTATAACCTTACGTCTGGGAATAGTTGAGACAACTATTTGTACATTTTTACTAACTATAATACATCTTTGCTTTTTCTATAAGTATCTTTTAATTATCTTTCCAAGATATTTCTCGTCCATATATCAATGATTTAAACATGCCAAATTGTATAAGTCATTAGAATGTCTTCAGTTGTTGTGGGAGCTCTTTAGGGAGTCAATGAGCTATTGTCATCACTCACTGACTCCATCATCTTGATCCTAGTTCTTGTCTTCACTCTCTAAGATCCGCCTAAGGTTGTGACGAGTCTTTATGACTCTGAAGAACTTCTTGATGATGACTCTCTGAATGTTCTTTTACATTAAGTGACTTGTTTTATACTTAGGTTATATTTCATTTGAGACACACTAAGCGTAATCCACGGGGAGTTACCGAAGTGACCTGCTGTCAGGGCTGCTTGATGTTGACCCTGGCAGGAGTTTCCATTCAATCACTGAAGATCACAGATGTGAAACTTCTCATAAATGTTCTGGCAAATTGTTAAGACCGCTAGGACTCTAGAATATATCACTTGTGTCCTTATTGATGAACAACAAGCGATGTCATGTCAAGTGTTCCTATGAGATCTTTTGATGAATCTCGTGGCTCTAGACTCAATAAGTGCATTATGATTTTCCTGAGCGGAGACTAGGGAGAGGGTCTCCTTCTTCAATATCAACAATCTCTAAGAGAAAGTCGATAGATTATGTAGGGTTCCGAGTGAGAATGAAACAAATCCTTTTAAGAGGAATTGAGTGGCTAGAAGGTTTAGTGCAGTGCGTCACTGGGTCCATGACGTCTTTGTCTTCAATACCAGTGTCATCTAGTGACAACAAGTAGCATATGTATTGAACCCGGTTTCTGCCCTAAGGTTGAATATGGAGGGCTATTTCTTTTCACCCTTTCTTCACATTTCTTTTTAATTCTTCAACCCCTTCTTTCTCCTTTCTCACATTACTCCTTTTTTCAATCATACCTAAGGACTTCTAATACTAAACTATTGGTGATGTCCTTGGGTAGATCCCTCCGGCTCTGGCGGATCATAGGACGAATTTCCTATCCTTAGTCACCTTATAACTCCATGACTGTCCTATTGTTGCCATAAAACCAATTTCTTTGAAAATCTCTCAAAGTGTTTATGATAGAAAACATGTTTGAAACACTCCTAGAGTTTTATATTTTCTAAACCCCCTTCACATGTGCTTATGAGTTTTAACGAAATGCACATAGAGGGTAGAGATTGCACTTTTTGAATTGATCGGCTCATGATAGACAATTCCCCCCGAGACACGATTACGTTGCATAGTTAGAGAGTTCCATTGTCAGTTTTTAGGTGACAACTAGCTCTAATAACCACCTTGAAGTTGTAAACACTTCTTGAAAAGAAGGTTAGACCCATGTAAGTTCATGTCTATCACAAGTTTCTCGAAATGGTACATTTACTGACTTTGATTCCCGTCAATTCATTGGTTCCGTCTGAGTCGAGCTCATTTTGAGATTCAAACAACGATCATTAAAACTTTTAGATCACATTTTAATCACGTCTCCTCCCCTTCAAAAATAGCATATTTGTGATATTTTTATATCAACGGATTAAAAAACATTTTAGAATCTTTTGGGGAGACAAACGGATTAGATTTAAGCATGAATTTGGAACATTTTAGTTTTATACTCCCCCTTTAATAAAGCATAATCAATTAAAGGGTTTGAGAGGGAGTTATCTTGAGCACAAGTATTTTGAAAGATTTGAAAAATCTTTTGAACAATCTTGAAAAGGTGCTCAAGATGATGATGATTTCTCACCATTTTTTTTTAAATGTAGTGCAATCAAGCGTACACTTGAGTTTTTCTATAAAAGCATGAGTTTTGATTTGAAAAATAATCAAAAGTCATCATTTTAGTCCGGGTTTCGCATCAAGTATACGAAAGCCATTATTTAAGAAATTTTGAGAAACGACATGTTTTGAAAAACATTAAAGAACTCTCGCCAAGCATCAAATTATTTATTTTTGTGACATACCAGTATCATTGTTGAATGACATTTCTAGAAACGCATAAAAATATCGATTATACGAGAGACATGTCGTGAGAAGAATATTTTTGATTTTTGATTTTATATTGTTTTTGTATTTTTGAAAAATTTTATATTTTTATATTTTTCTTTTGTTGGTTTTTCAAATTTTGTATTTTGTTTTTCAAAAAAATATTTACAAGTAAAAGCTTTTGGAAAAATCATTTTCAAGAAGATTCGAGAAGACTTTCTAACTCCTCAGGTTAGTTTGCGATTCCAATTCGTCGAACTAAATAGTCAAACCTTTCTTTTGTAAGGGCTTTAGTTAATAGATCGGCGAGTTGGTAATCTGTCTTCACGAAGAATAATTCAACAGTACCATTTTCAACGTACTCTTTGATGAAGTGATAGCGGACACGGATATGCTTAGTCTTTGAGTGATGAACAGATTGCATGATATGGCTATGGCACTTTTCGAGTCACAATACATAGGTATTTTATCGAAAGTAAAGCCATAATCTGTGAGTTGCGTTCTCATCCATAGAACTTGAGCACAACACGCAGAAAGAGACACATACTCAGCCAAATGTTGATAGTGCAAAGGTAATCTTGTTTCTTTGAAGACCAGCTTACTAACTTTTCACCCAAAAATTGTGCTCCTCCGTGATGTACTTTTGTGTGAACTTGATCACCGCGTGGTCTGCATCCTCAAAAGCAATTAGATCAAATCCGGATTCCTTCGGATACCAA
The DNA here is from genome assembly GCA_910596185.1 of Chrysanthemum makinoi. Lineage (NCBI taxonomy): Eukaryota > Viridiplantae > Streptophyta > Magnoliopsida > Asterales > Asteraceae > Chrysanthemum > Chrysanthemum makinoi. The sequence goes on from OU343225.1 coordinate 302,746,288, forward strand.
AGTCCCATGTGAATGGATGTCTTCAGGTACCAAAAGATCCGTTTAACCTCTTTGAGGTGCAATTCGGTAGGCTTTGCTGAAACCATGCTAATAAGCAAAACAAGAAAATGAATATCTGGTCGACTAGCAGTGAGGTACATGAGAGAACCAATCATGCTCCGATATTTCTTCGGATCAATAGGTTTCCCAAACAAATCGGCTCCAATTTTTGGTGAAGTTACCATTGATGTATTTGTAAACCAAGAAAGAATTTAAGTTCCCCCATCATGGACATTTCAAATTTACTTTTCATGAGATTTTCAAAATGTTTTGAAAGATTCGGATTAGTGGACCCAAAGATGATGTCGTCCACGTAAATCTGAACAATCAAAATGTCGTTTTTGCATTTTTGTGTAAACAAGGTAGGATCAACTGTTCCGTTGGTGAAATTTTTTAGGATAAGGAAAGAGGACAGTTCGTCATACCACGCTCTCGGAGCTTGTTTCAATCCATAGATTGCCTTTTTGAGTTTGTAGACGTAGTCCGGATGATTCATGTCTATGAAGCCTTCTGGCTGACTCACGTACACTTCTTCTTCGTAGAGTTCCATTCAAGAACGCGGTCTTAATGTCCATCTGATAAACCATGATGTTTTTGTGAGCGACATAGGCTAAGAAAATCCTGACTGCTTCTAGTCTAGCTACCGGCGCGAATGACTCTTCAAAGTCTATCCCTTCCTCTTGTCTCTATCCTTTGGCCACAAGACGAGCTTTGTTGCGAATGACAGTCATTTCTTCATCCCGTTTGTTCTTCCATAACCATTTAAGATCAATGACGCGAACGTCAATGGGTCTTGGAACCATTTCCCAAGAGTCATGTAGACGGTATTGGAGAAGTTCCTCCCGCATCGCTTCTATCCATGCGGGTTCTGCCATTGCCTCACGAATGTTCTTTGGCTCTATATTGCTAATGGAGCAAAGGTAAATGCACAAGTCGCAATCGGTGGCAAGTTGACGTCTCGTCTGAATTGGCCTTGAAGGTTCACCAATAACTTGTTCAATTGTGTGGTCTTTTGTCCACTTCAGAGTAGAAGGATACCGTTGGTTAAACGTATGCGAGTTAGATGGTTCTCATAAGCTTGAAGAAGATTCAGCTGATTCCGTAGCAAACGGGTTTTCAAATAAGTCTTCATCTAACGCTGCATCGTTATGGTTTTGGTTTTGCTCATCAAGTGCTGGTAGAATGGGTGCAATAACTGGAGTAGATGTAGATGATGTTGATGGAGTTGGTGCATTGGTTTCGACCGTTGTAGATGCATCTTCTGTTGGTGGTGGAGGATGATGTTGAGCCGGTGCAGCGGAATGATGGTTTGATGCATTTGTCGAAGTTCCACCATAGTATTCATCGAACATTAACTCAAAGAAATTCTCCCATTCTTGTTCTTTAGGATTGTCAATCGAAGTTGATTGAGCTCTTTGAGGTATGAGTCCTGAATCGATGTGTCCGAAGTCTGCTGGTTTAGTGCGGGTTCTAGAGCGAGTCTCTCCGAAGCCATATGTGAAAGTTCGTCAAACTTCACATTCATCGTCTCCATGATCCTCCTAGTGCTTCTGTTATACACCCCTAATGCCCTCGAGTTATCTGAATATCCAATGAAGATTCCAATATCACCTTTTGCTTTCAGCTTTCCAAGATCTTCTCTGTCATTCGTAGGATAGCACAAAGAGCCAAATACGTGAAAGTAAGAGATATCCGGTTTTCTGTTATTCACAAGCTCATATGGGGTTTTACTGAATCTTGGATGGATGAGAGATCGGTTCTGAGTGAAACAAGTAGTGGCAACAAAGATCAGCCCATAGAAATAACGGTGCACTAGAATAGATTAGCATTGTGAAAGCAGCCTTCCACAAGAGTTCTATTTCTTCTTTCAACTACCCCATTCTGCTGTGGAGTTCTAACAACTGGTGTTTGATGAGTGATTCCAACATCTTCAAAATAAGCTCTTAACTCCTCGATTTGTGAATTCAGTGCCGTTGTCTGTTCTTACAACCCTTACTGGAGTTTGGAGAAGTACTTGAATACGCTTCATAAAGGTGATGATGATGCTTGGTGCTTCGTCTTTTGATCTCAGAAACTTAACCCATGTATATCTTGAATAATCATCGACAATGACAAGAATATACTTTTTCCCATTAATGCTTTCAACTCTCATTGGGCCACATAAGTCCATGTGCAACATATGCAACTTTGCTTCCGAACTTGGTACGGTTTTGGGTTTATATGATGCTCTTTTGCTTTTTCCTTGTTCGCATGATGGACATAAGTGATCCTTGGTGTATTTGAATTTTGGAAGTCCGTTGACGATGTTGTCTTTGGCAATTTTGTTGATGGTGTCAAAGTTGAGATGGGATAACCCGTCTGCCACAACCGGGACAGGTGTGTTCCGTGATGCTCGTGTCATAAGACATATTGGTGATGAAGAGGCCATTTGATTGATGTCGATAGCATACAAGTTTGTATCACGATTCCCCGTTAAGAGATCATGCCATCCAAGTTTCTAACGAAGCAAGCATTTTTCCTAAAAGCAACCTCTAAATCTGCATCACAGAACTGCCCGACTGAAAACAAATTGTGTCCCAATCCTTCGACATAGTAAACTCGAGTGATTAAATAATTTCCAAAAGGTAGATCTCCATAACCCATGATAGCTGCTACATGATCATTTCCAAAACGCACGGTTCCCATGAATTTCCAGACGAAATTGATCAGCAGCTTCAGGTTCCCGGTCATGTGCTTGGAGCAACCCGAGTCGACGATCCAAAGACATACTTCAATAACCTGCCAATAATGTAAGAAGAAGATTTTGGAAACCGTTTTGATTTTGGTTCCTTTGGGTTAGAGGTAAAATCCTGATCACACTCAAAGAAGTTCTCTACTGGGATAGTAGGCTCATTACTCATTCTACCATTCTGGAGTGTGAAAGTTCTACCTGTGGGTTTCCAAATATCATCCCTATAGTATACACTATAGTTCCTGTCAATAGTGTAAAGTCTAAGTTTTGCAACTAGTCTTCCTACTTGTTTAGCGTAAGATCTTTTTGAACGTTCTTCTTAACAGGCTTATCATTCACATTCTTAGAAACACAATCATCTTGAACATTAATTAAGGATTTCTTGCAAGTTAAACAAAGAGATTCAACACATTCATTAGACTTAGCAAGTTTCATAGGTTCAGTACATTCAGATGAAATGTTTTTCTTATTCAAAAGCGGTAAATTCCTAGGGTGTTCTTCTACTTTCTTCTCTTTATTCAAGCAAATACTCCTAGAGGCATCGAGACTCTATTGTTCCTTGTATTGCTCTTAGGCTTTAGTCTGCTGCTCCTAGAGGTGCTTTCTAGTCCTGTAGAAGATAAGGCACACGCATTAGGATTCACATTTGTAGCAAGGGAGGTGGTTTCAGCCGTCCTAGTCTCTTTAGAGTGCTTTTCTAAACTTATGTCGTTTGTTCCATATGTTTTAGATGTGGAGGCAGACGCATTAGTGGTACTCATCTTAAAAAGGGCAGGTGCTAAAACTTTTGGTTTCTCGATAAACGCTTTTCCCTTATCAACATTTTGTTTAGGTAGGCAAGTGGAGTGATGGTTTTGATGAAACATTTTTCTCATTGACTTTTGGAGGAGGCATAGAAACGTATTTTGGTTTGGAAACCGGTTTGGGAACATTTGATTTCTCCGCAGTCAATGGTTTTTAATCACAGATCCCCGCCTTTCCTTTTGACTTTCCAAATGAGCCCTCAAAAGATCATTTTTCGCTTTCATGTCATTGTAGGCACGCTCATACGACAATTTGTCATACTTGCATTCCTCATTTTTTCGATCAAGTTGTTTAAAATATGACACATTTTCTTTTTCAAGTTTTTCAAGAGCATTTTCATATTTTGAAACAATTTCGAGGTCTCAGACGAGTCTTTCATGATCTTCAACAGAATATGTTTGCAAAATAATGGACATAATATCCGTAGTCAGAACATCTTCGAAGAGAGAGTCATTTAAAGTTTCCAAAACTTTGATTTGTTCAACACTGTCATTAACTGCTTTTACCAGGATTTATGGTCCTTGACAAAGTCACATGTTTCTTTCAAAAATGCTTGTTCAAAATGAATTACCCTTGCACGATGGCATTCAAATTGGGGCAATTTGAGTTTCAAAAACTTTCTCTGTTCAATATCAAAACTAGAGAACCAGTTATTAGGTGTAATAGTGGTTTTAGTTTTAACAGTTTCTTGAAGATCCGCAATTCTCGTTTTCACATTGTCTAAAATACTTCTCGCATCACTTGAGTTAAAAGGATTGTTTGAAGACATTTGTTCAATGTTCGAAAGAGATTTTGAGACAACCACTGGTTTTGAAACAGATTTTGAAGCAGGAGTTGACTCTTTGTTTGAAACATTTTGTGTGATGGAGAACTTTGACTTTTCTTTTTGATTGACAAAAGTAATTCCGTTAATTTTGTTCCATTTGTTATAATCAATAGGTTTGATTTCCGGATTCTTTTGTTTCATTTTTGATCTACTCTCCTCAGATAGTTCTAACGTTTCAAGAGAATCACGAACAATAATGGGTTCATGTAAAACATTTCCTTTGTTTAACACATTCTGAGATTTCTGAGCTTTCTTGAGGAACGAGGAAGGGTCGTTACCAAGTGCCATTTTATTATTAGTATGAAAACGCGGATTTACTTGATTAGAAAGCATCTTGATTGTTTGAGCAGAATGACCCGTTGTAAGAAGCAAATTTTCCAAAGTTTTTATCTTTTCATTCTTATCAAGAATTTCATCAAGAAGAGAATCTTCTCGCTTTGAAAAATCAGTAATCAACTGCTTCTTCACTTTTTCAAGATCAGAAAACAATGATTTTTGTTTTGAAAGTTGGTCATTTAGATCTGAAATTTCCTTGTTTAAAGATTTAATTTTCAAGTTCAATTCACATCAAGTGTGTTATACTTGATTTGCAATTCATTTTCTTTAGAAACCAAATTTCGATAACCAATTTCTAATTCTGATTCTTTGTTTTTCAAATTCAAAGGCTTTTTTGCTTCTCCTTGTAACTCTCAAGCTCACGGTCAATTTGGCATTCGCGCCTTAACATCGCGATTGACCTTTTAACTTTCTCAATTTCAATGCCACGCTTGTTGATTAATGATTCAAAATAAGCGCGAAGTTTCCTCATCAGCCTCAGATTTTGTGCCACACGTACCTCCACTAGGATCCACATCTTGAGTTTCAGAGTTAGTATTGCTACAACTCGGATTGTCCAGGTATGTATCATAAGTAGGTGCTGATGTCACAGAATGCCGTTCGTCATGAGTAAACACATCAAATATGACATTGTTATAGCATGGATCAGCGATTGGTACCTCAGATACTGCGTTGGCCATAGACAGGAGGTGCCGTAATCGAGTGTCGCACTTAGTCTCCCTGAAGATTTGCCATGAAGATGCAGTTTGCATTGAGTTCCTCGAGGTCTTCCAAATCATCCATAATATCCATGAAGTCATGTTCCTCAGCACTCAATTGAAATCCAGATTGTTCCTTTTGTACCAACAGAATAGTCAAGATACGCAAGATCCTTCTTTTTTAGCTTAGTTGGACAATTCCTTGCCATGTGACCCAATCCTTGACAGTTATAACACTTAACCCGATTACCCTGATTCACATTTCCATAATTCCCAACTACTGGAGTGCAAAATATTCCCATTCTGATTACCCACTGTTCTATTCCCAACATTCTGACCCATTTGATTACCCTGATTCGGAACCGCCTGATTACCCATGCGAAATCTAGTAGCATATCTCTGCTGATTCCCAATAACTCCAACCATTTGACCTTGATTGCCCATGTTCACACCCGGCTATGCAATTTGCCTGCGCGAGTGTTTGATGAAATCCTTTGGTTGTTGTTAGTTGGTGTGGAATAGCGACCTCTGAATGCTTTACCCAAGAATACAAATGCTTGTGACAAAGCTTCTTCTCGTTCCATTTCAAGATCAGTGATTCCTTGTTCCATGTAATGTTGTTGTTCAGGTGGATAGTTTTTTGTTGAGGGATGTATTGCTGCAAGTTGTTGTTAGTGGAAGATGATGAAGCTTGTTGTTGTGTATTCACTGGAGTTTGAGTCTTTGCAATGAGTGCTAATGGATCATGATTCTTTGCTAATCTTTCTTGCCTGACTTCATTCACTTCATTTTGGTTTTGTTTCAGAAAATCGTTGAGTTGATCAAAGTTCACTTGATGTAAGTCCTTTGTTTGGTTGACAATAGTGACATATCGTCCCCATTCTTCTGGTAGATTGTTTAGGAACTTGATGTTGCTCACGATAGTTCTGGGTGTCAACTTGTTTCTGATCATCTCATTCATTAAAGTACAAAACCTTCCATAGTAAGATTCAATGGATTCTCCTGGAGTAGATGTAAACTTCTCCCATGCAGTTAGCAACTTGTTCTCTGTGTCTTGTTGACCGATTTCTTTTCCATGACAAAGTCGCTCTAACACGCTCCCACATATCGAAAGCGCTTTCACAACCGTCTACAGCAGCAAAGATGTCTCTTGGTAAACCTAGTTGTATAATATGAATTGCCATGTCATCTACTTCGACTTGTTTCTGATCCTCTTCAGAGTATTCCGATTCTTTTTGAAGACGAAAAATGGTGGGACGGGAGGTGTTGCATCAGATTTCCGTGGTCTTGGACTTGTCGAGGTATGAAGGGTCCATCCCGAATGGATTTGATCATCAATTTTCCATTAGGTTTTGTCTTGATGTAACGAAGCATTCGACTTGTCCATTGAAGATAACCACCTTTTTCCAACATAGGAGGACGGTTTTCGGCACCGGCTGCATGAATGTCTTGTTGAGTTGCCATTGATGAAGGTATGATCTTGATAAAGTTGATGTAGGATCGATTCAACGATAAAGGAGTTGTGGTGGATGAAGATTAAGCTCGGTTGAGGTGTTTCTGAAAGTCGTACTCGTAACCTTGGTTCTAAAAAATTTTCGCCCAAAATTTGAAATTCACTATAAAAATCAATTATAAGGACGTATGAAAAATTTGAGTTATGACAATTTTGACGCCAAATATGACCCGAAAAATTTGAATTGAGGCCCAAAAATTTGAATTTTTTACCAAAATTTTCATAGTTAAACCAAAATTTGAATTTCGCGTAAAAATTGAACGTTTAGTCTCCTCAAAAATTTAAATTTTACTCAAGTTTTCCCGCCAAAACTTTTTTTAAACCTTTATGCGTAGAAAGAGCTTAGGCGTAGAAACAGAAGTTACGAGTAGACGAGGCTTAGGCGTAGAGATTGTGCTTATGCGTAGGATCTTAGGCGTAGGATCTTATGCGTAATCAGCTTAGGAGAAGGAATCCTTATGCGAACGATCTTACGCGTAACCTTAAGCTTATGCGTAGACAAAAGTTACTCGTAAACCTTACGCGTAATTGTGAAGTTATGCGTAGAGTTACTCGTAAGCTTTTAGCTTATGCGTAAACTATGGTTAAGAGCAAAAAATCCTTTACACCGCCACAAAGCGCAAGGGATATCCACAAGTCGAAGTGTTCCACACACTTATCCAAGTGAGGGAAGCACCGAGTAACCGTATAGCCCGAAGATTCTGCACCAAAATGTTATGCGTAGAAAACTAGGGTTTTGACTTTTTGACTTCTACGCGTAAGAAATTTCCAACGATTCAAATGATTTCTTTTGCACATATAGCCTTAAAAACACTCGAATAACCCAAAAATGTTGACCTTTTTCACCCAAAGTGCTTAGAAAAGTTACGAGTAGAAATGACCAATGAACCAAATACGAGTTCAAAAATGAAGAGAAACACGTAAAGCTTCAAACTTTTTCCAAAAACTAGACTCCTTAACACTATAATAACCTCAAACCATAAGAATCTTGAAGATTAAAGTGTAAAAAGTAAAGTTTTAAGCGTTTCACTTTTGAATACCGAGAGCTTTACGTGTATACCACAAACCACAAAAAACTTCAACCAACCACTCCTAAACCATTGTTAGGCGATTGATACTAATTGTAGGACCTTACTTTTACATCAACCTTACGCGTAACACACCTTATCACAAGATGAACACGTTAAACCAAACACTTATGCGTATAAGAAGAAAGAAAGAAAAGAAAGATGGTGACTTGATGTTAATACAAACCGTGTATGTGGAGAGAAAGATAAACACAATATGTTGTATTACTTCAAAGGAAAACACACACACACACACTTTCAAGCACACCCCTTAAATGACCATTTGAGGGGTATTTATACTCTAAATACAAGATGCCCTAATGGGCTTTCCATGGGCTTGGATTGGGTTAGATTGGATTATATCTTTCATAAGGCTAGCTTAACTTGACTAATAGCCATTTAGCTTAGCCCAATCTACAAGCCCGTTGACTATTCTATCATGATATCTAACACACGTTACAAAGTTCCTAATCGTGAATGACCATCACTTCTAATAAAACTATTAAGGCTAACAGATAAGAAATGACTATAATCACACATTAAAGATTCGAATTGAATTAGATGCATATCTAGAGTTTTAGTTGCATCTTAATATATATTTTTATAAATGCATATACATATATTAGATGCATTTCATCAAGTTAGGTGAATCCTATGTATTATTCATCATCTGCACTTCAATGTGTTGCTAGTACTACTTGACATCGTTTAAACTTCAAAATTACTTTCAAAACTAATTAAGATGCATCTAAATGAATATGGATGCATCCAATTCAAATCGATGTATTTCAAATGCGTAGTTAAAATTATTTATCGCCATTCTCATTTTAAAGTTTTTCTCACACTATCATCATTCTAAGAAAGTATTGAAATTTGTAACCATTGATTTAAATTGTATTCTATTTAAAAAAGAGAGCAAAAATACAAAAACTACATCCACAATAACTATAATCATCTAATTAATCTTTAGTTTACAATAAAAAGATACAAATACAACTAATGTTAGCTTTGATTAGGTCATAGGATGATTGAATAAACAAAACCAAGTGTCCAAGTGCCTATTTTTGTATACTCCTAATTTTCGTAAATGTTGGATGAATGAATGATAAGGAATCTCCATTTTGCACATAAACAATATCTTAAAAGTGTGGGACAAGAAAGAAGATGCCAAACAAGATAAATACGTTTTGATAATAAGAGATATAAAAATAGAGGAAATGCGATAACTTCGGATCTCTCATAAAAGCTTCAACATTAATCCAAAACAAAAGTTTTATACTTCCCCCCTCTTGCAAAAAGACATCCACAAACAAATATTTTACATTTTATGATATGTTTAATGCATGTAGATTCAAGTTAACATTATATAATTTTTACCTTAGCATTTATTAGATCAATTAAATAAATATTTTATGATATGAAAAGCATTTAAAAATGAAACATATAAAGTATGATTTAAGATCATTTGAGGACAAAAGATTATTTACATACCAAGGGATCAATCTCCACCATCCATTTTTATTTGATCTAATGGATGAGATTAATCCCAACATTTTGAAAAACCTACTTTCATCACCCTTTTTTAAATATTAATAACTTTCAAACCGTTAATCGTTAAGCGGAAAAAAAAATATCATTGCGACGAGCATTTAATTATCTTTCTATAGATAGCACTTTGATATACTTTCGACAAAAAAAGAAAATTTCGTATTTTTCACCTTTTTAAGGTTTTTCGTTTTTTACGCTATGAAATTTGCATTAAAAATCATATATGATAAAACACTAATTTGAATATCACATATGATATTAGTGTTATATCATATATGATCTTAGTGTTATATCATATATGATATGTAATATCACATGTGATATTAGTGTAATATCACATGTGATATCACATATCATATATGATTTTTTCATGCAAATTTCAAGTAACGTAAAAAAGACGAAAAAACGTGAAAAAATCAAAATTTTTTCTTTTTCAAAGTATATCAAAGTGCCTGCGTCTATAGAAAGATAATTAAATGCCTTCGAGACGGCATGTAAATATTTTCACTTAACGATTAACGGTTTAAGAGATATTTAAATTATAAAAAATAGGTGAAATAATAAAATGCTTTTAATCTCATCCATTGATTTCTTTTTAGATGGATGGTGGAGATGAGTCCCTTGGTATGTAATAAAAGTTTGGTATGTAAAATAACCCTCCTCATAAAGTATTAACTTTTTTTTTTATCGTAAGTAAACAATTTTTTTTTCTTTATGTAAGTAAATAAATATACATAGAAATAGTTTCGATGGCTTAAGAGCATTAGATGTTAGGGTGAGTAAGAACCAAAAAACGAACCAAAACCCTAAAAAAATCGTTTCAGGAAAACCGAATCAGTTAAAAAACTAATCGGTTTGGTTTTGATTCCTTTTTAGAAATCAAAAGTTCCAACAAATAAGATACATTCTACACCAATAATATTTGGGAAAAGTACATCCAAAATATACAACGCCCTTTCAAGGCTTCAAGTACAGGCAAGGGTAGAGAAAAGAAGGGGTCACAAGGAGCGAGTGATGTTCTAGCGAAAAAATTTGTAGTGTAATTTTCTGAAATATTTAGCAGTTTTTGTAATTTACTTTTTAAAACTTAATTTATAATGTAGTTTCTAAAAGCTATTAAAGTGTGTTCCTTCGAGCTAAATTTTATGGCTCCGCTCATAACAACATGTTAGAGTGACTCGTGCTTGAGTCAATTGACCCAGGTTCAAGTTCCATCTTTGACATCTGCGTCATCTAGGTACTCACCTCCAAGAAAACCTATGGGTAAACTGAAGAGACTTTGTGGAATAAGAGCTCATGGGTCCGAGTCTTGGTACCGTGCTCACTCCAGTTGGTACCCCATTAGGCTAGGAGAGTTGCCGGAGCTATTCCTTTTGGGGTAGACAACAACTGGTGCCAAAAGACACCCGGAATCAGATTGTTCCCTTCAATCTACGCCATTGTGAAGAGTGACGTCCGAAATATATGAATTATTGGATGGGATTATGAGGGAATCAGCTAAAATCAAAATAACTAATATGATTCCACATCTATAGGAATATTAAATGCACATAAAAACAACCTAAGACCCATTGTTAAGACTAAATTAATATACCACTTTCTTATCTTATATACAATAAGTTCATGGAACATGATGTGGTGTTATTCAAATATTTCACTCTTATCTTTTATCCAATGAATCTAAAGCTAAAGTGTTCCAATATTCCTTTCATTTATCTAAAAAGGTGTGTGAAAAGCTACATAATATTAAAGTAATAATCATTAAGAAAATATTACTGTATTAGACTATAGCTATTGATATTAATTGTACTTTACCATACCAAATGAGAGATCAAAAAAACAAGAACTACATCCATAATAGCTAATAAACATGAATCATATAATTAATCTATAGTTTACATTAAAAAAGATATAGATACAACTAATGTTAGCTTTAGTTAGATTGTACGATGATTGGATAAACAAAACCAAGTGCCTATTTTTGTATAATATTTGTCCTTAAAACTATGTTGGATTAACGAATGAATGATAGGGAATCTTCATTTTGCACACAAACAAAATCGTGAAAGTGTGGGACTAAGGAAGGAGATGTCAAACATGATTAATACTTATATAAAAATGGAGGAAATGCAAAAACTTCGGATCTCTCATAAAAGCTTTAATATTTAAGCCAAACACAAGTTTTATATAATACATAATTATTATTATGTATATAAATAAATATTTATGCAAATAGTTCTCTTACATCATGTCATGGGGTCATTACTTCAACCCCGCGTGATATCCGTAACCCGAAAGATTAGTCCTCTGTTGTGCATATAAGAGAAGTTTATTGGTTTCGTTTTGGCTTGGACTCATCAGGGGAGCGACCTCCACTCCCTATCTGTGTGGTGTCATGCCGAGTCTTTTACTCATGGCACATGCTACACCTTTACCGTTGGGGGTACTCCAATAAGACCAACATGATAAACTAAGAACTCTCGTATTCAACACGCTTCCAAGCAGAACCCTACCCTTAGAATTTGGTTGTGACATTCTCTCACCACTAAAATGATTTGGCTTTACTCCGGCTTCGTGGCTCAAAAGGACATTCGACTTTCAACTATTTGGTCCCAACGTTTAACGACTACCTTCCCTCCTCGGTGAGTCCATTACGCTTTCTGAAACTTAAGATACAGTGTGCATCGCCTGTCATCCCACTTAGGTTAGTCAATTACTTAATCTGGTTTCCATTGAATGCGACATTATGTCTCGACAAGACATCATGTTATGCTCAACAAAATCCCGGGAAACCTATCACGCCACCATTGCGCATGCAACAATTTTAAAAGGCACCCGGGGTCAGGGTGTTCCCGCCAATCTACACCTTTTTGTGGAATTTTAAGAGCTTTCGTATAGCGACATGAGTAATTCAACTTTGGTTTGCCTCGGTCTAACTTGGCTTTGATACCACTTGTCATATAATCATTTCTTCGACCCACATGTCATCCTTAACCTGATACGGACCAGCCTTCTGTCCAGCGTATCATAGAGGTTCGTCGGTTTCGTGAGGAGCAACCCAAATTCCCTACTGGTGTGGTGCCATGTCGAGTCCTCTGCTCGTTGCATGTACTATACCTTTACCGTTTAGGGTACTAAAACGAGACCAACAAGATAAATCGGGAACCCTCACATTTAACACGCTTTCATACGCAACAAATTATGGTACTTTTTTGTAGTTTTTTTTCCTTAACCTTGTTCCTTAACTACTCAAAAGTTATTTCAGCCTATAATCTTCTTTTAATTCTTCTCTTGTTGTTTTAGCTTGAGGATCCTCTAATTCACCTTCTACTTTTATTTCATCAGATATCCATGTAAATCATCATTTTATGTTGCGATTGTCTTTTAAACAAATTCCCGATTGGGATTTGATCATTTGAGCTACAAGAATCGATTCCTGTAACCATAATACCTGAAGTTTGATCCCCCTTAACTTAGGAACTCATCTCTGTTGAAAAAGGTAAGTAAGATATTGGTTCCATGAGAATTGGTACATCTTGAGCATTTAACACATCTTCTTGGTGTAAGTGGTAACGGTGAAACATGACGGTTTTTCTATAGCTAGTTGTGAAAACCATCCCATTTCCGAAGCTCTAACACATATTATCCAAAAATCACACATAAAAAGGTTTAGACTTGCATATAATTACTTGTATAAGACTACCTCTTCACACGTGTATAATATTATGTATTTATGTATTCTATGCTTTTATGCGTTTTACGTTTATATAGCTTTTTATGCGTTTTACACTTATATATACACTTCTATTATTACACAATTGTATTCGTACATGTGATTAAACATGCATCTCTTCTCATATTCTTCCATGCGTTTTACTATTATAACTGGGGGTGGAAACGAGCGAACCGAGCCCGAGCTTGCCAGAGCTCGAGCTCGGCTCGTTTAAGTTTTAAAAGGCTTGAGCTCGAGCTCGGCTCGTTTCGAACCTTAAATTTTAAGCTCGAGCTCGGCTCATGGTATGATATATAGGCTCGGGCTCGGCTCGTTTATACGATTTGGCCATGAAAAGTTAAAACTTGGCTCGATCTTGAGCTCGAGCTCGGCTCGTAATATATCTTTATTGAGCTTGTTAATAAGCTCGAGCTCGTATATATGTTTAATACTTAAAATATCATAATGTCGTTTAGGCTCACGAGCCAAAACGAGCTTTGTATGTAAAACTCGACCTCAATTAATAAACGAGCTGCACCTTAGGCTCGAGGTCGAGCTCGTTTAGGCACGGCTAGTTCGAGCTTTTTACCGATCCGATCCCGAGCTTTTCACGAGCGGCTCGGCTCATTCCACCCCTAATTATAATCATGCTTATATACCATTTTTATGTGTTTCACTGAAGTAAAATCAACCGAAAACCAAACTGAACCGGGTCGAACCGAACCAAACCGACCTTATTCGGTTTTGTATAATTATTCCTATTTTACTCGATTCGGTTCGGTTCAAAACACACCTATTCAGTTTGAACTAGCTAAACCGATCCGAACTGACCTTATTTGGTTCGGTTTCGATTTTACTCGATTCAGTTCTCAGTTCACATTTTACCCTTAATTAATTTTCGAATCAATTCGGGTTTGATCGATTCGGGCCGATTTAACCTGTTGCTCAGCCCTACTATGTTTGAAGTAGTTTTGAATTACACTTAAGATATGTCTTAAGGCTGGTCGCATTCGTACCCAAAATATCAGTTGGGCATCGAAATTTTGAGCCCTCAACCGATGTTCACATCGGTTGTCTCGGTTGTGGACATCGAGCATTAGATCGGTCATAGGTAGAGAAAACGCAATATCGGGCTAAAAACCAACCGATATTTTACATGTCTCGTTCTTCTTTTTTTCCTTCTCTCTCTTTTATCTTTTCATTTCTTGAGTTGGGAAAAACACAAATTGAAAAACACAAATTGAAACTTGAACAATTAATTGAAAACATGAAATACATAATACGCTTAAACATAAAAAACTACAACGCATACTGATGGAAATAAAACTACTAAAACTTAAAAAAATGAATCATCTGAGACCCAACCCTCAGAACTTGAAGGGGAATCAAACTCCCCATTAAAGAGTTGATGCTCCATTATGTCGAAGTAGTTGTCATGGAGATACCTTGAGCTTCCGCTTTTGCCACGGCGAGCAGCCTTCTTCACGCGTCTCGCTTCTTCCATAATTTCCCTACCGTTTTCTTCGTCTTGTTCTAGTTGACGGAGGGACGCCTCACTTAATCCGCTGGGGTGGTTTTGAAGATCCACCTGTGGACTGTTCGCTGGTGGAGTTGGAACAATTGGGTTGTTCACAGGTGGCGAGTTTAAAAATACATTTTCCGGTTAGAAAACCGGAAAGACAGATTCATGTGGTGGTGAGTAAACTTGAAACTGTGGTAGAGTTGGAAAAATGGTTTCCGGAATGATTCGGAGTTGGAAAGCTGGTTTCCGGTAACTTTTCTGGACTTAGGAATTGCTGAGAAAAATCTTTGCGAGACATTTTTGTGTGTGAATTGTGTGAGTTGTGTGTGTGAATTGGTGGACTGGTAGGGTTGTATATATAGTGTGAATTGTGTGAATTTGAATTTTGAATTTGAATTTGAAATTTGAATTTGAATTTTAAATAATCCCGCTCTTATTTGAAATTTAATTTTAATGAATTTAAATTTAATGTTAAAAATGTTTGAACTAAAAAAAAAAAAAAAATTGGCCATCGATTGACATCCGATCACGCTGTCTGAAGAGAAAGCTGACGTGACGCTGGATGACCCAGGTCATCCCAGGTCACGATTGAGACCAGCCTAAGGTAAAAATATAACTTATACAATCATATTCTTCATGCCATGTTCTAAGAGCGTTAGGTATCGCCATTGTGATTAAAATACTCGACCACAATATGCTAATTTACATGATATCCAACGCCTCAATTATCTACTCCATTAACATTATTTTATTAAACTACTTTATTGCCATAGGTCACTTCTTTTACAAGAATAATTTCCAACCAATCAACACGCCCAACAACAACATCCTTAACCACATACGTCACGCACGTCACAATCACGCGCTGTCGTACGCGAGTTTGTGTCCTATTTTTTCCACACTAGTCGCTGCAAACACAATGCAAAGGCCAATTGAAACAACCCTTCTGTACTTGTTGTTTTTGTGAATAAACTCAAGTGACGTAACTAAATAAGTCTAATACGACAAAACGTCATAGTTTACAACATAATCACTACTTGCATCAATTTAAAACCTTTTATTTTGTCAAAAGCTGGTTATTAAGTTCTCACTTCGTCGGGTTTTTGTTTTTGTGTTTGTGATTTTTAAGGTAAAATTATTGTTTTTGCATTTTAGTTAATTATATTCGTGATTAGTACTTATAACGTCTACATGTTCAACAAAATTGCTAAATCTTTTTTAGAAATGATTCATGTTGTTCACTGTAATTTAACGTTATATATATTATTTGCATTTAGTGAAGCTATTAAGTTCAGAATGTGATTAGTAAGTAAGTAGATTGAGTTACGTAAATGTTGAAACGGGTAAACAAAGGATGTTCAAGTAGCGTTTAGCTGAAGAAAATTTTTCTTGTTTTTACGTTTCTAGATTGCTTGAGAAGGGAATGGTTTTTGTTCTTTAAATAAGAGTTGAGAATTTTGAAAGCCCGTTTAGATGGAGTTATAGTTTTCCTTTTAAAAAAGATTACCTAGGATTGCGACGGTGGGCGGCGACGGCGAGTATGGAAGGTGGAGATGTTACCGACGGTGATTTGGGTTAGAATGAGATACTTGAATGATAGATTGAGAAATTCAGTCTTTTTATTGTTAGATTGGGGTTTTCATTTCTAGTTAAAATTTGGAAAATGAGAATTTCACTAATTTTGAAAATTGTTGAAAAAAATGTGACTAAACGGGTTTTTAGTTTTTCCATTTTCCCATGAAGAATTTCTAGAAAAAATGGAATGTTTTTCACCAGCTAAACATACCTTACCTTGTGAGGTTTGAATCTGAAAACATCAGGTTGTTTGACTGGATTGAATATCTGTATGATTACCATTCAACTTGGATAACTTGTGTGTGTGTGTGTGTGTGTTTATTTTTAAATTAGCACCAGATTATGCAGCATGCTCCATGGGGTTAGTAGTTAAGAGTCGAAGAACTCTCCGGGGTTTTGTATGAGAAGTAGCCTTGAAAGTCCTTTTTTTGGCGAGTTTGTTTATGTAAAGGTTTTAACATGGATCAAGGTGTTGATCTGATGGGTAGATGTTGTTTTGTTATGGTTAAAGTGTGAATGCTAGAGTGCGGGAACTATGAAACTACCTGTTTTGCTGTTAATTATGAAACAGATAATTAAGTTTTGTTAAACTTACTGCTGCAAGAACTTAATTACCTATAAGCAATTTCAATATGAAGTTGAAGGCGTGAAAGAAATTTGCTCACTGTAGGTAATCAAGACCTATGATATGGCATACATTGCGTACCTGGTTTATTAGAATGTAATAAACCACGAATTGTTACTTTGTGAGTTGTGAAATTCTGCTCCAAGTATGCTGGAAAACTTTCCTTTTCCAGATTCTATACTCTTTGAGATAGCGAATATTTTGTAGATATTAAGCTTGTTTTGTCTAGTTCTTGACATTACTAGTTTTTAGTTTGGACCCTTTTATATAGAAGCTGAGGATTAATTTATCGAAATTAATGATCGTGTTTTCAGGAAATAGCTTTGGATAGTAATTAATTTCTTAGGCATGTCTTCAACGAATGGAAGTGTTGGTCACATAGTTTCATCGTCTTCAGCGATGTCTTCACATCTTCACAGGTCTTCCATTTCATCTGACGACACCTGTTCAAAAAAAGCCCCTTTTATTGCTCAGTCTTCGGGAGTTCTTCGCTCAACAGCTTTCCGCGACTATATGAAAGAAAATAATAGTACTTGGTGCGCCGATTCGCTATCTGATTTCCTAGATTACCCTGAAAGTAGTCCTATCGAGTCTAATGATTTACAAATCATCCCAGCCGAGGATATTGGCAAGCCAAATGATTGGCAAGATTGGGCTGACCAGCTAATCACTGAGGATGATGGTGTAACGCCAAATTGGAATGAGATTCTTGTTGATGATCCACAGCCAAAGGTAACACTGCAATTTTAGTTAACTCATATATCATGCTGCTTGTGAGATTTTTGTAGCTACAAAGAACCATGAAACGTTGGCTACCATGTCAACATTTTTTACTTTGAACCGTGTCAGATTAACTTAAATCAAAATTTTGGACACGTTGATTGTCTTTTCTGGGCTAAATAAGTTCTTTATGTGAAAATGAAAAATAGAATCTAAGTGATTACCTTTAGGTATTTATGCACCCGTTCAGAAGTCATGTCACTATGTCAACAACTGTCTAATATATGGCTTTTAAATTTGTTTATCGCAGATGGAGTTTCATGTGGGGAAATCATCCAAGAAATCACTATCAGTGCAAGTTAAAGGGCTTGTTCCTGCATCACCTGGAGATGCTTGTACCCCAATGACACCATCGTCGTGTGGAAGCGGGTCCCAAAGCAAGCCACGTATGCGCTGGACCCCGGAACTTCATGAAGCTTTCGTGGAGGCGGTCAACAGGCTTGGTGGAAGTGAAAGTAATTTTTTTTTCTTGCTTTTTTTGTATGATGCCGCCATGGTCATAATTGTAATTAACTGAAATATAACCACAGGAGCAACCCCCAAGGGAGTATTGAAGCTAATGAAAGTCGAGGGCTTAACCATCTATCATGTAAAAAGTCATCTACAGGTACATTTATGGTTTTTACGGATGATTTAAGATGCATACTCAAAAGGAAATCTGCTTCATTTGATATAAAAAATGCTTGGTTTTTGTCTGCAGAAATATCGGACTGCTAGATACAGACCTGAACCTTCATCAGAAGGTAAACAAAAGATGTCATCAGTATTACCGTTTCGCTGTATTAGACTATTGTCCATGCAAGTTTGGTGTTACGTGATATTTAGTTATCTGGAAGTGGTATTAAGACACATATTGCTTTTACTACTTGATAAACTGAAATAGATGTCTTTATTTTGATCTGCAGATAGTGAGAATACTAAGCTAATTTGCTTAGAGGAAATACAAAGATTTTATATAGACATTTCTCTTAACTCTTAATTTTCTCTTGACAAAATTTAGAAAAAGAAAAGATACATGTGTTCTGGCCTTCATCCCTTAAAGTAGAGGTGGCAAATTTGACCCATCTGTCTCAAAATGGGTTGATTTGGAGATTTTTTTTTTTTTTTTCTCCAGCGAGTCAAATGAAACTTGGCTTAAAAATGAAATGAATCAAATAGGTTGAAGTCTTATTAAGTTTACCATGCTCACCTCTTAATTCAAAGAGATTATGTTGTTATTTTCATAGTATAGTTTTGTAACCATATATGACACCCTTAATCAATCATAAAACTTGAAAAGCTTAATCCAATGCTAGATATATGGTACACTTCGAGACAAAAATATTATAAAAAAGATAGTTATATTTACTGATACAATTGATCAATCATTTCTTGCAGGACCTGCAGAGAAAAAGCCTGCTCCAGTTCAAGATTTATCGCCACTGGATTTTAAAACGTAAGTTAGTTGTATATTTTTAATATTAACTACACATAAAATGTATTTTTTTTTTTTGAGAGGATGCAATTATTTTTGTTCTTTATTCCACAAAGGGATGCGATTTTGGTTCATTCTTTTGAAAAACAGAATGATATTTTCAAATATAACCACTTTAGAGAAACACATGTTTCAAATAATTTTCTATGTACCAACAGCCAAATTTCTGCTGGCTTAATTTTGGATGTCTCTGGTCTTAATTCTATTAATTCATCTGTGGGTAGTTTGTTTTATAGAGAAAGACTGGATCATCTTTGTTTATTTTTTTCGTCCGGAAAGTGAACGTTAAACTTTATCTGTGTGTAAAGAAATCCACTTCTGGTAATATGTCATCAATGTCAACTAGTGTTTTTGTAACACATTGTTGTGTTTCTGAACTTTGTAAAACCAATTTGATGCCGACTAAGGTAATATGGATATGGATCATGGCATCTAAATGTCAAGATAGTCATTTTTTCAATATACTCCAATTCATTGTGAAAATATTAAAAAGAAAGCTACACATACAAAAAGAAAATATATATGGATCATGGTAAACTGGCACCCGCCTTGAATTTAAGTCTCAGGAGAAAATGAAATTCACATGAATTGGGGGATTACTCTCATTCATGTGCTATTTTAGGCAGTTAATTTCAGTAGCTTAATTATCGTATTATCTTCTGTAATTTCAACACTATTTGCATGTACAACAGGAGCTCGGAGATCACTGAAGCATTACGATTACAGGTGGAGGTTCAAAAAAGACTACATGAACAACTTGAGGTATAATTTTTGATCTCTACAAAATGACACTGTATAACAAAAATCAAGTTTTCCAAAAAAAAAGTCAGCAGTTCCAGTATGTGGTTATTAAAAAAAAAAAAAAAAGAAAAAAAAACAATATGCCAATTCCTTACCATGATACACTTTTTTGCCTGTCCGTAACCATTACTCAGATTAAATTTTTGACTTTGGTTAATAAGTTTTCATTATCTTGATTTTTAGAAAATAGGCATTTTACACATTTGGTAGAAAGTCAAACAAAAAGGTGGGAATTTCGATCTATAAGTGGGTCGATATTTGTTACTTATGTTTATCTCAAACGGGTCAAGTAGATGAATTCTGTAAATGAGCTAAAATAGGAAACGACGAAAATTGATTGAAATGTGTAAAACCTCCTAAATTGCTATATTTAAAAAACTAGGTTATTAGTCTAATACTATAGTATTTATATTTTGTTAGAAAACAACAGTGTTTCGGGTCGTCAAGCGGCCCAACCTGACCGGTTTTGACACTCATCATAAAATATTTTTCTTTTTGTTGTGTTATTTAACCCCCAATTCATCTTTCAAGTTAGAATTTTTTCTTCAGATCAAATGTCATGTCAAACCTTGCACTTTTTAGGGTGCGGGAAAAGGAAACTTATCAAAATTATCACAAGTGCCTGTTTCTATATTGATCTCTTTTTCTACAGATTCAAAAGAACCTACAGTTGAGAATAGAAGAACAAGGAAAATATCTCCAGATGATATTCGAGAAGCAATGCAAGTTCGGCATTGACCAACTCCGGCCCTCATCACCCATCCTCGAGAAGTCAGAAGCGGAGGTGACAAATGAAATTTCAGGTTCTCCACCCCAAACCCAAAAAGAACCTGGCCCGCTTAAACTTGGGCCACCAATTGCAGAAGCTTCAAGCAAGGAAGTAGAAGTTGACCCCTCAGAATCACAACCCTCAAAGCGGGCTAAATTAAACGACTCATCAACTGAATCATCTTAAGACCTGTAACTTATGTATATATATGCACCGTGTCTTTTGCCTTTCGATTATAGACTTCATTAGTTAAGAACGCTAAATCAGCGCTATTCTAGATGCAGTTTGCTGTATCGTAGGAAATGAAGTTAGCTAGACGTTAACTTTGCTTGGTTTGAGTGTAAATATGCATTGAATTTGTTTTGGAAGTTACAGTCGTGCTAAAGTAGCAGTAAGTTGATTTTATCAGTGATCACACTCTCGAGCTCAAAAAAGTTATGTTTTGCATTTGCATCCATGAGAATCATCACTGCAATCAGCAATGGTATGTCACAATGGATCTATACCCCCCAATCAAATATACATTTGTATGTTTGGGATTGCGAAAACTGATATGGAATATGAATGAAGTTGATGGAATGTACATGCTGTTTTTTAATAATGAGAAAACGAGTTTGTAATCTATTTGTAAATATTGATGATCTTTGCTGCTTTCATCTCACATATCAACATTAATCTTAGCTGAATCAAAACTTACATTTCCATATTCGGTTAAATAATGACTTTGGTAAAGTTTAGTGTTACTAGCATATAAGAAGGCGAATTATTTTAGAGACGAATAAAAAATATAGAGATTTAGGGACCAAATATTAGCCATTTATTTTTAACTAAAATACAACAATCAATTCCACCTCGGGGTAGCAATTCGGATTGGGTTCGGGTTAGCAGGTTGGCGGGTCAAAAGATCCGACCTAACCTGTTTAAATAATCAGGTTAGCCATATCAACCCTAACCTGTTTACACATAACCCGAACCCGACTTATTTAGCCCCGTATATACATATGAGTTGGCGGGTTAAATAAATTACACGGGTGGAATAGGTTAAACGGGTGGAATAAGTTAAACGGGTTTAGGGTTGACCCATTTAACCCCTTTATCTAAACATGTTGAAAAATTACATGGGTTAAACAGGTTAAACGTCCTTGTGGGTCGACCCATTTTACCCGAATAATAAAGTATATATAATGTTTTAATTTTGGAAAAAAAAATCTTAAATAGATTGGCGGGTTGACCCGTTTAATATATACCAACCCGAACCTGACCTATTTAATAAACGGGTTAGATGGGTCGACCCGAACATGACCTGAAATCTATTTAAACTTAACCCAAACCTGTTAATTTTCTTGTCGGTCTCCAGTCGAGTTTCGTGTCGGGTCAGAAATTTGCCACCTTTAAATACAAATCCTTAACTTTCCAACCATATACCATACATAATTTTTGAATTTCTAAATCATTACAATTTATTCATGGAAGTTGGAGAAATTACATGAATTTTTTTATAATCAAACTCGCTTGATATATCACATGTGATATAAAACTAATTTGTAGATTCGAAAACTCAACAACTGACGTAAATGGACATAAGTGCTATTTTTGGGTAAAAAAGATGAATCTTTTAGAGTTGTATACAAATACTTATGCCCATTTTATGAAAACATGTCGAGCGTTCAAACTATGGCTGAGAATCGTAGACCCGTAATTGAGAGGCGAGAGGGCTGGCTGGGCCGGTAGAACGAAGAACCAACGGTTGGTATCGGTCCAATTTTCTAATTCTGTCCGGTGGTTCGGTCGGTCCGGTCTTATAAAACCAACTATTATGCCTTTTGGGCCGGACGCGGGGACCGGTCCGTCTAGGTTTTAAATTTGGGCTAGATCAGTTAGGTCGGTCCGGTTTTGGACCATTGATCACCCCTAGTTCAAACTTACAAATTTGTGTTATATCATATCAAACAAGTTTGAATTACCATTATTTTTTTTCTATTTTTACCAACTTATATGAATAAAATCGTATTGATTTAGAGTTTCAAATATTATTCGTGATATATTGTTGAAAAGCTAAAGATGTTTATTTTTCAATGCAAAAATGGTGAATCATTTGGAGTTCAATACAAATACTTATGCTCATTTTACGATAACGTGTGAGCGTTCGAACTTACAAATTATAGTTATATCACATGTGATACATCAAGCGAGTTTGACTTTAAAAAACAATCTTTTATTTTCTCCAATTTTTATAAATAAATTGTATTGTTATGAGGTTCGAAAATTTTATGTGATATATAGCTTGAAAGCTAAGGATGTGTATTTCTCAATGCCAAAAACGATGGATCATTTAGAGTTTTACACAAATACTTATGCTCATTTTACGACAACATGTTGAGTGTTCGAACTTACAGATTAGTATTATATCCCATCTGATACATCAATCAAGTTTGACTTTCAACAAAAAATTCTTTTATTTTCTCAAACTTCCCTATGATTAAAATGTATTGATTTGGAGGTTTAAAAAGGAATAATAACAAAAAAATGCATCGTACTTGTCACTTTTTGTGTGTATTTTGTGATGATTTTGTGATGCATCGTACTTCCCTATGATTAAAATGTATTGATTTGGAGGTTTAAAAAGGAATAATAACAAAAAAATGCATCGTATTGAACATTCAAATTCAATTATTGTGTGTATTTTGTGATGATTTTACCGTTAGTTTTTCAAATTTCAAAAGATAAAATGCTTATTTTACATGATATAATAGTTACAAAATACAATATTTAATTGTTTCTTTTACAGAACACTTTTGAAGGATAGGGGTATTAGCAGCCATTCACGCATTGTCTCACTAATATCTTGTCATTTGTCAACTTAATAGCCAATTCGAAAATAATTATAATAATGAAAAAATTATGTGATGGCGATGAATCGATGATGTATGGAATAATTCCAATGTGATCACTCAACAAATTAAAACCTATGACAGGGCAAAATAGAACATAGTATCTCAATTAGATACACATTCAACTTTGGTTCGATTGACTTTTTTGAAATTTTTTTTGATACATTTGAGCGAGTCATCAGTGCGAACATAGGATACTTTCATATGAAAATTACGATAATATGTGGTTTTCAACTTTTCATATCGCTGTTCCTAAGTTTGCTACGAATCATGATATCGGCTTCGTTACTTTCGTATCGGTTGCGAATCAACACCAACGTTAGATACTTTATTTTGTTGTCGCCAATATTCATCGAAAGAACACATAAAATTAGTTCGAGTGCTGATGTTGGAAACGTATACCGTCGGAAATGACGATGACAATTGACGAAGGAGACGAGGACGTTAAGAATACGAGAATGATGGCTACCAAAACTTTTTTTTTCGAAGATTTTTCTTTAAAAAAAAAAGAAATATAACATAGGGGAGGTGATTTAGGTACTTTTCAAATTGATTGAGACACTATAATTTAGAGTGTCTTGATATTTATACCCTTACAGAGTACGTGAAAATGAGTAAAAATCATGTGAGGGTATAATTGTTCATACACTCTCTTAGTAGATATTAGGCCCAAGCCTGGTTTGTGGGTTTAGGGCATCTAGGGTTTTTGATTATAAATAATGGTGAATAATAAAGTTATACCTACGGGTTTCATTGTGTCACATGGTATCGGAGCGGGTCTGATCCTCAGACCTAGGGTGGCTACGTTGAGCCGCCTCCCCTAAACCACCCCGTCTTACCTTAACCACCACGCCAACCAAAATTCCACAATCGAAATATTTTCATTCATCCGAACACTTCCGCCGCTATTCAGTTGTGAAATTAATTATTCTATTGGTTTCACTTGTTGTTTGCTTTTGATATCGTGATCTGTGTTTCTAATCACGGTACTATTAAACAAATTGCCCCGAAGCCTTCTCGTTTTTATTTGCTCAAGATAAAATGGCTTCTCCAATTATATGATGTGGAAGTTAATTCATATTGTCAATTAAAAAAAAAGAAAAAGAAAAAAAAAAGTATTTAGAATTTATGTTTTTATTATGTTTTTGTTTTATGTCGAATCCAGGGTTCTTATTCCCGAGACGACTTTTGTTGGTGTCAAATCTAGGGTTCTTATTCCCGAGACGACTATTGTTGGTGTCGAATCTAGGGTTCTTATTCCCGAGACGACTGTTTGGGATACTTTGGGTTATCCCATTTTATTTTGGTTATTGTTTTATTTTGCTTTCTTAGTTTCTTACTCCAGTTCAAGCTTTCGCGATTTCGCCGCTCGAACTGCGGGGGAGTGTTAGTAGATAATAGGCACAAGCCCGGTTTGTGGATTTAGGGCATCTAGGGTTTTGCCATTATAAATAATGGTGAATAATAAAGTTATACTTACGGGTTTCATTGTGTTACACACTCTAAATTAAAATCTCAATCAATCAAGGGAGTGTGCAAATCACCACCCATAAAATAGTCGTATGTTATATTAATTAATTCTTAATGTACATACTTTATTGTAAAAAAAAGAATACTAAGGTCAAGATGATGCATGCATGGCTGCTATAACTATTCTGAAAAAAAATATATACATTATCTTAAAAGTTTTGTTAACCACAACTCATAAGGTTGTGTTTAAATATACCTTAATTAAAATTTTTGCATTAAATAAATACTAAAAATTTCATATTTAACATTACATTTCATGTTTAAAAGAATTCACAAAGAGGACAATAAAATGCAACATATGTATGGAGTATACCTAAAATGCAACATATGTATGGAGTGAAAAATCTTTGTTTGAATAGAAGGTAGGGAGGGTGGGAGGGGTACATGAATGGAGCACTTTGTTGATAATATCATTTTTTTAGTATTATTTACTTTATAATAAGATTAAAATCTAAGACTATTGAATTTGTAGTGATTACTATGTATCGGTAAATACTTTATGGAAAACAACATACTGGTAATTACTTTTTTCAACTACCACAAGTTTGGCAATAACTCGATTCACATAAATGTAGGTTGTAGTGATGAGCGGCGGCTGAAGGGAGAAGACCTACGTAGGCAATAACTCGATTCACACAAATATTTAAGGTCAAAGTTGAATAAGTAAGACTTTGAAAGTCAAACGTGGACATTTATTTAGGGACGGAGGTAGTACAATTTTGGATTTGTGTTTAATGGGAAAAGAAAAAAAAAATAGTCTCTTTCAAAAATGCCGCCTTACATTAGTCTCTTTTAGTAAGCCATACATTGGTAAAAAAAAATTTAAAAACAACATGTTGGTAAATATTTAATAGAGTCTTCTATCACTTGAATTCCCTCTATATGTACATCCCGGCCTCCTGCATGGGTAAGTAATCAGCCTTACTCAACTCAAGTTTTTTGCTCCAAACTAGTACTACCATGGCTAAGCTTCATTCCTTCACCGGTATAGAGCTCGAATCCGTCTTTGTTCCACCATCCTTCAAGTCTCCCAGTGCAACTAAAACTTTGTTCCTTGCAGGTGCAGGTATTATTTCTACATTATAAGGTCCTCAATACATGACCATATATGTTGTCTCTTTCGTATAGTTTTATTGTTCATGCGATCAAACAATATGCTAATGTTATATTTTTGGAAATCATGCGCGTAAGGTGTAAGACAGGTGGAAATGCAAGGAACCATCCAGAAGGTTGCCGTGGCTGGATTGTACTTAGAAGAAAAAGGTTTTGAGTCACTTGCTATTAAGCGGAAGGGAAAAACCAATGCCGAGTTGATGGATTCCGATGAGTTTTACAATGATATCTATAATGGTAACCCTTCGCTAAGTTTTTGCCTTCCGTCTATCCATCATACATATGTTTACTGAATTGTGAGTTGTGTGGTAGCCTTCATTCAGCTGTGAAATCATTTTGAATTTACGTAAATGGTTGAGGTGGAATAAAGTGCACAAATCTTACGAATAACGACATGTGGCATAGCTCTTAGGCATTGAACTTTATATTCATGGATCATTTTTTTATGTGATCACCTCCCAATTTAAATGGAAGAATGATGTTATGCATGATCTAACTAATGGTTTAAAGATATTTGTTTTTTTTGACCTTCAAAGAGATTGTAGTCATAGCTTAGATCGATTTATATACTTAAAATAATCGTACATATATATATAGATGGAACATATAAATTTTAACCTACCTGTATTGTAAACACTAAGAAATACGTTTTTAAACATGATATCTAAATGTATTTGATGACCAATATCATCCATCATTTTCCCAATTTTTAGCACATTAAGTTATGTTTACACCCTTTGTACAGGCCCCTTTGAGAAGATTATACATGTTACACTGTTGGGACCGGTATCGGGTAAGTTTTTCTCTGAGTTAGCAGCAGAAAAGATGGTTGGGGTGTGGAAAGAAGCAGGAACCTACAATGATGCGGATGCTGAAACTATTGTCAAGTATCTTGAGGCTTTTAAGGATGAAAACATAAAGCAAGGTGACGCTGTTGTCTACACAATTTTACCTGATGGCTCAGCAACGGTTAGTCCAGTTATATATTTCAAACGATAAATAAAAAAAATAAGAATTACTCACCCGTGTTTGTTTATATATAGGTTAATATTGCTAGAGATGGTGTCTTACCTGAAGCTCCAATCGGGGTGATAGAGAACAAGAAATGGGGACCTACACAGCTCAATGGCATGATCGGGAAGAATGGTGTTTTCCCAGAAGTGCGAAAACTTGTCGCCTCAAGACTTCCGGAATTGTGCAACTAAACAAAATGATTCAAAAGTTTAAAATAAGGATTTCAAGGATCACCTTAATCCATCATACATGAGTGATTTGTTTTAATGTATGGCATGCAATGTTTGTATTCATACAGAAGTGTGATTTGTCTTTAAAGTACGCTTTTGATATTAAAATAATACGGAGTAGGAAACAAACTTCTTTCTAAATTCTCTTTTTCTTTTCTAGCCAAATCTTTCTATGCACATTTCTTTGGGTTCTCTACTTTTCTAAAACAACTATGTATACTAGCTATATATCTCCTTCAAATAAACAAGTACTCATTCAAATAAAGAATTGTTGTCTTGGTAATTCATATAATACAACTAACAAAGGGTAGAGATATAAGTAACGATTACATGATTTTTTATACTAGACTTCAGAAAACGAAATTAAAAGAAAAAACATGATGATAGTTTTGTTACGTATTTAACTTGTATGAACAAGTGTTAATGTTATAAGTAATTTTGTATGAATCGCAACTTTTTCAAGAAGAAATGCATGTTATCATATGGAAGTACAGCTAACAAAGTAAAGGAAGTAACTTCAACCCGGTTACTTTGAATGAATGGGTTATATAAGAAAGAAACTATAGCTAATAGAGTAGATGAAATGATTTTGACTTGTTACTCTGTTATATGCGTAAAGGAAGAAATTTCAAATAATGTCTAACATTTGGATTTGGTTTCTCCGTAGTTTCTCACCTTTCTTCAGAAGTTTCTTATTCATTATGTTTGGTTAGAATCATGATAGAGTCCATCGTTTCTTTGTTTGGTCAAGATTCTGGTAATGTTTCAGAATGTGATCTAGTTGATTCAAAGTTGCAGCTTGACATCTGTGACCTATGTTCAAGACTAAGTGGAGTTCATCTTGTGCTTTCCAAACACCTGATCTTGCTTATGTTGTGTAGTTAATAGTGGATTTATGCTTCATATAGTATCGACATTTTTATATGGCACCTTATATGTTGGGAATGATGCACGTGTCTCTTGAATAAGGTGGCAAAATGGGCAGGTTGAGTTATGGGAAAGAACGGGTAAAATTGAGTCTTGTTGGGTTGACTCACTCACACTTGTCTACTTTTAGTATCATAGTGAATCAATATATCAAGCATATCTGTTAGCCCTTATAATGTCTTTAGATCAAAACGTTTAGTATTTAAGTTACTTATGTTTTAAAGACTTTTAGTTTATATTATGTAATGTATAATCTGTATTTGTGAATGGGTCGATTTATTAAGTCTGTAATGGGTCGAAACAATATAACCCAAACATGTGTTAGAATAGAAAGGATTTGGGATCAGAACAAATTCATCATTTCCCTTCCTACAAGAAATCCCACATTAATGTCACGAGAATTAGGGACCAAGACAGAGAAAAGTACGGGCCAAGCAAAGCATATCAAAGCGATCGTTTCCATAATTAACTCATAGAATTTTGTATAAATAGGGCCATTAGCTTCTCTTGTAAAATCATCACAATCAATACAATTCATATTCATATTCATATTCTTGTTATCATTTACTTTAAGATGGTATCAGAGCTTACGGTTTGTATATCATCACTTACCATTTAACACTTCCGAAAAACCCACAAATCGAATCCTAAGCCACCATGACGGGGAGATGCGGCTCGGAAGCGATCTTGCAATCCAACTTGCAAATCTGTTACAACAGAATACACACCAACACCCACAAAATCCCAAACTTTCAGACAACCTCCAAATCAATCTTAAATTAAATAGTCAAAATTACGCTCTATGGACTCGGATGATCCGAGTCGCTATAGGCGGAAAATCAAAAGCCCTGTTAAAGCATTTAACCGAAACACAGGAAAAAATTATCATAGAACAATATGAACAATGGGAACAAGAAGACACATCGTGTTTTCTTGGCTCATTCAGAATATCGAACCAACCATCGCCGGAAATCTTACCGAGTTTTCTACATCAAAAGAATTGTGGGACGCATTGGTAACCACTTACAGTAGCGGCAAAGACAAATTGCAAGCTTTCAATATCCATGTTAAAGCCAACGAAATCAAGCAAAACGAGAAACCCCTCGAAGATTTATGGATCTCTCTCCAAGGTGTATGGGGAGAGATCGATCGAACATATCCCAATCCGATGAAGTGCCCCGATGACATAAAAACATATGCCCGAATTAGATCCGATCAAAAACTTTTTCAATTTTTGAACGGATTAGATCGAAAATTCGACCCCATTAAACGAGAAATCCTTCGGTTGGATCCACTCCCAACCGCTGAAGCTGCTTACGCCACCGTCAAAAAAGAGGCCGCTCACCAAAATATTTTGGGAGCAACCACCTCTGATTCACAGGGTATAGCCGCCGGGCTTGTTGCCAGAGATATGGACGGAATCGGGTTAGCCACAAAAGGCTATCGTCGGAATGAAGGAAAGAAACCGTATGTTAGAGAGGATAAGTCACATCTCACATGTGACGAATGCAAGATGACCGGCCACACGAAGTCTCAATGTTTCCGAATCGTGGGGTATCCGGAGTGGTGGAACGAAGGCCATAAAAAGGGCACGAAAAAAGGGGGGGAGCTCCTACCAGCCAAGCCACCACCAGCAACACCACCACCACCAGTAACAGTGCCGCCGGAAAAGGGTTTGGTGGTGTCGCGGCGGCAGCAACGACGGCCGGAAGTAGTGAAGGGGATAGGTTGTTTACGGTGACAGGTAACAAAGAAAATATCTCACGGTGAGTATCCTCTCTCTCTTTATTTCACATTCCATATATAACAAATACATCTAATAATAATAATAATAAAGATGTACATAAAGGGGGGCCGGTTATGGTGATGGGCCAAAACAACACATTGGTAGGATCCAATCAACAGTGGCTTGCACACATAACCCATGCAGTCCTAATCAAACAAAGCAGTGGATATTCGATTGTGGAGCTACCGACACCATGACTTATGAAGTATCTGATTTCATCGAAGTAACCAAACCGAAAAACCACATCGAAACTGCAAATGGAGAAAAAATGGGTGTCAAAAACGGAGGAACCATCAAGATTAATCCGGAAATTAAACTCCTTAACTGTTTATATGTTCCTTCATTATCACACAAATTATTATCAATGGTCATGTAACAAAGGAGTTGAATTGTTCAGTTCTCATGTATCCAACCTTTTGCCTTTTACGGGATATCAAGCGGGGGGAGGATCATTGGGCGTGGCACTGAGAGCCGTGGTCTGTACTATGTCGATGAAGTGACTCAAATGTGGTACTTGTGATGTTAGCTCATGGAACGACGGAGAGGAAAGCTTGGTTATGGCATAGAAGGTTGGGGCACCCGTGCGTTAGCTATTTACATTCTTTATTTCCCGAACTCTTTCCTTTGAATAAACCTATATCGTGTGAAACTTGCATTTTAGCCAAAAGTCACAGACAAACCTTTAAACATAATAATACTCGTGTTGACACACCCTTCTCATTAATTCACTCTGATGTTTGGGGCCCTGCCCCGGTTATTGGGGGCCAAAACCTTCGATATTATGTGATCTTTGTTGATGATTGTACCAGAATGACATGGATTTATTTTTTGAAAAATAAGAATGAAGTATTTGACAAATTCACTTCATTTTATACTATGATTCAAACTCAATTCAAAAAATCCATTCAAATCGTTCGATCTGATAATGGGGGGGGGGGGGGGGAATATTTGAATTCACAATGAAATCCTTTTTCCAATCAAAAGGAATTATTCATCAAACCACTTGTCCTCACACTCACAGCAAACGATTGTCGCAGAAAGGAAAAACCGTATACTTCTAGAAATAACTAGGGCTCTCATGATCGAATCAAATGTCCCAAAAATGTTTTGGCCAGAAGCCCTAGCCACTTCAGCTTACCTTCTAAACCGACTCCCGACCAAAATCCTTGACATGGAAACCCCTCTAGACACTCTGGAGAAGTTTACTAAAATTCCCCCAACTCTCACACTTCAACCAAAAGTGTTTGGGTGCACTGCCTTTGTTCATATACCCAAACCATATCGGGATAAACTCGATCCTTGTGTGAGGAAAAATGTGTTTTGTAGGATATGGAGTAAATCAAAAGGTACAGGTGCTACAATCCAAAAACACACGTTATGTTCACTACCATGAACTGTGATTTTTGGAAACCAAGTACTTCTACTACTCCCACACGATGGTCAGGGAGGAGTCATCATGTGACTCACTGAGTTGGCTGACAAATGATGGAGAAAGTTGTTCAGTTCACAGTACCACATCTCTTGGAGTCAACAAGACCAGTGCCACCCAAGATGTCCTTTCCCATCTAATATCTGAGGTAAATAATCCCGAACCAAGTAATTCTCACACTTTGTGTTTCCTTTCATGAGTTGGTTGAAAGTGTTGAAAATATAGACCCGAAACAACCAGTCCGGAGAAGGCTGTGAATCAAGAACCCCTTACGGATCAAGAAGAACCTGTTTTGGAAGAAGAATCAAACAAATACACTCTTCCACCAAGAGCAAATAGAGGAGTTCAATGGCGGTATTCTGAAAAGATCTCCGGAGGGTCTAGGTACCCTATGGCCAACGTAGCAACAGCGGATATCCGACCCACGAAGCCAAAGCCTTCAATGCCATCTCTACTCGAAGAGATTCCCTCAAACAGAAGAAGCTTTAGAATCGAAAAGCTGGAAAAGGCTATGAATGAAGAAATGGAGGCATTAAGGAAGAATGAAACATGGGAGAAATGTGTTCTTCCAAATGGAAAGAAACCATAGAGGATGGATCGTTGGATCTTCACAGTAAAATACAAGCCCGACGGAAAGATTGACAAATACAAGGCCCGGTTAGTCGCTAAAGGATACACTCAGACCTACGGAATTGATTACTCAGAGACGTTTTCTCCAGTTGCTAAGATTGATACAATAAGGGTGTTATTCTCAATAGCGTCAAATCAAGGATGGCCTCTTCATCAGTTTGATGTAAAGAATGCCTTTCTGCATGGAGATCTAAAAGAGGAAGTGTACATGGAAGCTCCTCCTGGTTTTTCAGGTGGTTTCAAAACCGGAGAAGTCTGTCGGTTGAAGAAATCACTATATGGTTTGAAGCAATCCCCCAGAGCATGGTTTGGAAGATTCACCATAGCAATGAAGAAATACGGGTTCAAACAGAGCAACTCAAATAATACCTTGTTTCTGAAACATAGACAGGGATATGTAACGTGTCTCATAATCTATGTCGATGATATGATTATCACAGGGAATGACGAACAGGAAATAAAGAAGCTGAAGGAAGGGTTGTTCACAGAGTTTGAAATGAAAGACTTGGGAAGATTAAAATATTTTCTACCATTGAAGTCTTGAGGTCACAACATGGTATTTTTATCTGCCAGAAAAAATACATTTTAGACCTACTTACAGAAACAGGGATGCTTGATTGCAAGCCAGCTGAGACACCGATGATTGTAAATCAAAAGTTGTACATGGAACCTGAAGCTGAATTGGCAGACAAAGGCAGATATCAACGAATGGTCGGCAAGCTGATATATCTCTCACACACTCGTCCAGACATAGCATACGCTGTGGGAGTAGTGAGTCAATTCATGCACCAACCTCAAAAGGCCCATATGGATGCAGTTGAAAGAATCATTGAATACCTCAAAGGAACTCCAGGACACGGAGTGTTGTTTAAATCAAATGGACATCTAGATATTCAAGTATACCGACGCTGGGAGGAGATAAAGGGAATCGAAGATCAACGTCAGGATACTTCTCTTTGGTTGGAGGCAACCTTGTTACATGGAGAAGTAAGAAACAGAGGGTAGTGTCCTTGTCTAGTGCAGAAGCTGAGTATAGAGGGATATCCAGAGGACTTGCTGAAGTATTATGGATACGGAAACTTCTAACTGAAGTAGGGTTTCGTCCGAAAAAGGAAACTCAAGTCTTCTGTGATAATAAAGTTGCAATCCAAATATCAGAGAACCCGGTACAACATGACAGAACCAAGCATATGGAGATCGACAGACATTTTATTAAAGAAAAACTTGAAGCTGGAATCATTGAACTACCATTTGTCAGGTCTGAAGATCAACTAGCTGATATCTTGACAAAAGCTGTGGGAACAAGAGTAATG
The DNA here is from genome assembly GCA_910596185.1 of Chrysanthemum makinoi. NCBI lineage: Eukaryota > Viridiplantae > Streptophyta > Magnoliopsida > Asterales > Asteraceae > Chrysanthemum > Chrysanthemum makinoi. Next base: position 302,779,971 of record OU343225.1, read on the forward strand.
CAAGAATGTCTGGGCAAGTTGAATTTTGGAGATCCCACCATTCAACTTGAGGGGGAGTGTTAGAATAGAAAGGATTTGGGATCAGAACGAATTCATCATTTCCCTTCCTACAAGAAATCCAACATTAATGTCACGAGAATTAGGGACCAAGACAGAGAAAAGTACGGGCCAAGCAAAGCATATCAAAGAGATCGTTTCCATAATTAACTCATAGAATTTTGTATAAATAGGGCCATTAGCTTCTCTTGTAAAATTATCACAATCAATACAATTCATATTCATATTCATATTCTTGTTATCATTTACTTTACGAACAGGCCCATCCAAATGTCAGATATTTAGGAAACGGTTATTCTCCCAAGCATCACAACGTTTGGAGAAAAACTCATAGTACCGTTTCATTGTGTATTTAACGTGAGTTTCCAATCTATGGAAATCACAACAAAACGTCAACCATTATCAGTTTCTATAATATATCGTTATTAGTATATTGTTTGTGTTTACCCATTCGTTACTGTTTTTATCCAAACACCCCTATACGCAGTCCTTCAAACCTTTACCATGAAATCATTACTCAAGAATGAACAAGATGGCGTGAATCCTGTTAAGAAATGGCATCAGAGCTTTGGTTCAAGTCCGTGGGAAACGCCATCGTTTAAACATACTTCAGGGTTCCAAAGTGGGCGTTACCTTTTGAGGGAAACACCCAAGCGCATGTTTCAATGGAACATGAGGAAGAAGAAGTCGATTTCGCCAAAAGGAAAGCAACTACTGGTTCAAACAGTCCTCGATAATGAAGCATTTAACGCCAAGACTAAAGCAGACCAGAAGTTTGTGAAGAAACAGAAAACCGCTGCAAAGAAAAAAGCAAAAAACGCGAAGTGTTATATATGCCGAGAAAAGGGACATCCTTTTTGGGCGTGTGAACGAAGAAAGAAATTGGCTGGCGTTGAATTGGAACAAGAGGCTGCCCTAACGAACCAGATAATTGATCAAGAAAGAATGTATCCCGAAAAGGTTTACATATATGGCGACTACACCGTGAATGGAACCGATGAAGATGGTTGGAACGACATTTGGTACGTAAGTAAGCATTACAAATCTCATATGTGCCCTAGGAGAATCATGTTTGATGATGTGAATTATAAGTTTAAGTTAATAGGCAAAGATGAACATGATTTCAAATTCATATTTTCCGTATGGAATTGGCACTACCACTATCAAAACAGAGTTGGGTAATTTAGTTGTGAGGCAAATACAATATACTCCCGAAGTTTCGCATAATATCCTTAGTCTAGAATTGTTAGAGAAGCAAGGATTTTCTGTGAAAATTAAGGATGCTAGATGTAGTATATACCATATGTATTATGATGAGGAAACAGATTCGGATGTGCCACGTGAACATGGAAAGAGAAGGTTGGACCAAAAGAAGTGGTACAAGAACATAATCAGTATTTGCAGAAGTACTTTGAAGCAATTGACCTAGGAGACGAATGTTCATTAGTTAGAGGAATAGAAGATCTAGATTGGAATAAAGATGTAACCCAGGATTACATAGACGAAGATTTCCTCAGTTTCAATGGAACGTTATACACTCTCAAGGTTAATTCATTCTCGAGATTTCTCTCATTCATGAACTTGTTGAAAAAGGATAGTATATTATACAAGAATTGGGAAGTCCTCAACAAGAGATTTTTAGATATGATAAGATGGTTTTACTTGGTGCACTTGAATTACGATACACTCGTTGTAATTCCACCCGTTGTCAAAGATGTCGAAGTGAACCTGTTATGTTTGTTGAAAAGTGTTGAAAGTTTGGGCGGCTATTTTCCCGTCACCATGGGTGATAAATGGGGAACCATAGCCCTATTACAAGGCCTAGACATCGAAGATGGAGAAGCAATCAAGAGTTGCTACAAGAAGTATTTGGATCTAGTTGTAGTCTACCATGAAACCGCTAGTGTGCCTTGGGGTGAAACGTCAAAGAATGTAGGAGACGCAAGCAAAGTTGACTTGGCCATGGACCTGCAAGACCAGAAGGACAAGAGGGTGAAGGATGGAGCAATAGAATCCAGTCGAGAGCATTTCGGTGTGAGACTTGAAGAAAATGTTGAAGATGATGAAGATCATGATGAAAGCAGTGGAGGAAGTAATGATTTCCAGATCATTACTTGAAGACGCAACAAGCAGGAGTTCAAGAAGTTTGAGTCTAAAATATTAGGGGGGAAATTGTTAGGCCTTATAATGTCTTTAGATCAAAACGTTTAGTATTTAAGTTACTTATGTTTTAAAGACTTTTAGTTTATATTATGTAATGTATAATCTGTATTTGTGAATGGGTCGATTTATTAAGTCTGTAATGGGTCGAAACAATATAACCCAAACAGGCCCATCCAAATGTCAGATATTTAGGAAACGGTTATTCTCCCAAGCATCACAACGTTTGGAGAAAAACTCATAGTACCGTTTCATTATGTATTTAACGTGAGTTTCCAATCTGTGGAAATCACAACAAAACATCAACCATTATCAGTTTCTATAATATATCGTTATTAGTATATTGCTTGTGTTTACCCATTCGTTACTGTTTTATCCAAACATCCTATACGCAGCCCCTTAAACCATTACCATGAAATCATTACTCAAGAATGAACAAGATGGCGTGAATCCTGTTAAGAATATCAAGCATGACATAAAATTATTACAAAAAGATCATCACTTATAGGAAAATGTAGACACTTGAATACACTTTGGGTGACTTTCAAACAGTCTTGAACTAAACTTTTAAGGTTTACCTGTGTAGTTGTACCAGTAAGTTGAACATACAATTTAGTGAGTTCGTTAGAAATGGCTTCTAGAGAACTCTGCCTTGATGTGTCTATGTTGAGACGCACATTCGATGAACAAGATGTTTTTCAACTTCTATGAGGCAGTCTTGTAGACTCATCTTGCGAACTAGGCTTGTAAAAGTTGCGAGCTTTTGGAGTTTCATGTAAGTGTTGCTTTATTTTTAGGGTGAAAATCATCAAATAGTAACTAAGTTTGAGATCTGTTTCAATTTGGTACCTCAAACTTCATATCAACCATAAAAACCATCAAAGTTTCAAAACTGTTCCATTCTTATGTAATTTTTAAGTTAGAGTGACCTGAATGGAACACTTCTCAAACTTGGTTATTATTTTGTGGTTATTGTTTATGTTTAGTCATACATTAACGGGTTGTACATAAAGTTGGTTGAAATTAGTTGAATTCAGGAGGTTGGTGTTTAAAATTAATGTACAACATGTTAATGCATAAATTGATACTTTAAGCATAGTAATTTTAGAAAATTACATAAGAATGAAACACTTTTGAAACTTTGATGGTTTTTGTGATTAGTAGAAAGTTTGAGGTATCAAATTAGAACACTCGTGAAACTTGATTACTATTGGGTGACATATTCCCTTATTTTTACTGAGATTATGTTTTAACAATCTTGTTGCATCATTTTTGTTCAAGTTACTTGCCACATTCTACTAGGTTATAAATTACAATGCCTGTTCGAGAAAATTTGTCATGTATACTTATCATCAACTCAAAAATTTGTCATGTATACTTATCATCAACTCTCACATGACTGACTGAGTCGACGTCGTGACCTTATTTCTTTATTTTGATGTCAACTTAACAAAACGGGCAAAATGGTGAAGGGGTTAGGGGTCACATAAAAGTGACTTAAATGATGTTCTTTCGAAGGTTCACTGACTTCATTAGCAACAATAATTTGTTGCCCCCAAAATGAGATCAGAATGAAGGGTATTATTTCATCCTATTAGCTCTATTAATAAAATTGAAGCATCTATTAACTATAAAGGGATTAACTTAAATCTTGAAGCTAGCAAAGGAGAAATTACATCAAGAATTTACAAGCGACTCTAGGGTCCAACAACCAAACAAACCACATTGGATGTTGTACTTCTCAATGAACTCTCGTTTATTTGAATATGCTTTATATAGTTCCACTCAGGACGCACTTGTATGACACAGGCCAGTGTCTGTGACCATGTATGCGAGTTTTAAAGAATGCTTTCACTGGATTTGCTTATAAGGGAACTTTTAAGATGAGAATGAAGCATCTGAAATTTGCTGCGCTTGCAAGCTCTTTTTCTTGATCTTCTTCCATGTCTTGATTGTTCTCTTTCAGTGATCCTAATGACCCATTTAGGCCTTCCCATATAAAACATAAGCCACCCAATGCCGAGTCCAAATAACATCCCAAATCCATATCCTATAGCCACAGATTCCCAAGTAAATCCATTAAAAAAATTTGAGTCGTCATCGTCTTCATCTCCTTCGGGTATATGAGAGAACGGAACTTCATCATTTCCACAACTCTTTGTTAATGGGAATCCACATAATCCATTATTTCCTTGAAATGAATTGTTTCCAAACGTATTGAACTGTCCACTTTGAGGTATGGCTCCTTGAAGCTGATTTTGTGAAAAATTTACAACCGCGAGGAAGTTTAAACTTGCTAGTGGTAATGGAATTTCACCCACTAGCTTATTTGAAGAAAGGTCTAAAGACTCGAGCAACGCAACATCTCTTCCATTTCATCTGACGAAACTTGTTCAAAGCAGGCGGCCCCTTTTGTTGCTCATTCTTCGGGAGTTCTTCGCTCAACAGCTTTCCGCGACTATATGAAAGAAAATAATAGTACTTGGTGTGCTGATTCGCTATCTGATTTCCTAGATTACCTTGAAAGTAGTCCTATCGAGTCTAATGATTTACAAATCATCCCAGCCGAGGATATTGGCAAGCCAAATGATTGGCAAGATTGGGCTGACCAGCTAATCACCGAGGATGATGGTGTAACGCCAAATTGGAATGAGATTCTAGTTGATGATCCACAGCCAAAGGTAACACTGCAATTTTAGTTAACTCATATATCATGCTGCTTGTGAGATTTATTTAGCTACAAAGAACCTTGAAACGTTGGCTACCATGTCAACATTTTTTACTTTGAACCGTGTCAGATTACCTTATATCAAAATTTTGGACACTTTGATTGTTTTTTCTGTGCTAAATAAGTTCTTTACGTGAAAATGAAAAATAGAATCTAGGTGATTACGTTTTAGGTATTTATGCATTCGTTCAGAAGTCATGTCACTTTGTCAACAACTGTCTAATATATATGGCTTTTAAATTTGTTTATCGCAGATGGAGTTTCATGTGGGGAAATCATCCAAGAAATCACTGTCAGTGCAAGTCAAAGGGCTTGTTCCTGCATCATCTGGAGATGCTAGTACCCCAATGACACCATCGTCGTGTGGAAGCGGGTCCCAAAGCAAGCCACGTATGCGCTGGACCCCAGAACTTCATGAAGCTTTCGTGGAGGCGGTCAACAGGCTCGGTGGAAGTGAAAGTAAATTTTTTTCTTGATTTTTTTTATGTTACCTCCATGGTCATAATTGTAATTAACTAAAGTATAACCACAGGAGCAACCCCCAAAGGAGTATTAAAGCTAATGAAAGTCGAGGGCTTAACCATCTATCATGTAAAAAGTCATCTACAGGTACATTTATGGTTTTTACGGATGATGTAAGATACATACTTAAAAGGAAATATGCCTCATTTGATATAGAAAATGCTTGGCTTTGTCTGCAGAAATATCGGACTGCTAGATACAAACCTGAACCTTCATCAGAAGGTAAACAAAATATGTCATCAGTTTTACCGTTTCGCTGTATTAGACTATCGTCCATGCAAGTGCGATGGTCACTTTGGGTGTTACTGTGATATTTAGTTATCTGGAAGTGGTATTAAGACACATATTGCTTTTACTACTTGATAAATTGAAAGATGTCTTTATTTTGATATGCAGATAGTGATACTACCAGGGGCGGTACTACAATGGAGGCAGTGTGGGCAATTGCCCCCACAAAGTTCCTAGTAGATGTTAATACTTTTATCAATGTTGATTTTCTTTGAATGATCATGATGCACACTTTTATTCTGCCCCGTAAGAGAATATAATGGTAAAACATTAATTAATAGCTACATCTTAGTCTATCGGTTAAGGACATTCTTTACTTTAGAAGAGATGATCTACTGTTCGATTTTTGTGCTATTTTATATTTTGTAATATGAATTTCTGTTTTCGCTTTCTCTATTCGTGATAATATCGATCAAAAAAAGTAAGTACGTTCTAAATATTTTCCATATAATAACAACTAGTTTAGGTTATAGCAAAACAAGTTCACTTTCATTCAAAGTAAAATCGCTGTCATTACATCAACAAAGGTCGAGTTAGTGACATGACCCGACTTGACATTTACTCTCAACTTTTGCCCCCTCTTAAAAAAATTTCTGGTACCGCCCCTGGATACTACTAAGCTAATTTGCTTAGAGGAAATACAAAGATTTTCTATAGACATTTCTCTTAACTCCTTATTTTCTCTTGACAAAATTGAGAAAAAGAAAAGATACATGTGTTTTGCCCTTCATCCCTTAAAGTAGAGGTGGTGATTTTGACCCATCTGTCTCAAAATGGGTTGAATTGGAGATTGTTTTATCTCCAGCGAGTCAAATGAAACTTGGCTTAAAAATGAAACAAATAGGTTGAAGTCTTATTAAGTTTATCATGCTCGCCTCTTGATTCAAAGAGATTATGTTGTTATTTTCATAGTATAGTTTTGTAACCATATTCGACACCTTAATCAATCAATCATAAAACTTGAAAAGCTCAATCCAATGCTAGATATACGGTACACTTCGAGACAATAATATTATAAAAAAGATAGTTGTATTTACTGATACAATTGATCAATCATTTCCTGCAGGACCTGCAGAGAAAAAGCCTGCTCCAGTTCAAGATTTATCGCCACTGGATTTTAAAACGTAAGTTACTTGTATATTTTCAATATTAACGACACATAAAATGCCTATTTTTTTGTGAGCGGATGCAATTATTTTTGTTCTTTATTCCACAAAGGGATGCGATTTTGGTTCATTCTTTTGAAAAACAGAATGATATTGTTAAATATAACCACTTTAGAGAAACACATGTTTCAAATAATTTTCTATGTACCAACGGCAAAATTTCTGCTGGCTTAGTTTTGGATATCTCTGGTCTTAATTCTATTAATTCATCTTTGTCTATTTTTTTCGTCCGCAAAGTGAAAGTTAAACTTTATTTCTGTGTAAAGAAATCCACTTCTGATAATATGTCAAGCATTTTAACTTCTGATGTTCATCAATGGCAACTAGTGTTTTTGTAACACATTGTTGTGTTGAGTATCTAAGATCATCAACTTCTGAACTTTGTAAAACCAATTTGATGCCGAATAAGGTAATATGGATCATGGCGTCTAAATGTCAAGATAGTCATTTCTTCAATATACTCCAATTCATTGCGAAAATATTAAAAAGAAAGCTACTCATACAAAAAGAAAATATAAATGGATCATAGTAGACTGACAGTTGTATTTAGTTCAGGTATTTGTATATGTTTCCCGCCTTGAATATAAGTCTCCGGAGAAAATGAATTTCACATGAATTGGGGGATTACTCTCATTCCTGTGCTATTTTAGGCAGTTAATTTTCAGTAGCTTAATTATCGTATCATCTTCTGTAATTTCAACACTATTGCATGTACAACAGGAGCTCGGAGATCACTGAAGCATTACGATTACAGGTGGAGGTTCAAAAAAGACTACATGAACAACTTGAGGTATAATCTTTGATCTCTACAAAATGACACCGTATAGTAAAAATCAAGTTTTCCAAAAAGAAAATCAGCACTTCCCGTATGTGGTTATTCCAAAAAAAAACACAATATGCCAATTCCTTACCATGATACACTTTTTTGCCTGTCAGTAATCATTACTCAGATTAAATTTTTGACTTTGGTTCGTAAGTTCTCATTATCTTGCTTTTTAGAAAATAGGCATTTTACACATTTGGTAGAAAGTCAAACAAAAAGGTGCGAATTTCGATCTATAAGTGAGTCGATATTTGTTACTTATAGTTTATCTCAAACGGGTCAAGTAGATGAATTCCGTAAATGAGCTAAAATAGGAACACAATGAAAATTGATTGAAATGTATAAAACCTCCTAAATTTCTGTATTTCAAAAGCTAGGTTACTAGTCTAATACTATAGTATTTTATATTTTGTAAGAAAACGACAGTGTTTCAGGTCATCAAGCGGCCAAACCTGACCCGTTTTGACGCTCATCATAAAATATTTCTTTTTGTTGTGTTATTTAACCCCCAATTCATCTTTCAAGTTAGAATTTTTTCTTCAGATCAAATGTCATGTCAAACCTTGCACTTTTTAGGGTGCGGGAAAAGGAAACTTATCCAATTATCACTAGTGCCTGTTTCTATATTGATCTCTATAATATTTTTTCTACAGATTCAAAAGAACCTACAGTTGAGAATAGAAGAACAAGGAAAATATCTCCAGATGATATTCAAGAAGCAATGCAAGTTCGGCATTGACCAACTCCGACCCTCATCACCCACCCTCGAGAAGTCAGAAGCAGAGGTTACACATGAAATTTCAGGTTCTCCACCCCAAACCAAAACAGAACCTGGCCCACTTAAACTTGGGCCACCAATTGCAGAAGCTTCAAGCAAGGAAGTAGAAGTTGACCCCTCAGAATCACAACCCTCAAAGCGGGCTAAATTAAATGAGTCATCAACTGAATCATCTTAAGACCTGTAACTTACGTAAATATATGTTCTTGTCTTTTGCCTTTCGATTATAGACTTCATTTGTTAAGAACGCTTAAATTAGCGCTATTCTAGATGCAGTTTGTTGTATCGTAGAAATGAAGTTAGCTAGACGTTAACTTTGCTTGGTTTGAGTGTAAATATGCATTGAATTTGTTTTGGAAGCTATAGTCGTGCTAAGGTAGCAGTAAGTTGATTTTTATCTGTGATCACACTTTCGAACTAAAAAAAAGTTTTGTTTTGCATCCATGAGAATACAACACTGCAATCAGCGAAGGTATCGCACAATGGTTCCATACCCCAATCAAAATAGAAATACATCTGTATGTTCGGGATGGTGAAAACTGGTATGGAATATGAATGAAGTTGATGGAATGTACATGCTGTTTTTAATAATGAGAAAACGAGTTTGTAATCTAGTTGTAAATATTGATGATCTTTGTTACTTTCATCTCACATATCAACATTAATCTTAGCTGACTCAAAACTTGAAATTCCATAATCGGTTAAATAATGACTTTACGTGCTAGGTGCATGATGGTAGTGTGATGGTGAGTGTCGTGGTGAGTCGTGTAAATTTGTGGTGGTGGTTATGTTGGTGGCATCATTTGTGTTAGGTTGTGAAGAATTACCGATAGCTATTTGGTTGAAGTTGTGAAGTGGGTATTATTGTTGAAGGTGGAGTAAAGCCATATGGTTAAATTGACTTGGTTTATTTGTAGCGGTTTTGTGGAGTGAAAGCGGGTTGTGGGAAATAAATATTTTGGGAAGCATATTGTGAAAATGATTGGTTTGGATTTGCATATTGTGCAAATGATAGTATCGGGTTTTGCAGGTGATGGGAAGAAATAGAACGAGCGGATGATGGTGTAGTGGGTGACTGGGTACTAGAATTAGCGGACGAAGAAGACGGAGGAAATATATTGTTAAGGAACCAATCGTTGTTTTTTGTGACATTTTTGGAAAATAAAATCGTGAATAAACTGCAAATAAATGTCCCTAAACTTTCTGATTTTTTCGAGAAATGTCATCGAATTTTTTTTTGCGAGAAATGTCCCTAACGTTTCATTTTTTGCGAGTTTTACCCTTTAACCGTTACTGTAGTTGCAAATTAAGGATTTTGGCTAACGCTCGTTAATAAATCCCGTTAGTTAGTTGTTAGGTCACCATTCTATCAAATAACAACATATATTTTAGAAAGAGAAAGTTCTAGTGAGAGAGAGAGAGTGGAAAGATCTTAAGAATGATTAAGGAATGATTATTTCATTAATAACCAACACCCTATCCCTTCAAGCGATGGGGTATTTATAGTGTTTACATGATAAGGGTGTTGCCCTAGGTTCTAGAAGAACCTTTCATCACGGCTCATGGGCTTACTACATGAGCCGGATATTTAATTACAAACAATTATAAACACTAGTACAAATCTGGGATTTCGTCACACATGTTGTTTTTTGAAAGACCACACAATCAGATATTTATGTGACTAAATGTACCAGAATAAAATAAACAACCACACTTGATCCGACTTGTGTGACCATTTCAGAGTTTCATTGTCACACATTTGAATATTTATGTGACTACAGGTACTAGTAATTTTTTTTTTTAATTATTTAGTCACATGTAATATGGGACGTGTGACAGATACAAATAAGTTTGAAACATTAGTCACAATATATATATATATATATACATATATATGTCACACAATTGAACAGTGTGACCAAAATCCATATATGGTCACATGAAGTAATTGTGTATGTGGCTAAATCATAGAGTTGAGAACGGCTAGTATAGCTGCGAAACCCTGTCAAGGAGATTCTTAGAAATTCTACCTAATCACAGGCAGTATTTATACTGATCAACGGGGAACCGTGGTTCTTGCAACCATATTCAATGAAAGTGAACAAAGACACTTTCGTGTGTTTATTGCTAACTGTTGTTTGCAGGAACTCCTGACAGTTGCAGCTGATGGCAGATGTAAATCAATTCATATCCACATGCTCACACTTCACACTCGCATTTAAAGAAATCATGATGACCAATGTCATATCACATCGCTTCCACAACTCTTATGAAGAATATCATGATCCAGAAAAGTGTGAGCATGTTGGTCCAAAAGTCACAACTTCACATGATGGCAATACTTCAATGGATAATCTGGAGATTCACTGTGGCTGATGATCTCAAAGAAAGCTCGTGATCACAAGACAAAGAAACATTCATGTCAAGAAACACTACTGAAGATGCAAAGTTGTCTATCTTGAAGAATCAAAGTCTACGAGCACGGATATGAATTTATTGATAGAATGCTAGGATTCAAAATGTAATTTATTGGGTGACCTCCCTTAGGTGAAGATTGTTAGGATTTAGTAAATACATATAGAAGAGTCGGTCACCTAACTATAATCTAGCATATGTTAGCTCGTAGACTTAACGTTATTTAGTAGTTATAGATTAGCGTAAGTAACACCGTGGAAGAAGGACGAGTCTTTACCCACTGTATGACTGATCCACAGCCCGAATGAGGGCGTAAGTAAGTTGTATAAATATCCCTTTCCCCACAAGGAAGAGGGTTGGATGTTCATTTGAAATCTAACCTTCCATATATTGTTTCTCTCTCAAGCATCCCATTCTCTCATCTCTTTTTCTCTCTACCTCACGAATCATAGTGTGTTATGATATCAATAATCTTACATTGTGACTATGAAGTGAAAGGGATAGTTGTGTACTAATTATTATTAACAATAACAATAACAATAACAATGTCAAAAGTCATTAGTGCGTCTCATTGAAACATGTAGAAAGTCAGAAATACCCATCATTTCACGGTCAACTAACAAAAATATTGGTCAAAGGACCAAACCCGTTATGGGTCAAAACCACAGGGAGAGGATCTGAGAAAAAAAAGTCTAAAGACCATTTTTGTTAAACTCGATAAATCATAAGGACCATTTATGTAATTAACTCAAATATTAGTTATAGAATGGACTTTCGATATTGACAAGAAATAAGTTTAAATAAAGTGTTGAAAGTTAAAAACTTTCTATTATTAAACATTGAATCCCAAATGCTTTATAGTAAAACAGAGACCCATTATCTATACTATATAAAATGGAAAAATGGTCAAAGTGGAAAAAGTGAAAAATGTTGAAAGTTGAATGTTGAAAACATGGTCAATGGAGAGAGAAATAAATAATATAATTAATACTCTTATTAAAACACCACATTACTTAAAAGTACAATAATTTATTCACATTGTACACCCAATTAAAAGCACATCTACCAAATTAAAAAAAACTAATTGAAACCGATACGGGTTGACCGTTGAAACCGCTCATACCGGGTTGACTGTTGAAACCGTGCGCGGGTTGACCTTGGGACGCTTCAAACCCGCCGGCGGGCCGACCCGGTTTAATTTGACATTTTTCGACCAACCTATCGGTTTGACTCGGTTTTAAATCGATGTTTTTTTATCGGAACGGTTCAACATTGAACCACCCGAGTGAAATCGGTTTCAAATTTGACAAAATTATATGAGAAATGATGAAGTAGTTGTGGAACCCGTGACAATTTTTTTGAAAGGAGAGACCAAGTAATTGTAGTTTTTGGTTTATTTTGCTTTGACACATATAATTTGTTATTTGTATAATGTTATTTTAAAAAATGTTGCTCTTGCACCATTTAAGGGACTAGCATATATGAATCGTCGTTTAAAAGTTAATATATATTGTATAGCCCTTTGTCCAGTGTATCAATAAGTTATGTAAGTTTATTAAAATCACAGAAAATAAATAGTATTGTTATCTTTAGCGATAATTATTTGTATCTCAAACAAATAGCTTTGAACAATGCATAAATATCTATACAAATTGATAGTACAAAATAATCTTATATGGTGATATCCAATTTGCAAAGTTACAATTTTAAAAGCCACACACGAAATGATAAACGTTACACATGTGAAAAAAATAGTTATCACTGCCTAAATTATTGACAAAACAAGAAAAAACGGTCACACATGTTAGCTATACCTCTAAACTACAATATAATATTGCCAACTACATAATACCGTTGCTTTTTGTAATGCTTGAATCTGTTATTACTAAAAATCTTAATAACTTAAAACAATCCTATTAGAAAATATACTCACACACTTAGATCGACTCCACATAATTTTTTTAAAAACTATATATTTATGCTGCTATGCAACCACGCATCAGAATTGTAGTTATTCGAAAACGATTCTCTAATGCTACAAATACAGTTTGTTGAAAGAAACTTATGGGTTATCGGAACTTTGCAGAAAACTAGACATCGCTGCCGCTAGGCGCGGGTACTCGTGTAGTTTCTCAAATAAAGACAAACTTGGCACACCATACATTAATATAAATCACTCATGTGATCGATTGACCCTTGAACTTTTCCTCTAGTTGAAAAAGCCCGAAAGTCTTGAGGCGACGCTTTGCCTCGCTTCTAGCACAGTACCCTCATTCTTTCTAAACATTGCTTTGATCAACGTATATCCCATTTTTGTGTTCTCTAATACTGCTATTGGTACTTCAGGTATGATACCATCTTTAGCAATATTCACCTACATTTAAACAAACACGGTTGAGTTATTTATTTATAGTTCAAAAAGAATACATGTACCTCTAAGAGAAATGATCAAATAGAAAGGGGGACTCTCCTAAAAAGTCTAAAAAGCCATATCTTGCATGAGCTTCTATTTTCCTTCCCTTTTCGCTTCATTTTCCCTCTCACTCATGATCCAACACGTATGATGAACATCAATATACGATGAACATCAAGTTATGATGAACACTATTGATGAACTTCACGATACAAAGAACCATGACTGATGAATATTCAGACTATGATTGATGAACATTTATTAATGAATATTCAAACCATGATTGATTAAAATCAAAATATGATAAACCATGATTGATGAATATTCAGACTATGACTGATGAACATTCACTTAACTTATGGGAAAAGTATTGATGGACATTTTGTACTAATAAACTTAGATTGATAAAATAAACAAAACTAATGAACATAAAAAATAATAATAATAAAAAAAAAAGTATTGTTGAAAATAGACTAAGGAACATAACAAACATTATTTTCTTATGAAGACTACTTGATGAACCTAACAAGTTGCTTGAGTTAATGAAGAAAACAACGTGCAAACTCACAAAAAACCAAATCACAACACTCACATCCCAAAATAACACATTCAAACTCGGTTCACAATTAAACACCCAAAGTCTTGTTTAAGCCATCTAGTAATTCTTTGATGAACTTCAAACTTAGTTTTCTTTGATGAATATTTCAGGACTAACACTTGTTTTGATGAACATTATGTGATGAATACTTACTTGATTAACACTTACGTGGTGTACATTCTACAATGAACAATTGCACATTATAAGTTTGGTTCATCACAGTTTTAGACATTGTTCATCATTGTTAAAAACATCACAATTTGACTTTTTCATCAAAGATTGAATCTTTTATCAATTACGAAAATATTTATATTCTAATGAACACCTTTAAACTAAAAAATCACAAATTTATTTTATTAAGGCATTTTATCTAACAATTTAAAAGAAAACCAAAAAAAAGATGAAAAATTTGATGTTACGTGATGTTAATTTAGGGTTTGTTAATCAATAATTGTCATAGTAATTTCATTTTGACTAAAAGCCAACATAACCCTAATCTTGATTAACTTTGAATTCATGAAAATTGTTGTAATTTGTAGCGATTGAGCATTTATATGATGAAACCGGAGTTTAATTTTATGATATAAAATGATTTAAAACCTGAAATTAGGGAAAAAATGATTTTACTTGTGAAAGAGAAGAAAAAAAGATACGTGGAAGGAGGGAAAAAGAAGCGGGATGTAGAAGGAGGGCACATGTTGTAATGCGGAAATCTTTTCAGACTTTGTAGGGAGTGGGTTTTTACCCTTCCTTTTCATAGGATCGTGACTCATACTTCTAATTATCTAATGTACTAACCGTAACTGAGCCATCGGACGAAATGGTGTACACAGAGTTGCCTGGCAATAAGTTTTCATCCTTAAAAACGTTGAGATACTTTTCAATTGTTGCAGCATCCACATCATTATAGGTTCCATTATCTTTCCAGACCTTAACAATCTTTTCAGCCGCCGCTTCAGCAAAAAACTTACCCGTTGACGGTACCAACAATGAAACATGAATTAGTTTCTCGAAGGGTCCTGTACATAGGGTGTAAAAATAACTTTAGGTGCTAAATATTGAGAAAATGATGTTGCATTTCTATATATAACCTAAGTGATGTTGGGTATCAGTTCCATTTAAAAATCATGTTTAAAAACTTATACTTTACAATATTAGTGTCTCAAATACATGTAACTTTAAATTTTATGTTTTCTCATATATGTACAATTGCTTAAGTATATAAATTGATCTTGCTAAACTATGATTAGATAATGAGTAATATCATTTTTTCCATTCAAGCAGGGAGGTGGTTTGTACTTTGTACACACATAATAACGATTCAAGCATACATAAATGCCCTGGCTGTACCTCATCCATTTTGAAGATCGGTTGCCGTTAACTCGAGGTTCTCGTTTAACATAGTTTGTTATGTGAAATTCAACTAAAAAATATATGCGTTCTGCATTTCAACTGTTCTAGCTTATCCAAAAGGATTTATGCGATCAGAAGTATGCTAGTTAGCTCTATCATTAAAATGAGGAATCTGGAGATGTATCAACTACCAAACGTCTAGTGCGAGTCAGTACAATGAGGACAAAGACTTGAGACTTTGAGAGCTAAATTGTATGTCTTCACATGCCTACAATAAATAACTTCTACCTTATATTACTTGCCTACAATAAATAACTTCTACCTTATATTAATAGTTTTGGTTATGTTAATTGTTCACATGAAGTTTTTCCTTTACACGTTTCATACAAATTAGCACGTTTTAATTTCTAAATATAAAAACACATGCATGTCCTCGCTAAACTTTCGTCCCCTGTTCTCCTTTTTCTTATTGTGACTGTTACTTAAACCGAATCAGTGAACTCCTTCGCGATAGACGAAAGTTCCAAAGTTAGTGAAGGCTTACCATTATAGATTTCGTTGAAAAATTCATGGGAATCCAGCAACTCGACGTCGGTTTTTCCATTCCAGGTCACATTAAGTGACTCAATAGCTTTTTCTTCTAAGTACAAGGCGGCCACGGCAACATTCATGATGTTTCCTTGTATTTCCAAACGTCTCACACCTTGCATATGATATAAACGTTACATTCAAATATATGGTTTTATTGCAAGAACAATAAAACTATATGATGGAGACATAATATATGGTTATGTATAACTTGAGGACATAAATGTGGAAATACCAGCGCCTGCGAGGACCAAAGTTTTAGTTGCACTTGGAGGCTTAATGGACGATGGAAAGACGAAAGATTCGAGCTCGATACTGGTGAAGGAATGAAGCTTAGCCATGGTAGTACAAATTTGGAGCAAAAGTATGGTAGTATTAAGTTGAGTGAAGCAACTTACTTGCCGGAGTATATATAGAGGAAATTCAAGTGGCAGTACTAGGCTGTGAAGCTGAAAAAGGATAAACTAAGGGTCCGTTTGGTTCGTAAATGGGTTTAGGATTTGAATTTAGATTTGGATTAGGATTTGTAGTATTTTGTTTTGATATAGGAAAGATAAATATATTACGAGTATAAAATTAGTAAATTAATATTTTGTAAAGAATTAAATTAAAGAGAAAATTCTTAAAATAGGACAAAAATTCATGCATGTCTATTACTTGGTTATTTTTTTTTTTTGGGTCTTTTCTTATTTTGGTGCTCGACTGCTCAACTGATCGACTCCACCCATTTATTAACACATGTCACTTTGCAAGTACAAAGTTACATGAGGATCTTTTTGTTTTTTGATAAAATTACTAAGAGCGGAAGGTGTGGGAATATCGTCGCTCGCCGTCGTCCGACGTGTACCCTCGCCGTGGGCCGTCGCCACACCGGCCTATCTCGCCGTGAATCAACTCATCATTCTGAAGACGAAGCAAGAATCTGACAAAGCAATAATTTTATTAATTGTTAATTGTGTATGTGTGTAATATGTGTGAATGTGCAGGAAATTAAACAAGAAGACAGTGTTTTTTTTTTTTTTTTTTTTGACCGGTTGGAATTGGGCTGAAAAAATTTTTATTAGTTTTTTTTTTTTTTTTTTTTTTTTTTTTTTTTTTTTGAAAGATAAAAAAAACTTATAAAACATGTTATTTATTATTATTGTGTTATGTATTTTATTTTTATTTTGAATAAAATTAATTTAGTTTATTTGGAAAATTGAATAAAAAAAATAAAGTGGTAGTGGTGGGCCTCAAATGAAGAGGGTGAGGTTTGTTATGAGTGAGGAGGGAGGGTTGTTGTGGTTAGTTGTGGAGAAGTGGGATGATGATGTGGCGTTGAGGTAGCACTGATGAAGAGGGTGAGGCTTTGTTTTGTTTTTTTTTTTTTCTGGATTAAGTTGATTTAAAAGCACGTGGGACCCTTCCCTCTTATTCCATCTGATTGGGGACATAGTAGGTTTTTTCCTCCTCTATGAATATAGATGATTTAGCAGATTTTAGTGGACCCAACTCAAAAAAATCATTAGAGTAAAGTCCAAAAAACATCCATGTGGTTTGCCCCGTCGCGCTGTTTACATCCCTAAACTTTTTTTTGAAACAATTACATCCCTCCGTTAGTAAAGTTGGCACAAAATCATCCCTAAGGACGAACGCTGCAAAG
Organism: Chrysanthemum makinoi; assembly: GCA_910596185.1. Classification (NCBI taxonomy): domain Eukaryota; kingdom Viridiplantae; phylum Streptophyta; class Magnoliopsida; order Asterales; family Asteraceae; genus Chrysanthemum; species Chrysanthemum makinoi. The sequence goes on from OU343225.1 coordinate 302,797,502, forward strand.
AAGTCCCCGTTAAGTCCCTCACGTGCTAGTCACGTGAGGGGTATTTTTGTCCATTTCTTACTCCCAGGGATGTATTTTGTATCACGTGCTATGGGTATATCTACCCACCAACCCACACAACTCATCATTATCATCACCACCCTCACACACTTCTCTCTCCTTCTCCACCCTAGCCGCCGGAAAAATGACGCCGCCACCACCACACCGTCGGCCTCCACCACACACCACCCACCTCAAAAGACTCCCCACATCATTTCCTTCCCGATCCACAACATCACGCGCCACAGAAACCCTCCCACTCTCTCGTCGTTCACCCACGCGCCACCTAACCACCACCCTATCACCACCACCAGTCTCTATTTGTGCCAAAGATAAAGGTAGGGTTAAAACCCACGGGTTTAGCTCGTTATTTTGGTAACTCGTGGTATGAGTCACGAGTTGACTCATTTGATGTCGGGTTTAGTTAGAAAAACATGGGAAAGTGTTTAAACATGATATTGATGTTGTTAATTCGAGGAGATGGGATTAGGATACATATGTCGTTGTTGGCTGTGATTGATATGGGTTGTGACGTTTAGGATTTGGTGGTTTGATTTTGGACAAGGTTAATTGTGGTCACTTCGTTTACAGTCAATCATGAGTCAAGTTTGATTTGTTTTTGTTTTGGCTGTGGCTCGTTAACAATCATATGAGTCACACATATGTATTTTTCTTGTCGGTTTTGTTTATGGACTTATGATGTTGAACACTGAAGTTACAAGAGTTAGTTTTGTATTATGGTTGTGGTCGAAATGTCTTCTCTTCATCTTCTTTTCTGTTGCATTTGGTAACTTTTCGAGGAACTTACTCGAAAACATGTCAAGAGACATACTCGAAAAGATGTCAAAGCAATTGCTCGAATTTTCTTTACAAGACTTGATACAAAAAACTTGTCACAAGACTTGTCAAAAGACTTGCTCAAAAACTTGTCAAAAGACTTGCTCAAAAGACTTGTCAAAAGACTTGCTCAAAAAACATGTCAAAAGACTTGATACAAAAAACTTGTCACAAAAATGTATATGAAACATTTGATATCGAGTGACATAAAAACTGTTTTTGACAAGACAAGACACAAGACACAAAATACATCCCTGGGAGTGAGAAATGGACAAAAATACCCCTCACGTGACTAGCACGTGAGGGACTTAACGGGGACTTCTTTGCAGCGTTCGTCCTTAGGGATGATTTTGTGCCAACTTTACTAACGGAGGGATGTAATTGTTCCAAAAAAAAAGTTTAGGGATGTAAACAGCGTGACGGGACAAACCACAGGCATGTTTTTTGAACTTTACTCAAATCATTAATATATTATTTGGGCCTCCATTGTTAGCACACAGACAATTTAACACAAGAAAGAAACGCCCCTGAGGCTTGTTATGACACATAATGCTCTAATACAACCTTATGTTTTGCATTTATAATTGAACATCACCTACTCTTATCTCCACCACCATTCTCCCACCTACCATTATGCATTTATAATTGTACACAAGAAGATCCGGCCAACAACCATCATCAAAGATCTTCAAAGATCCGGCCAACAAATCCGATCCAGCCAGCAGATCCGGCCACCATTCAGTCCACCAGATCTGAAAGATGTTAGTTGATCTCGAACCATTTAAAGATCAGAAATGTTAGTGATCTATCATATCTATCATATCAGAAATCGTGGCTCCGAGTCATTGCCGGATTTAACGTCGTCGGAGTCATCTTCGTCGGAATCATCGTCGCCGGAGTTATCTGTAAATTTTCTTTTACAGATCTGTTAGATCTATAAATTCTTTTTGTATATATCTGAGTTGTATAAATTTACAAGTTGCAAAAGGAACAGTATATTGAATTCGACAGTGCCTCGTCACAATATATTGCCACTATTTGAAACGATTACATTTATTCATTGTCCATTTAATAATAATGTTGTTGTGATGGTTAATTATCACAGGTAAAGTGTAGATTTTTTACACTTTATTCATTGTCACAATATATGATGTGATAGTATTTCAAACTCCGATCGTTATTATTCATCGTACATTCGTACACTTTATTCATTGTCCATTTACCGGTAAAGTGTAGATTTTTTAAATCTTGTTGTGTAATTTTTCTTTTTAAATTTATATAAAGTTTGTGTAATTTAGTTATATAGTTTATCTAAATTTATGTATTTTGTTGTTATAAAGTTTTTGTTAAATTTGCTATAAAGTAAGTTTGATTTTTTATGTAACTCTATTTGCTGATATTTTTGTTTTATTGTTAGTATATTGTAGTTAAATATTGTTTTGATGCTGTTGTATGTGGTCGTTATGAGGTGGTGGATGGTGGTAGGTGGAGGTAGTAACGGTGGGGTCAACAGTGGTTGTCGAGAGGTTGAGTAGTGGTGGTCGAGCGGTTGAACAGTTGATCAGTGGTGGTAGCGGTGGTGATGGACTGATGAAGTGGTGAGGTAGGTCGGTGGTGGAGTTATGTGGGGTGAGTGGGGTTAGGTGAAATAACTAATAAAAAAAATACTAATATAATATAGAAGGGTGTATTTGTAATTTCATAATTAAACAATAAAATATCTCACATAATTTTTGCACTTGCAAGGGACACGTGTCAAAAAATTAGTGTAGTTGATCAGTTGAGCAATCGAGCATGATCAAAATGTGAAAAGGCCCAAAAAGGTTATCAAGTAAGGTTGCGGATCATTTAAAAAGTGTCAATTTTTTACAAAGGCTAAAAAGTAATGTGAACCGTTAGATCAATAATTGAAACCAAAAACGTCAGATCAACAACTGAAACAAAAACTAGACAAGCGTCAATCATAGGGGTATTCTCATCATTTTCACGATCAGTAATTCCTTCATCAACAACTACCATCTGCTGCTGATTGTTAAATCGATGATAATCATCCACCGGAACAAATGGCGGTTTAGTCGACGTAAACGGTAACCGCCGTTGTAATCCGCCGCCATTTACCGACGACGGGGCCGCCATCTCACGGAACCTTTGTCACATTTCAGATATGGGAAATGCGCCCTATTGTTTCCGGGCATTTAACAACACCAGCTTGTAGCTTAAAGAAAAACTTGAAGAAGATATATGGAAGAAGAAGAAAAATGGAAGGGAACAAGATGGTGAAAAGAAGAAAATGTGCATGTTTTATTATTGTAGTAGATAGCATTTGATTTGATACTAGAGAAAATAATATTTTACGTAACAGTGTTTTAGAAAGCAGTTGTATTTTTTTAAAAGAAATATCAATCTTCATTAATTTTTTAATAAAAAAATATTGTTCATCAATAAAAGGTGTTGTTCATCGATAAAAATAGTTTTTCATTTGTTCATCAATAAAAAATTTGTTCATCAGTAAAAAAATTTGTTCATCAGTTGTCTAAAAGAAATCACAATGTTCATCTGTTAAAGTCACAGTGTTCATCAGTTCATCAATTAGTTTTTTTTCATGTTACATTATAACGTTCATCAGTTTTCTTTGATGTTACATTATAATGTTCATCAGTTACATCACTTGTTCATCGGTTTTTTTGGTTCATCAGTTCATTAGTTAGTTTTGGTCATCAATTAATTTTGTTCATCAGTTATTTTTGATAATGTTCATCAGTTCAAGTTACTATTGTTCATCAATTCATCAATTTTCTAATAAAAATACAATGTTTATCAGTTCATCAGTTATTTTTTATATTGTTCATCAGTTATTTTTGATAACGTTCATCAGTTATTTTTTATAATGTTCATCAGTTTTCGGAAAAATAACGTTTATCAGTTATTTTTTATATTGTTCATCAGTTATTTTTTATAACGTTCATCAGTTATTTTTTATAACGTTCATCAGTTTTCGAAAAAAATAGCGTCTATCAGTTATTTTTTATATTGTTCACCAGTTATTTTTTATAACGTTCATCAATTATATTTGATAACGTTCATCAGTTATTTTTTATAACGTTCATCAGTTATTATTCATCTTTAAAGTGCAATATCTCACCCATATCAAATCGGATTTGAGTGATTCAAATTTCTGTGTAAAGAATGGTCAAAAGCCTACAATTTTCATGATTTAAGTTTTGTAAAATTCGGCTTTTAAACTAGTCAAAATTAGAGCCGAAAATGCCGAAAATTTCAAGAAAATCAACACCCACTTAAAAAGTTGAAAAACAAAAGTTGCGATTAATATATCAAAATGCATACCAAATTAAAGAGAATCAAATTTAGAAAATTATGGTGAAATCGGTTTTTTATAAAAGTTTGTCATTTAAAAGTTATTTACGTTTGAAGTTTTGGGGTGAAATAAAAAAAATGTTAAAAAGACCAAAATGCCCCCTAACCGAATTTAATAAGAAAAAAGAGAAGGATTAGGTGAAGGACACATGGCAATCAATGATAGGCTTTCTAGCATTTTTATTTTTTTTCACTTTGCAAAGGATCTCAACTCTATCAAGTAATGGACCATGCATGAATTTTTTGTCTATTTTGAGAATTTTCTCTAAATTAAAATATATTCAATTGTAAAAATGAAGTAGAGAGATGTAGACACAGGAAATAAGTTTGTCCCACCTTGATGCCACTTTTTTTCTTTCCCTAAACCAACCTATTTCATGCGGATTGTAATTAAATAGTACAAATTTGTAGGATTGATCGACGCATTCAAAAGTTAAACCGTCAAACAAACGGACCCTAACTTGTTTCGTGCATGAGCCCATTATATATTTATATTAAACCGCTACGTCGGTGGCATTATTTTAAACGTTGTTTTATTGTTTTTTATTAGGCTACGCATGCTATTTTATTTGTTGGGCTTCTAAGTTGTATGTTGGGTTCTCATTCTTGGTCCAGTGTGCAACCATCACTTTATTTATAGATGCTTCACCGATTCCTTTCTTCTACACTTTTCTACACATTGGTTTCTTCGCAACACTGGTATAATAGGATCTTGAGCTATTTTAGCTTATTGATTTGTTGGTTGTTATGGGTTTGAATTTGTAACTTTTATTCGATCTGTGAGTTAGAGTTTCGATTTCGTTTTTGGGGTTTTTGTGAGTAATATCATTAGCATTGAGAAATTGTGAGTAATACCATTAGCATCAAAAAAGCTCCAAATTGCACTTCATTATCAAATTTCCTACCATGATCCGTTCTAATAGACACTATAAGACTTCCTAGTTATCTTTGGATTTTCTTACTTAGTATTTCAAAATTATCAAACGTTTCAGTTTTATTCTTTAAAAATTTAGTCCATGTGTATCTAGAGTAATCATCCACTATTACCAAAGTGTAGAAGTTACCTCCATAACTTTGAATAGCGGACGGGCAAAATAGATCCATATGAAGTAGTTCTAGACACTTAGTAGTAGAGACCATATTTTTAGCTTTGTGACTAGCATGGACTTGCTTTCCTACGTTACAAGCATCACAAAAATGATGTGTGTATTTTAATTTGGGTAGATCTCTTACTAGTTCTTTAGATGATAGCGATTGAAGAAGTCGCATATTGGCGTGACCCAATCTTCGATGCCATAAGGTCGAAGTATCATCCATAGAAGTAAGACAAAGTTTGTCTTTTGGTTCATTACCGATTTTAATGACATAGACTCCATGTTTTCTAATGCCTCTTCCTATAGTAATACCGTTTTTCAATATTTTACTACATGTGTCACTAAAAAGTACGTTGCACTTTTTATCACGTATTTGTCATATACTTAGTAGGTTGAAGTTTAGGTTTTCTACGTGACATACATCGTTAATGGTTAAAGATTTGTGAGAAATTGTACCTTTACCGATGATTTTGCTCTTGCTATTACCAAATATCACATTTCCTCCATTGAAAGATTCGTATGTGGAAAACAAGTCTTTGTTACCGGTCATGTGCTTCGTGCACCCGCTATCCTTGATCCATTCATCCGGATCTAGGTCGACCTTTAAGCACACCTAAGAAAACAATTAACTCAAAATTTGGTCCCCATTTGTTCATGGGTCAATTAGTGTTATACATTTCATTCATGTTAGGCATATATGGAAAAGGTGAGAAAACATTCCATGGTGTAAAGTTTTGAAATGGAAAACCGTTTTGTACATTAGGATTCCATCCCATTTTATGGTGGTTACTTCTCGGATAAACATTATTCGGTCTTCTTATAAATGTGTTTGGTTTAGAAAACGATGGACCTTTGTTTCTCATAAAACTTTGATTTTGTTTTAGTGGAGGTGGTTGTTTGACATTTCTAACAATAACGTTGGTTGGTTTCTTCTTGTTAACAATAACAAAGTCGGTTCTAGATGATGTAGCTACATTATTTCTACTGTTTGCTGGTACAGACCCACGGATCCCTGGATTTGTACTAGACGATTCCTTTTTCAAGGGATCCCTGGGATCCGTGACTACAGTAACTTGTTTTTCAATTGCTTTAATGAATTGTGTTTCTTTAATCTCACTATTTGATGCATTAAGTTCCTGAATACCTAAACCCTTCTGTTTATTTCTCGTTTTAATACTATATTCTCGTTTTAATACTATCAAGTATTAAAACTTTAAGATTATCTTAATACTATAGCAATCTTGGAATCAAGATTATCAACTAAAGTTTGAAGTTGAACACAAAGCTCACATTCACCATCTATTTTCTTCCCATTTTCTAAACGTTTTAATTTATCTTTTAACTCAATCACTTTCTTTTATAAACGTTCATTTTTGTTTTTCAAAATCTTATTTTTGTTAATTACTTTTAGACTAATTTTGCACCGTTTATCATATTCACGATGCAATGATTCATCATCTAATGATGAGATACTATAATAGAGAGATTCGGGACATACCTCGTTTGAGTCATTTGCCATAAGACAAATTTCTTCGTTCTCCTCCTCACTCACTCCCCACGAACCACTTACGAACGTCTTTTGTTCGTCACGTTTGGGACACTCACTAATGAAGTGATTAGGGTCCCCCACATTTATAACATGTGCGTTCGTCCATTGCTTTCTTGTCGTCTTTGCCTTTCCGGAACCCCTTCTTGTCGTCATATGGTTGCTTGACATATCTTCCTTTCCTTCTAAAGAACTTCTTGAAATCCCTTACCGCCATGGCGTATTCTTCATCATCACTCTCCGAAGAAGAGGTTTCTTCATCGCTTGAGACCTTCTTGGCTTTTAAGGCAAAAGATTTGTGCTTCTCTTTCTTTTCTTTTGAGGCTTCGGAGTGTTTAGCGAGGACAAGCTCATAAACCTTTATATTGCCTATGAGTTCGTCGAGAGTGAGGATTGACAAGTCTTTGGATTCTTCGATGGCCGTCACCTTTGATCTCCACTTAGATGGAAGCGCCCTTAGATATCTCCTGACATGATTACGACTAGAAAAAGACTCATCAAGTGCTTGTAATGAAGTAATGATAGTATTAAAGTTAGCAAAAGAATTATCTATACTATCCTCATCCGATATTAAAAATTGTTCATATTGTTGAACAAATAAATCTATTTTGTTATTTTTAACTTGTTGATTTCCTTGTTGAGTTACAACTAAAGAATTCCAAATTTCTTTAGAGGTTTTAAGCATATAAATTATTTCGAATTCCTTTTTGGGTAAAGCATTATATATAACCATTTTTGCTTCACTATTTGTGGAAAGCTTTTTCTTTTAATCGTCGGTGAGGCATTCACGAGGGATATTTATTTTGTTGCTTGAAAGTCACCTTCAACAATGATGTATCAAAAATCAATATATTTTGACTTCACATAAGTTTCAAATCTATTTTTCTAATAAATAAAACCATTTGTTTCAAGTAGTGGAGGTCGTTTCATAGATTTGCCCTTCTTTATAATCAAAACTCATTGTGATCGAAAAGTTTTTAAAATACAATTTACTTTAAAACTTTTGTAAACCTCGCTCTTGATGCAAATTGTGAAAAACTAATAGGGGGGTTGAATAGTTTTGCCCATTTTAAGTTTAGTTTCAAAAACTTTAGATTCGATCTTACGTGAATTCGTATGGATAGATACAAAATCAAATGATGAAAAAGTCTATGGATAATGACAAAAAAATGCATCGAACTTGACCACTTCTGTGATTATGTGTAGCCAACTATTTTTTTTTTCATTGTAACACAATGTAACACCCCCAAATTTGTTTAGCGGAAGCATATGTGTTATTGGGAGCGTTACGAAATTGGTGAATCACAACACAAGTAATAAAGAACGGAATACATACTCCGTTTGCCTTCATAAATTAGTTTTGAAATAATATCTTACAACCTTGTTTAGATAAATGGGCACATCCCATAAAATTAGTGGTCCCAAATTTTAAAACATCAGTTTGTGTAAAAACACTTCTTTAAATACTACTACGACCATTGACCCGCTTCTTGCCTTGCCTCCGTGAACATAACTTAAGCACTGAGAAAAATATGCTAAAAAGGTCAGCTAAAAGCTGGTGAGTTCATAGGTTTAGATTAAAATAGTAAGTTTGGACCATAAGCAAAGTCATATAATCATTACAACGAATATAATGATATATGGATGAATGTCTATTACGTTAGCTCTAAGTTCATGCAACCGATACTACGACAGTTTCTGTATGCTAAAAGATATCATACAATATAGGGGCCCATAGCGAGTGTTTTGTCCCTCAACACTCGATTCCGACATGATATACGTTTCGCCTTGGCCTAAGCATGGCCAACCGAACGGAGGAGTCACCCTCAATAGATCTATTTATAACATTCGCGTTTCCCAATGGGGAATTGACGGTTCATGAAAAAGGGCATTCTCTAGGGACATAAGGGCTTAGGCTAAACCACGTAATAGTAATCATGCAATAGTTTAGGTCCATAAAAGGTTTTGCATATTTCTCACCCCAAGATGTATAAAACAGTTTATCAAGTAAAAGAGGGGCTATGAGACTCACCTTAGCAAAAGTGCAATCCAAATGTGGGATCTAGTGAATGTTGTGAAGCGACACCGACACGCGACCTAGATAAATAGGGCAATGTTTTAGTTCATTTGTTTTAGGTATCATTTACTTAAAGTAGTTCAATGGTTTTTATAATTGTATTAATACCCTACGTAAGTTGTGAAAATTGTTAAAATAGTTTTACTAGTAAGTTGTAAGATATAACTTTTCACATACACATCATAACATTAACACAAGGTAGCATATAGATGGAATTCTAGAGAGAGAAAGTTAGAGGTTTAGGGAACTTAGTGAGAGAAAGTGAAAGATATTATTATGAGCTCCAACTCTCTACCTTGGAAGGTAGAGAGTATTTATAGTCTTACATAAAACGCCACACATCGGGCTGTGGATCAGGCATACAGTGGGTAAAGACCCGTCCGTCCTCCACGGTGTTACTTAACTAAATTCTACTTAACTTAATATTACTATGACTACGAGCTTTCTAACGATTACATATACTTGAGGTGACCGACTCTTTAATACTGGGAATTTCTAATTCCTAACAATCTCCCCCTAAGGGAGGTCACCTCAAACATATACTAAAATGACATTGAATACAATCAGATATTACATTAACAATTGATCTTGCATTCTTGATGTAGTACTTTGCTCCGAAGCTCGTAGTCATTGATTCCACTCATTGCATGTTTGGTTAATCCAAGTGGAAGTCTTTTACTGATCCACGTGATAGTAATGTTGAGCCAGCTTTTGAGATCATCAGCTAGTAGAAAATCTCTGATACATCCATTGTGGTGTTGGTATTATGTGATGTTGTGACATTCGGACCGACATGCTCACATACTGGATCATGATATATTCTCATCAGAGTAGCGGAAGCATTTGTTGATTCATGATATTGGCAGCAGCGTAGCAGAAGCATGGAGTAAAAATATCAGAGTCATTGATGCACTAATCATGATTTCTTTTGAGATGAATGTGTTAGGTGAGCATGCGGCTATGGATTGACCGCTTCATTCTGATCAGCTGCAAACGTTGGGGTGTACCTGCATAAGACAGTTAGCAATAAAGCGCACGAAAGTGTCTTTGAACACTTTCGATGAATTGAGGTACACGGCCCACGGTTCCCCGTTGATCAGTACAAGTACTGCCTGTGATCAGGTATAATTCCGAGGAATTTCCTTGACAGGGTTTCGCAGCTGTTCTAGCTGTTCTCAAACCGGAACGTCTCAAAGAAGACAACACGGAGTGAGTGAACCAGCGAATTTTCGTCCACTGATTGATGAAAAGAGATTTGAAAAACAATCGTGTATTGCTCAATAGAAATTGTTTTTTGCAATATAACGAAGGTTTTAATGAAAATCAATTATCAATCATAAAACACCTTTTGATTTGAAAAATTAGTACACGGTCGACGTGCTTAATGAAAAGAGTTTTTAAAGCACAAAGACCGGTTTTTCAAAGGTATCCGTCAATCCATAACCTGAACCAGGATTGATTCAAAAGAACGAATTGCCCCATTGTTTCTGTTCAGTTGTCACATGGTTGATCTGTATAATAGATCTCACATGCCACCTACCAGGAGCTTGTTAGATGTTGTCTCCAGAAGGCTTTCCATCTTCATTGTGAGTATGTTAGCATATCACTCAGATGTTCTGGCAATACCACAAGGATAATGCGTAGGACTCAAGATATAATCTCTCTTTCCACATTGTGTGAAACAGAGAGTTTTCATTGAAAAGTGTCCTAATGAGATTTATTGATGATCTCGTGGCTCTAGACTCAATTTGTGCATATTTGGATCCTGTGCCGGAGACTAGGGAGAGGGTCTCCTTCTTCAATATCAACAATCTCTAAGAGAAAGTCGATAGATAATGTCGGTTCCCCGTGAGAATGAAACAAGTCCTTTTAAGAGGAACTTGAGTGGTTTGGGAAGTTGAAGTGCAGTGCGTCACTGGGTCCATGACGTCTTGTCTTCAATACCGATGTTACCATCAGTAGCATATGAATTGAACCCGGTTTCTGCCCTAAGGTTGAATAAATGGAGGGCTATTTGTTTTCACCCTTTTCTCATTCAATTCTTTTTAATTCTTCAACCCCTTCAGTGCTTACCGAGACTTCATAGCTAGAACCTTGTTGGGTTTATTCCAGTACTAGCTCAGTCTCAGTCTGCACTCTTCCCATTCCTCATTTTTCTCCTTTTATTATCATACCTAAGAACTCTACACTAACTAGTGGATAGTTCCTGGGTAGATCCCTCCGGTTCTGGCGGATCTTGGGAACAAAACCTAACCTTATCATCCTTATATCACCGTACATAAAGTAAAGTTGGTCGGTCTATTTGGTATTGTTCATCTGCCGTTGGAACCAATTGAAAACCATTTGAAAATCAATTCAGATACTTGTGATATATTATCAAAGCATTTTGTACCTGAATTGTTTTTGATATTTTTAGAACGAGAACTCCCCTCAACATGTGCATCAAGTATTTGAAAATGTTTTGCACACGGAGGCAAGAGAAAGAATTAACTTCTTTGATTACCATTTTCTAAAAGATATCAACATCACTTCCAAAATCGAATCAAGTAGATAAAGCATTTTGGGGAAGGATGAGATTTTCATGATTTTGCTCCCCCTCAATATGTGCTTCTAGGTTTGAAAGGAGTTTTACACATACTAGAGGGAACCTGCACATTGAGATAAATGATCACGTTTCAAAATATAGATGCTCCCCTCAATGTGTGCATGGAAAATTTGAAATCGTTTGTCACTTACGGGGAGACAAACATGCTAATCACTTAAGAAACCATTTATCGAATTATCAGTTTAAATCTTATTTAAATCACAACTTCTCCCCCGATCACAATAATTAAAACATTTGAGATTTGTGATCTCTGTAGATTTAAATTGATTTTGAAAGCTTTTAAGGAGAATTGTGACTTGATTATGAAAGCGTTTTACCTGATAAGGATCTGATGTTGAGATTTTAAACTCCATTGGTTAAACATGCATGTACATCTTTTGAAAACAATTTAATGCCAAATAACTTTTTAATTTAATTGAAATCATTCTCCCCTCAATCAATGACATAGGTTGTTGATTGAGCGATAGAGATTTTGACAGATAAGTCCTGATGATTATCAAAAATAGAGACCGAGTTATTTTTCAAAGCATTTAGTTTTCAGCAGATAAATGTTATAGAATCAGAGCATGGAATTTGAAAACATGGTAAAACATGGCTCTGTTTTTTTTTTTAAAACCGGGTTATTGCCTGAAAATGACAATAAACCATTTTTTTTTTTTTTTTTTTTTTTTTTTTTTTGGAATTCGACCAACATCTAAAGTCCCGTGTCATTCTTTGAATGACAGCACAAAGACCGTAGATATTATCGAACCGAGAAAACGCATGACAAAAAGACAATAATTTTTGAAGATTTTTTTTTTCTAATTTTTCAGATTTTTATGGATTTTGAAGGTTTTATAATTTTGTATTTTGATTTTTCGAATAGATATATACAAGAGATAAATTAGTTTAAGAGAATGATGAAATGAGTACCGAGATAAAGATATCGTTCAGCACGTTGTAGAAGAAAGGAATCAACATCTCTTAAACTTTCGCCACCAAAGCATTCGAGGCTTCTAAGAAAATCGTCTGGACATGAGCCTTCTCAATTTGAATCTTTGGTACCTTCCCCCCAAACCGACAAACATCGAATAAAGACCATTTCCCTAAGAAGTAGAGTTGAATACAAAGCGGTCTCATTGATTGAAGCTCAGCACCCTGAAGAACACGAGAACACCGAAGTAACAAGTTGAAACATTGATCATCTCAGTGGTTATCAAATCCGGATTAACTGATTACGACCGATCACATGAACCTATTGTGCATCCCCGATGTACACCTTACTCTTCAAGATTGACCAGTTGTCTATTTAGGGGAACAATATATCAACATCTTCATTTTACCAAGTGCATTCCAGTTATATAACATATAACCAATCAGCACATAATGTACACATTTACCCAACAAGAGTAGAGACGATGACATCCATGTAACATGTTGAGTTACTAATCATCTCTGTGGATGTCAACTTTGAAATAACTGAATTAGCTCGATCAAGTGAACATGTTGTGCATATAACCGGAAGCACTTTATCATAAACCGTATATAAGATGTCGATAGGCAGTATCATCTCACGTTCCAAATATTCTTCTCACATTTCTTCCAACTGAACACTGAAGTAACATAAACCAAAGGTCTCCAGAGACCACTTCCCCCAAATAGTTGGAATAATATATCCTTCCCCCAAATGGTTTTGATACCTCAGGATCAGCAAAACATAATATATCCATAAACTTGAAATCTTGTGAGAAGAACTCAAATAGCCCAAATGAATCCTGTGAGAATCAACTGCTACATAAACTCTCTCTGACTATCTTTATCAACCCATATGTAGACAATTTGAAGTGACCACTGTTTAAGAAAAAACCCAATATACCAAACTTGAAACTGAAGTCGAATTCCCCGTATTTGTGTCTTAAGTTTGCACTTAAAGATGGAAGAACGGTGTCGAGAATTTATGCACCAAGCAGATCTCTTAAGTACTCAATACTCAATTAAAGTATGAGACATTAACACCTCTTGCGATTATCCACAACGTAATATACGCGTGACACTGAGTAAAACAACGTAACTCCTAATAGTGATAGTTAACCAGGTCTTCAACCATCCACCTCGACTGCTGGTAACTAGATAACCCAAGACTTCAACTCTAATTCTTAAGCTCGAGCAAGTTATCAAATAAGATCACGCCTTTGTGAACGTCAACTTCAACCTCAAATAAGTGATAAAAGAGTAACTTCGAAGTAATCAACTTGTGTCAAATGCCCAACATGTGAATAAACATACAACCGGATGTACATTCACTCATGAATGAACCAGAACAAATGATGCCTCAACATCAATGTATTCTTCCTAAAAGTATTCATGTAGAGACTGATATGGAGGATACACCAATAACTTCGAGCGGATGAGGTAGACATTTTCCTTGAAGTTCATGTGGTTGATTTATAGCATGCACGATGAGAGGAATAATAATCCATGAAGATTTGGCAAAGGAATACCAAAGAGTGGATCATTATTCATGAACAATAATCCGTGAAGATTTGGCAAAGGAATACCAAAGAGCGGATCATTATTCATGAGTGCAACTGCAATATTATGATAATCATTATCAACGCCTTGAGGAATAACTGGAGATAGGGATTTTTTTTTGAGTAGTCTGAGTTGTACTACTTTGATGATCAACAAACATATCTTGAACTCATGAATCACATATTCTTTGATGATCATCAAATATTCGCTAGCGGTTGTAAATACTCATCAAACATATCTTGGACCAATGAATCCCAAACAATAAATCCCATTTATCCTTAGTGAGTGAAACATTAGGCGTTGGAGGAGAGTCATCAAACTTTAAGTCGTATAACCATTATTCAAACATCCATCATCATTTAGTATATTCACTCTTCTCATAAATCCCATTTATCCTTAGTGAGTGAGAGTCATCAAACTTTAAGTCGTATAACCATTATTCAAACATCCATCATCATTTAGTATATTCACTCTTCTCCCCCCTCAAAAATTGCATCCGAAGTTGCCATTTTTGATTTAGCAAGTGAATAAGAATATACATTAATGAATGTAGATCCATTTGATGACTGAATGAGCATGGGAGAAACATGAAGCTTGTTGATGAAGAATGTCGATGAGAATGGTCATAAACATGAAGATTTCTCTTCTTCTGAAGATAAAGCGCACTGAAGCGTACACTTTTCTTTTCTTTGAGGAACGGGGCCTGAAGTGTTATCTGCAGACGCCATTATGATGAAGTACGAGGCCTGAACTGATTTGAACAGACGTCATTGTTTAGAGCCCAGTCATATGTTTAGAGCCGCCCGAATCCAAATACCAAGGGACGATTTGTACGACCTGCTTTGGACAACAGACGAAGACAGAGAATTGGAAACATTGGATCCCCACGTGCTTATGGGGTCCTTTTGGTTAGCACAAACAATCTTTGAATCAGCAGAAACCCTAGGTGCAATGTCATTGTCACTAGGAGCTAAACTAGTAGAAGCATCAGACTTAGTCGAGGGACATTTTGTGCTTAATGGGATTGTTCTACCAGTTGGCTTCCAAACCTTAACTAGCACTACTCTAGGCATAGTGGATCTAGTTAAGGGGCAAGGTTTGCCATTCGTGAATATTCGACCTGTTGGCTTCCACTGAAATCCTACATTGGTAAAAACCTTCCCTGTAGGTTTCCAGGATTGCTTAATCTGTTTCGCTCTCCAAAATTTCTTAACTGGGTTATGAATCTTAGACCTCAGAAATAACACATCACATTTATCATGATTACCAGAAATTAAACATTTTTTGCATGTTTTGCAGACAGCATAAGGCCTCGAATTAATTTTAGTAAGCTTAGAGCTAATACTAGAACTAACACGATTCTTTTTGTTCAAATCAAACTTCTTGTCCCTATGGTGTTCTTTCACTTCCTTATCATGAACACTTTTAGTTTGCGTAATCCTATCCTTCTTTGCATAGCTTCTAGGTTTTGACCCGCTAACTTTAGTGTCAATCTTAACATCTGTAGAAGTAACGATGGGAACATTACATGGCTTCACTACTTTCTGCATTCCTGGTCTAGAAGTGCTGGGATTTGAAATTCTAGGAGGCACATCACAGGTTGCTTGCTTGAATTTAGATATGGAACAAGGCATATCAAGGGTCACATGCTTGGCTTTAGGCATAGAACGGATTTCCTGTTTGGCACTAGGCATAGAACAAGGCTTCACAGCTTTGCCTTTTTCACCTAAGGGTTTTGGACATGTTGCAATTACACATTCAAGCAGCTCTTGAGATCGTTTGGCCTGGAGGCAAGCAAACCTAATTTCACTATCAAGAGGTTTGTTAATGAAATCCTCTTCGACAATCTCACGGAGACATTCTAGACTATCCTTAAGGTGAGCACAGTAGTCATGAAAAGCATGTTCATTATTCCTAAGATGATGAGGAATATATTTAACTGTCACAGTGTATTTGCAATCTAAGGGTGATTTTGAGACAACATTCTTATTGAAAACAAGTGGCAGTTTCCCATTTCCCTGACTTCTCAGATTCTCAATTTCCTTTTGTAAAGACATTATTTTTTCGTTGTTTTGGTCACGGGTGACGTTTATTGAATCATATAACTCTTTAAAATGTCGTTTAACCTTTTCATTTTCTTCTAGAAAACTTTTGTTTTCCTTTTGTAAAGCATTTACTAGGTTTTGAAGATGAAACGTTTGAGAATTCTGAGAATCTAAAGGAGGAGGCATTTGGAAGCCTGTCATATTGTTCGTTTGACCCTTTAATTGAGAGATTTGGGCTTTCAACTTTCTGATCGTGTTGCACTGAGCTTGAATCTGTTCATCACGTTTGTTAATTTGAAAACTGCATCAAACTCTGGAGCATCTGAAGATGTCTTGATATTTGAAGTTTTGACATTTTCTTTGAGATGTTGATATTTGAGTTGTAAATTAAAATGCTCAACTTCTAGTTTAGAAAAATGTTTAACCAAATTGTCGTGATCATCCAGTTCAATTTTCTCGTTTAGTTTAGAATTAGTTTTTTCAAGCTCAATGACACGATCATGGGAGACTTTCAGGGCCACAGATAGTTCATGAAATTTGGAAGCATTAATAGAGCAATTTGAAGCAGTGAAAAAGATATCTTGAGCAACACATTCAGTAATAAGAGTCTCATTTAAAGTATGCAAGTTCTTCCTCTCAATCTCATTATATTTTAGTGCACGCTCATAATCACTAACTTCAACTACCATTGCATCAAATTCCTTTTCCATTTCTTTAATATCTGATTTTATCCCCTTTTTAAGACTCTCAAAATGATCTTTTAGTTGTTTAAAGAAAGGCATGACCTCAGTTAAATAACATTCTTTCATTTGCTCAAAACCCCTTTCCCCTTCAGTTATCCCAGTGGGTGTGATCCTTTTCTTACAAGTTTTCTCAAAATCGGTAAATAGTTGAAGAATAACATATTGACTGATTAAGGTCTTGCTCTTAGTGGCAATAGTTCTAGGAACTAAATGCATTGGTGTATTTGGAGGATACACAGTCGCTTTAGGGAATTTCCTACAAGGGGGATTCTTTTCAACAAGATTTTCAGCTTTTTGCAAGTCCATATCCTTTTTCCCGAACACTTGTTCAGGGGTCAATAGAGTCTGAGGCTTAAACATGTTTAAGGATATCCAATTTTCCTTAGTGTAATCATGGGGTTTTATCGTTATCTTGTTCTTTTTACACTCAGGATCTTCTAGCTTCTTATTCATTTTCTCCCTAGTGACTTCATCTAATTTCTTATCTTCCTCAGTGCAATCAGCGCAACTAGGTTTCTGTCTAGGCTTAAGGATCTCATTACCATCATACAGTACCTTATGAGCATTTCTAGCCTTTTTAATTACCTCTGGATTAGGTTCCTCAACAAGGGGAATGCTATGCTTATCGCTTAAGACTCTATGCTTAGTGATCATGTGAGCAGTCTGAATGGTATTCCCTTGTACGTACAACTTATTTTCAAGCTTGTTTTTCAAAGTTTTTAGATTGGAAAAATCATTCAAAAGTTTTGATTCCTTAGCCTTGAATTCTTGCTTAAGCATTTTAACATTTTCTTGAAGTTCGTGTTTTTGCTTAGCAGTTTTAGAAAGCTTTTCTTGTAAGGAGTTTAACTCTTGTTTTAATACTTCTTCTCTAAACCTACTTTTTCTAATAGTTGTACGTATTTGGACATCCATTTCCTGCTCACGGGTGGTCAACTCAAACTTAGCACGCTGTTCATAAATAGCAACCTGATCCTTATATATGTTAAGCTCAGTGGTAAGGGAATCATCAGGCACAAATGCAGCGTACTCATGCAGTTCATAATCATCATTTTGAGTAGAAGATGCACAACTAGGTACAGCAGAAACATCCATGCAACTTACCTGAGCATTGACATGCACAGGCTGTGACGGGTGCACCTCTCTCTCTTGTGAATTTGAGCACGAAGATTCCATTTTTCCATTATCCGACTCATCATTTTTTGTTGTCACTGACATTCTGCATTCAGCAACACCCGATTCTTCAACATATACATTACCCAACTTATCACAACAATCTTTCAACTGCACCTGACACTCATTCACGTCTTCATTCTTATGAGCAGATTCTTCAATGTACTTTTTCACATTATCCATGAGTTGGATAAATATCTCAATGAATTCCTGAATTTCCATTCCAGTATGTTTTTTGAAGGAAATTCCAGTCAAGTGTTGATCGTAATCTGCTGAATATTCCCCACTGATGAATGGCTGAAATTGTTTGTAGATTACTTGAAGAGCTGCACTGGAACCATCCTTTTGAACCTCTTTATTGGTAAGTTGCAGCTTTAAGTGTTCTAAGTTCAACAACAAGCTTCTTTTCAATGTAGGTAAGTCCTGGCGGAAAAGAGCACTACATGTTCGATCCCCAGCTATGGATAACAGCTGTATGAGGTGCAGATGAAGTAGCTGATAGGGCTCAATGCTGCATTCCATTTGCATGGCATTCTGTAGCAGGTGCAATTCATTCTCATTGTACTCAGAACATGAAGATTTCACATCCTCATTGTTTAATTCAAACATCTTTAATCGTTCAGTGTAGCAATCATTAACATTATAGTCCACAGCATCATACAATTTAAGCACTTCTGAAATCACTGGGTCAGTAGAGTAAGTAGAGTAAGACATGATGTGGTGGAATGCACGGGATTTTACAAGTCTATGATTTAAACCGAGAAATAGAATCTTTCGCGGGATTTTACTAAAATCAAGACCAAACCGTTAAGCAATGACCAATGGAATGTGTTAAGATGACTGATGGATCGACACAATGACAGACAATTGTGTGTTAGGACTTATGATTGTTTGTGGGATAAGCAGAGATGTTGTTTGGTTGTGATTTGGGTGGGTTGTTGCACGATTTTACTTCGGCGTGACATTCTCCTCGTTCTCACGGTCGTTTTGATGGGTAGAACGCTGAAAACGGAGTTACGGATCAAAAGTTATAGCCGTTTGAAGTTTTGTCGGGAAAAGTCAACAAGTCGCTAAGAATTCTTGAACCAAGTCGCTAAGACCAAGTCGCTAGGACCCAAGTCGCTGGACACTTAATTCGCTACACCACTAAGTCGCTAGAGTCCCAAGTCGCTAACAGAAAAGCAAGTCGCTAAGTAGTAACTCGCTACAGACCAAGTCGCTAACCAAATTTTTGGCAGCAATTCGCTACACAAGTCGCTAGAGACACAAGTCGCTAAAGAGCAACTCGCTACTGACCAAGTCGCTACCACAAGTCGCTACCCGTAGTGGAGAATCCACTACTTGTACTTTAACTCGCTAGATCTAACTCGCTAGCTCCAACACTGTAAGTCGCTACAAAAATGTGAAGCAAGTCGCTACCAAGAAAATATTCCGTGAACTAAGTCGCTAGCTTGAAAAACCATATAAACCTCACTTTTCAATCCAAAAACAACCCAACCAAGATGATTCAAGCTTACCAAATGAAAACCTAAACACTTTTGATGATTCTAAACATAAAAGTACAACCAAAATCAAAACTTTAACACTAGAAATCAACCAAATGATGCAAAAACCACTAAACTTTTTCAAACTCAAAAACCACCTAAAAACCACTAGAAATCCAAAGATGTGCAAGATATGATCTAACCATGGCTCTTGATACCAATTGTAAGATATAACTTTTCACATACACATCATAACATTAACACAAGGTAGCATATAGATGGAATTCTAGAGAGAGAAAGTTAGAGGTTTAGGGAACTTAGTGAGAGAAAGTGAAAGATATTATTATGAGCTCCAACTCTCTACCTTGGAAGGTAGAGAGTATTTATAGTCTTACATAAAACGCCACACATCGGGCTGTGGATCAGGCATACAGTGGGTAAAGACCCGTCCGTCCTCCACGGTGTTACTTAACTAAATTCTACTTAAATTAATATTACTATGACTACGAGCTTTCTAACGATTACATATACTTGAGGTGACCGACTCTTTAATAC
Source organism: Chrysanthemum makinoi (assembly GCA_910596185.1). Lineage (NCBI taxonomy): Eukaryota > Viridiplantae > Streptophyta > Magnoliopsida > Asterales > Asteraceae > Chrysanthemum > Chrysanthemum makinoi. Next base: position 302,817,586 of record OU343225.1, read on the forward strand.
TGGGAATTTCTAATTCCTAACATAAGTATACAAGGTATATATACTTTTCATGTAGACACTATAATATGATTTTGAAATCTAAAGTTAGATTTGATAAATAATTACAAGGTTCCACTAGTAAGTATATAAATGTACATATACTTATTTAAGTTGACACAAATGGTGTTGTCAAGATTATAATTAATTTATTTTCTAATTGTATTTAGAAAAATACTTGAGTTAAATTTGAAGTCTTCCAATTTTAATGGATTATAAATATTATAGCGATCTTTATACATTTATCCAGATTTGTTCTTAATATATATAGTTCTCACGAGAAGTTTACTTGACATACATTCATTTACACATTGTCGTTAAATTTTGTCGTAAACATTACTATGTGTATCATGTTTTTAAACATTGGTTGATCATGCCAAACTTTTGTATATTTGTCGTTAAGTTACAACTAGAGTACATAATTGATGCTAAGACGATACGTAACGAAGTGAAAAGGAAGGATAGACGATGAATGGTTTTCGTTATCTGTCGCTTGATAATTTGTCCCGGGAATCCCTTATTCGATCACAACTAGCTGTTACACATATAACCATGGGTTGCGGCCCATCATGAAAAAAAAAACCTGGTACAAAATCTTGGGCCTGGCCCATTGTGATATTTGTAACGAGAAGGAAGGGAAGAAAGGGAGGTAGGCCCAACAGTTGCTACTACATCTTGCTAACAGAAGTTTTAGAAAATTTTCTTTACTAAGTGTTATATTGTCATGTATGAATTTTTGTTTTCAAGACTTCACGTGAGCAACTCGGCTCGAGACTCTCGTTTGCTCATGCTTCCATTCGTGAAGCCGAACTCTTCGACTAGTGAGTACGACCCATCATCATGGTACTACCACAATGGAGTTGTCGACTCACTTACCTAGACTCAAGCACATCCATTGTGATGACTACCATGTACTTTATTATAGACAAGCTAACAAGGGAAGATGATTAAGCACGAGACTTGTTTCGAATAAGGTTGGCTAACATCATTAACTAAGAAGATGTGAGCAAATGAGTGATGAGGCCATGCATTAGTTGAGTACTACTTCAACTTGGTCTCATCCCGTCAACCATTACGGACTTTGACAAAACATAGAATACTCGAAAAAAATTTAGCAAACGAGCACATTTGACTTGAGTTTCTCCCTAGGCATACATAGCGACTTAGACACAAGGTTTACCACTGAAATTTAAGTCACAAGGCAATAAGATACGGGCATGTCTCTCAAGTTTAAGCAAGGTTATAATCAAGGTTCGACACACTTTAAATGATATAAATGTCGACTGAAAATGTGAGTATCAACATGGGTTGCTAGTAGACTTTGTAAAACTTGACCCATCTACCTTTTTCTTGTTCCCTACTCTCGACAGAAAGCCAAACGGACCCTTGTGAAAATGACCACTTAAGTTCATGTAACATAGATTGTTTGTCAAACCCAAAGATTATATCATCTAAAACTCAACTTTTCTAATTCTTTTCTTGGTTATACAATTCGACAGGAGACTCGAACACAACACCAAATTTTCGACAACAAACATTTTAACAAGTAAAGATTAGAGCAAAACTCAACATAGCAACCAAGCAATTTTTATTAACGCGTCAACTATAGAACAATTTCCTTGATACAAGATACCAAACTTGACATCAAAATAACAACATAAAACATTACAACAAGAAGAATTAATAACCTTAATTCGAAAGTGATGGGTGAGGGACGAAAGTTGCTTTGTGGGTTTCGAACCAAACGACTCTTGATTTAGCTCCAAAACACTTCCAATTGCAAAACCCCCAAATCAATTTTTGAAAAACCTAAGTTTCACAAACCCTAGTTTTTGGTAAAATTGATGAGGAACTGGGTTTGGGGCGTTTGCATCTCTACTAGAGATAAAGGAAGTATCTTGGGAAGGAGCTTGACCATCTCTCTTCTTGGTGTTTTGGATTGAAGCCGAATTTAGATAACTTCCAAATCCTAGAATATCTTGGACTTTGGCTCAAGGTAGATACAATGGAAGATATGCTTCTCTTGGATGATTTTATCTTGATTCTTCTTGGATTCATTCGAAGGGTAGCCGGCGCATCAAAGGAGGGGATTGAGAGACAAAAACTTTCATGGTTTTGGTAAGAGAGAGGAGAATATGATGGAAGAAACATGTTGGGTTTTCCTCTTTGGGAGATTCGGCCTACTAGAGGCGCAGGTCTTGAGGTTGAAGATGAAGATTTGATATCTTCATTCTCTGCTTTTTGTTTTGTCGTGTATGGGAAGAGAAAACAAAGGGTGTATATCTCAAAGTTTTATACAAGGTTTTCTTTTAAAAGTAATACAAATAAATGTGTGTGTATATGTAATTTATACTTATGATTTATTTGTGTACATGTATGTATTTGTGTTACATTTATATTTTAATTGCGTTTGAGTCTTATAGAGGTTTTTATTTAAGTGCAAGTGTGTTAAGTACTTTGTGTCCCGCGATATTAAATTGTGACCGAAGTATCATTGTTTGAAAATTTTTATAACGTAATATCTTATAGTTACGCATCGGAGATATTATTATCTTTGTAATATTTTTCATTACGGAAGTTTGTCATTTGTTTTATCAAGCCCTTATCATAGTGTCGGTACGCGTGCAGTGTCGGTCACTGGGGAAAACGAGATAACCTCTCGTCTTACAATTTAATCATAAGACAAAATGAAATGAAATATTCATAAAATGATATGGATGCAAACGTGATGCAATAGTCTACTGTGTGCGAGTTAACTACTCAAATGATCAGGCAAAGCTTATGCATGCTTAATGACTTATGCTTAGTAATAATAAATTACTAATTATTAGTTAAATTTTAGTGAAAATTTACCGTGTGTCACATCCTCCCCGCCTTAGAAGAGAAAACCGTCCTCGGTTTTCAGTTAGGATTACTTGCTGAAGTAGAGAAAATGTGTGGGTATTTACGTTTGAATTGGTCTTCACGTTCCCACGTGTATTCTGGACCTCTTTGAGAGTTCCAACGGACTTTGACGATAGGAATGCGGCTTTGCTTAAGCCGTTTGATCTCTCTATCCATAATTTCAATGGGTTCCTCGATAAAATTCAATCTTTCGTCAACTTGGATTTCTTCCAAAGGAATAGCAAGAGTTTCGTCAGAAAGACATTTCTTCAAGTTGCATACGTGAAACACGTTGTGCACAGAGCTGAGTTCGTGTGGTAATTCAAGTCGGTATGCCACCGATCCGATTCTTGCGAGAATTTTGAAAGGTCCAATGTAACGAGGATTTAACTTTCCACGTTTTCCGAAACGGATTACACCTTTCCATGGCGCAACTTTGAGCATAACTTTATCTCCCACTTGAAACTCAAGTGGTTTCCTTCTTTTATCCGCGTAGCTCTTTTGACGGTCACGAGCTGCTTGCAATCGGTTTTTGATTTGCACAATCTTCTCAGTAGTTTCTTGAATTAACTCCGGACCAGTAAGTTGACTTTCTCCAACTTCGGCCCAACACACAGGTGATCTACACTTCCGACCATAGAGTGCTTCATATGGTGCGGCTTTGATGCTTGTGTGATAGCTGTTATTGTAAGAAAACTCGGCTAATGGCAAGTGCTTATCCCAGCCATTTCCAAAGTCTATCACACATGCTCTTAGCATATCCTCCAGTGTTTGAATTGTTCTTTCACTTTGTCCATCAGTCTGAGGATGGTAAGCGGTGCTCATGTCGAGGTTAGATCCTAAGGCATCTTGAAGCGATTTCTAGAAATTTGAGGTGAAACGGCTATCTCTGTCCGAGATGATGGAGATTGGTACACCATGACGCGCGATGATTTCCTTCAGGTATAGTTGTGCAAGTTTGTCCATTCCGTCACTTTCTTTCATTGGTAGAAAATGTGCTGACTTGGTGAGACGGTCAACTATTACCCAAATAGTGTCGTAGCCTTTAGAGGTTTTTGGTAGCTTAGTGATAAAGTCCATTGTTATACGTTCCCATTTCCATTCGGGAATTTCGGGTTGTACTAGTAGACCTGAGGGTCTCTGATGTTCGGCTTTGACTTTTGAACAGGTTAAACACCGGCTGACATATGTTGCAATGTCGGCTTTCATGTTTGGCCACCTGTACAATTTCTTCAGATCAAGATACATCTTGTCAGATCCTGGGTGGATGGAGTATTTAGACTTGTGGGATTCGTGCATAATAGTATCGCGAATTCCCCCGTAAAGTGGAATCCAACTTCGCTCCTTGAAACACAAGATTCCGTCCGACCTTTTTACGAATCCATTTTCACTTTCTGGCATTCCGTAAAGGTTCTCATTCGGACGGTTTTCTTCCTTGAGTGCTTCTGTTTGTGCTTCCAGAATCTTGGATGGAAGAGGTGAACTGATTGTCATACCCAAAGATCTGACTCTAAGAGGTTTTGGTCGCTCTTTTTTACTCAGAGCATCAGCAACTACATTCGCTTTACCCGGATGGTAACGAATCTCGCAGTCGTAATCACTGAGTAACTCCAACCATCGGCGTTGTCTCATGTTCAGTTCTTTTTTATCCAAAATGTGTTGTAGGCTTTTGTGATCGGTGTATACGACACACTTCGCGCCATATAAATAGTGTCTCCAAATTCTGAGTGCGAACACAAATGATCCTAACTCCAGGTCGTGCGTTGTGTAGTTTTTCTCATGAGTCTTCAACTGGAGAGAGGCGTATGCTATCACCTTCTCTCTTTGCATTAACACCGCTCCTAGCCCCTTGTGTGAAGCGTCGAAATAAACAACAAAGTCTTCACTACCTTCGGGTAAGTCCAGAATAGGTGCACTACACAACTTTTCTTTAAGGAGTTGAAAAGCTTCTTCTTCTTTTTCTCCCCAGTCAAACTTGGTGTTTTTCTGGGTTAGCTTGGTTAAAGATTTGGCAATTTTTGAGAAACCTTCAATGAATCTTCTGTAGTATCCAGCGAGTCCTAAGAATTGGTGTATTTCAGCAGGTGTTGTGGGTGTCGCCCAATCCCTTATTGACTCGATCTTAGCGGGATCTACATGAATACCCTGGCTGTCAATCACATGACCTAGGAATTGCACAGTCGATATCCAAAACTCACACTTCGAGAACTTTGCATACAGTTCTTCCTTCTTCAACAATTCCAAGATCAATCTAAGATGCTCCTCGTGTTCTTTCACGTTCTTGAAATAAAATAGGATATCGTCAATGAATACGATCACAAATTTATCCAGGTAGGGTTTACACACTCGGTTCATGAGGTCCATGAACACAGCTGGCGCATTGGTTAACCCAAAAGGCATGACTTGAAACTCGTAATGTCCATAACGAGTTCTGAAGGCAGTTTTGGGAATGTCTTCTTCCCGAACTCTTAGTTGATGATATTCGGACCTTAAGTCGATTTTTGAATAAACACTTGAACCCTGAAGTTGATCGAATAAGTCATCGATCCTCGAGAGTGGGTAACGGTTCTTAATGGTTAGTTTATTCAACTCACGATAGTCAATGCACATCCTAAAAGTTTCGTCTTTCTTCTTGACGAATAGGACTGGTGCTCCCCAGGGTGATGAGCTCGGTCTAATGAACCCTTTTTTCGCAAGTTCCGACAACTGGTTTGATAACTCCTGGAGTTCCGTTGGAGCTAATCGATAAGGTGCTCTTGCCACTGGTGCGGCACCGGGCACTAAATCGATTTGAAATTCAACCTGTCTGGTTGGCGGAAGTCCTGGCAAGTCTTCAGGAAAGACCTCAGGAAATTCTCTCACTATTGGTACGTCTTCCAGACGTTTTTCTTCCTTTTCTTTTTCGTCCTTTCCGGTGACTTGTGCTAGGAAGATGTGGCATCCTTCCTCGATACACCTCAACACCTTGGTACAGGAAATGACATGCAGTCTTGAAGCGTTTCTTCTATCACTTCTGTCTCCTTCTATAGTTAAGACTTCATCTCCATAGGGTACTTGGACAAGCTTCTCGTCACAAATGATGGCAGCATGGTATTTTGATAACCAATCCATCCCGATGATGACGTCGAAACTGCCCAATTCTACTGGTATCAAGTCGATATTGAATGGGTGGTTTAACAGATTCAGGGTGCAACCTCTTATGATGGTATCTACCCTTTCTATGTTACCGTTAGCTAGTTCCACATTGTACTCATTTCCTAATGCAGTTGGGGCAATATCGAGTAGTGGACTAAATGCATTAGAAACAAAACTCCTATCGGCTCCCGTATCAAACAATATGGATGCATAGCGGTTATTTATAAGGAACGTACCCATCACAACATTCGGGTCTTCCTGAGCTTCCACTTTGGTCACAGCATAGACTCTTCCACGAGCTCCTTCGCCATTTCCCTGCTTACTTGGCTGTCCAACATTTCCCTGAACCCTGCCATTTCCATGGCTTCCTGGATTTCCTTGGTTTCCTTGATTTCCTCTATTGCCTTGGTTCCTGGTCTTTCGGCATTCATTCTTATAATGCCCTTTCTCACCACAACCAAAGCAAGTTATAGCAGCTTTTGGGTCCTGAGCCGGTGCTGTTTGAACCATCGCTAATGACTTGGACCTGCAGTTTCTGGTCAAGTGTCCGATTTTCTGACAGTTACGGCACTTGACTGTACACTGTCCTTTGTGATGCAGAGTGCATCGGTTACACAGTGGTGAAGTCCCTGCGTACGGTTTCCTTTCTTCAATCCCAGCTGCATATGCTCTAGCAACATTTTGCCTTTTGTTTTGATTGTTGTTGTTGTTCCCACTGTTGTTGCCACGGTACCCATTGTTGTTGTAGCTTCGGGAGTGGTCATCCCATTTCCTCTTATTGTCAACCACTTTGTCCATGGAGTCCTCAATCACTTGGTCCATGAGTTTGTTGGCTACTTCGATGGTTTCGTGAAGATCAGCAGCCTTAGAAGTGGTGACATTGCCCTTGATAGATTGGGGCAGTCCTCCGATGTACCTCTCCAACAATCGGGTCTCAGTTTGAACCATTTCAGGGCACAACAAGGCTAGTTCTTGAAAACGCTGGTTATAAGCAGCCATATTGGTGCCTTGAACTTTGAGGTTCCAAAACTCATGCTCAAGTTTCTTGATCTCATTACGAGGGCAGTACTTTCGAAGTACCATTTCCTTGAAGTTCTCCCATGGCATGGCATAGGCAACATCGATACTAGCAGATTTCAGAAAATTGTTCCACCAGGTCAAGGCAGCATCTGTGAAAGTGAATGATGCGTACTTAACCTTAGACTCTTCTTCACAATTGCAGATTCGGAACACAGTCTCGAGCTTCTCGATCCATCTAGTCAGACCGACAGCTCCTTCGGTTCCACTAAAGCCTCCAGTCATGGTCTTACGAAAGTCCTGATAGGTACAAGTGCGGCTGTGGGTGGGTGGTCTCGAAGTTCCAGCATTAGTAGACGAGTGGTTTGCCGCAGCTAAAGCGGCGTTCACTCGCTCATTGACTAGTTGATCTATTATGGCTTGATTCATGGTGGGTTGAATTGGAGTAGCCCTAATAGGAGTAGTGGCTTCAGCAGTCTGATCGCGTGTGACTCTGTTTGGAATAGCATCGTTTGCAGCTTGGTTGCGAGTAACTCTCGCTGGAATAGGAGCATTGGAAGCTCCACCATGGTTGGTACGGTTCGATCTTCGTTTTGGCGGCATTGCTGCAGTAAGAAAGGTGATGAGATATAGAACCTTTTAAACAAGGTAAGTGCCAAGCAATAGTGTAGTTATCGCAGATAGATCATATGAGCAATCTATAAAAGAAAGGACAATTGGATAGGAAAATAAGTTTGACATAGATAGAATTTCGGTTACAAGGTTCCTAAAGTACATGATGAGATACTAGATGGAATACCACTGAAATACAACGGGAATACAACGGAAATACAACGGAAATACCACGGAAATACAACTGAAATACAAGAGTAATAACTAACACTAACTGTTATAATCCAGTTTAGTGTGATACTTCATGCAATAAGATCTAAGGATGTCCACGCTCGGTACGTAGTCGCTCAATGGTAGCAACTAACTCTCGCTGCGTATCCTCCAAACTAGCGATGCGTCTCATCTGAGAGGCCAGCATGGACTCCAAACCTGTGGTCCTCTGCCACTCCTCTCTGGCAGTATCTCTAGCCATCCACTGGATGCGCTTTAGCTCCTCAAGTCGGCCGTGCATACGGGCTTGACCTCTGCCCAAGGCCTGTGTCCTGCTATCCAACTCTCTAACATCCTCAACCTGAGCCTCAATCCTGTAACCCATCCGAATCCTCTCATGCCTCTCTAGCTCCATACTCTCAAACAACACATCAGTGACTCGGTCTAAACCCTCAACACGCTGCTCGCAAGCCTGCAAGCGTACTGGATCGACTCTCTCCAACTGATCAGTATGGACCCCTAGCAAGGTCTCATGAGAATCTAACTGAATAAATATCCTCTCAATGAGGGTCGTCTCATCATCTGGAGATCCTGATAGGTCTGGCACCGGTTGTGTCTCATCCGGTGCAGCTTCCTCAATGGTCTCAAGCTGTCTAGTGGCGCGAGCAAGGCGCTCCATGTCTGATGCAGATGGTATGAATGAAGGTGATGATGGACTGTAGCTCGGACTCGCGATATGTGGTACAGAACTAATCAAGCAATCAATATCCCTCCAAGCAACCTCATCACTCTCCTCCTGGCTGTGGAGGAAAGCAGCTCTCTGTCCTAACCCAAATGGTGCATCAATGTCCATGTCATCGCTCAATCTCTGAGCCATCCTGGAGCTCTGTCCTAACTCCTGAATACTCTGGACAATCTCCAGACCCTGTGTACTCATATCTGCTGCTATGCTAACATGCCCAGGAACACTCTCAATCGGCATAGGCTCGGGTAGCTCCTCCTCAGGATCCTCTTCCGGATCTTCTTCCGGGTCTTCCTCTGAGTAGGAATCAGTAGCTCTCCTGAGTCGCTGGTGAGGTGGTGACTCAGTGGATGATGGTGTCAGTGACTCTGAAGTAGTGGAAGGACCCATGTAAGCAGCGCGGGTCATCTGAGAGGCTAGTGCAGGCATGAATGAATACCGCTCTCTGTATCCAGGTACTCTCACAATCATGCGGGGTTTTCGCCTGCGTGTCAACAAAGCTGATGGAGTGGTGGTAAGAGTCGGTACAGATGGAGTAGGTGCAATAACTGGCTGAGCTGCTAGAGTGGCCTGAATGTACGGATCTGTGGCCAAGTGTGCAAGCTGATGGATGGTAGGTGAGTGAGCAAGTAGGATGTCCTCCTGAACATCGTGAGGGAAGGCTGGTGAAGGCATGGTCTGTGACAAGACGGTGCATATGTGTAAGTATGTGGAAAAATATACTCATGATGAATATGAAATAGTGCATTAGTAAATAGGAAATAAAACATGCAATCCTATTTAAATGAATTCTAAGTAGTATGTCAAGTAAGGCAAGCGGCAACTGACGGTCGTAGTATGATGTTTTTGTAAAAAGTAGTTATAGTTTAGGATTTATATGTACCTAGTTCTCTATAACCTTGGCTCTGATGCCAATCTGTAACACCCCCAAATTTGTTTAGCGGAAGCATACGTGTTATTGGGAGCGTTACGAAATTGGTGAATCACAACACAAGTAATAAAGAACGGAATACATACTCCGTTTGCCTTCATAAATTAGTTTTGAAATAATATCTTACAACCTTGTTTAGATAAATGGGCACATCCCATAAAATTAGTGGTCCCAAATTTTAAAACATCAGTTTGTGTAAAAACACTTCTTTAAATACTACTACGACCATTGACCCGCTTCTTGCCTTGCCTCCATGAACATAACTTAAGCACCTGAGAAAAATATGCTAAAAAGGTCAGCTAAAAGCTGGTGAGTTCATAGGTTTAGATTAAAATAGTAAGTTTGGACCATAAGCAAAGTCATATAATCATTACAACGAATATAATGATATATGGATGAATGTCTATTACGTTAGCTCTAAGTTCATGCAACCGATACTACGACAGTTTCTGTATGCTAAAAGATATCATACAATATAGGGGCCCATAGCGAGTGTTTTGTCCCTCAACACTCGATTCCGACATGATATACGTTTCGCCTTGGCCTAAGCATGGCCAACCGAACGGAGGAGTCACCCTCAATAGATCTATTTATAACATTCGCGTTTCCCAATGGGGAATTGACGGTTCATGAAAAAGGGCATTCTCTAGGGACATAAGGGCTTAGGCTAAACCACGTAATAGTAATCATGCAATAGTTTAGGTCTATAAAAGGTTTTGCATATTTCTCACCCCAAGATGTATAAAACAGTTTATCAAGTAAAAGAGGGGCTATGAGACTCACCTTAGCAAAAGTGCAATCCAAATGTGGGATCTAGTGAATGTTGTGAAGCGGCACCGACACGCGACCTAGATAAAGAGGGCAATGTTTTAGTTCATTGTTTTAGGTATCACTTACTTAAAGTAGTTCAATGGTTTTTATAATTGTATTAATACCATACGTAAGTTGTGAAAATTGTTAAAATAGTTTTACTAGTAAGTATACAAGGTATATATACTTTTCATGTAGACACTATAATATGATTTTGAAATCTAAAGTTTGATTTGATAAATAATTACAAGGTTCCACTAGTAAGTATATAAATGTACATATACTTATTTAAGTTGACACAAATGGTGTTGTCAAGATTATAATTAATTTATTTTCTAATTGTATTAAGAAAAATACTTGAGTTAAATTTGAAGTCTTCCAATTTTAATGGATTATAAATATTATAGCGATCTTTATACATTTATCCAGATTTGTTCTTAATATATATAGTTCTAACGAGAAGTTTACTTGACATACATTCATTTACACATTGTCGTTAAATTTTGTCGTAAACATTACTATGTGTATCATGTTTTTAAACATTGGTTGATCATGCCAAACTTTTGTATATTTGTCGTTAAGTTACAACTAGAGTACATAATTGATGCTAAGATGATACGTAACGAAGTGAAAAGGAAGGATAGACGATGAATGGTTTTCGTTATCTGTCGCTTGATAATTTGTCCCGGGTATCCCTTATTCGATCACAACTAGCTGTTACACATATAGCCATGGGCTGCGGCCCATCATGAAAAAAAACCTGGTACAAAATCTTGGGCCTGGCCCATTGTGATATTTGTAACGAGAAGGAAGGGAAGAAAGGGAGGTAGGCCCAACAGTTGCTACTACATCTTGCTAACAGAAGTCTTAGAAAATTTTCTTTACTAAGTGTTATATTGTCATGTATAAATTTTTGTTTTCAAGACTTCACGTGAGCAACTCAGCTCGAGACTCTCGTTTGCTCATGCTTCCATTCGTGAAGCCGAACTCTTCGACTAGTGAGTACGACCCATCATCATGGTACTACCACAATGGAGTTGTCGACTCACTTACCTAGACTCAAGCACATCCATTGTGATGACTACCATGTACTTTATTATAGACAAGCTAACAAGGGAAGATGATTAAGCACGAGACTTGTTTCGAATAAGGTTGGCTAACATCATTAACTAAGAAGATGTGTGCAAATGAGTGATGAGGCCATGCATTAGTTGAGTACTACTTCAACTCGGTCTCATCCCGTCAACCATTACGAACTTTGACAAAACATAGACTACTCGAAAAATAATTTAGCAAACGAGCACATTTGACTTGAGTTTCTACCTAGGCATACATAGCGACTTAGACACAAGGTTTACCACTGAAATTTGAGTCACAAGACAATAAGATACGGGCATGTCTCTCAAGTTTAAGCAAGGTTATAATCAAGGTTCGACACACTTTAAATGATATAAATGTCGACTGAAAATGTGAGTATCAACATGGGTTGCTAGTAGACTTTGTAAACCTTGACCCATCTACCTTTTTCTTGTTCCCTACTCTCGACAGAAAGCCAAACGGACCCTTGTGCAAATGACCACTTAAGTTCATGTAACATAGATTGTTTGTCAAACCCAAAGATTATATCATGTAAAACTCAACTTTTCTAATTCTTTTCTTGGTTATACCATTCGACAGGAGACTCGAACACAACACCAAATTTTCGACAACAAACATTTTAACAAGTAAAGATTTGAGCAAAACTCAACATAGCAACCAAGCAATTTTTATTAACGCGTCAAATATAGAACAATTTCCTTGATACAAGATACCAAACTTGACATCAAAATAACAACATAAAACATTACAACGAGAAGAATTAATAACCTTAATTCGAAAGTGATGGGTGAGGGACGAAAGTTGCTTCGTGGGTTTCGAACCAAACGACTCTTGATTTAGCTCCAAAACACTTCCAATTGCAAAACCCCCAAATCAATTTTTGTAAACCCTAAGTTTCACAAACCCTAGTTTTTGGTAAAATTGATGAGGAACTGAAGTTTAGCGTTTGCATCTCTACTAGAGATAAAGGAAGTATCTTGGGAAGGAGCTTGACCATCTCTCTTCTTGGTGTTTTGGATTGAAGCCGAATTTAGATAACTTCCAAATCCTAGAATATCTTGGACTTTGGCTCAAGTAGATACAATGGAAGATATGCTTCTCTTGGATGATTTTATCTTGATTCTTCTTGGATTCATTCAAGGGTAGCGGCGCATCAAAGGAGGGGATTGAGAGACAAAAACTTTCATGATTTTGGTAAGAGAGAGGAGAATATGATGGAAGAAACATGTTGGGTTTTACTCTTTGGGAGATTCGGCCTACTAGAGGCGCAGGTCTTGAGGTTGAAGATGAAGATTTGATATCTTCATTCTCTCGCTTTGTTTTGTCGTGTATGGGAAGAGAAAACAAAGGGTGTATATCTCAAAGTTTTATACAAGGTTTTCTTTTAAAAGTAATACAAATAAATGTGTGTGCATATGTAATTTATACTTATGATTTATTTGTGTACATGTATGTATTTGTGTTACATTTATATTTTAATTGTGTTTGAGTCTTATAGAGGTTTTTATTTAAGTGCAAGTGTGTTAAGTACTTTGTGTCCCGCGATATTAAATTGTGACCGAAGTATCATTGTTTGAAAATTTTTATAACGTAATATCTTATAGTTACGCATCGGAGATATTATTATCTTTGTAATATTTTTCATTACGGAAGTTTGTCATTTGTTTTATCGAGCCCTTATCATAGTGTGTTCGACGCTGCAGTGTAAAGGTGCCACCGGGAAAACGAGATAACCTCTCGTCTTACAATTTAATCATAAGACAAAATGAAATGAAATATTCATAAAATGATATGGATGCAAACGTGATGCAATAGTCTACTGTGTGCGAGTTATCTACTCAAATGATCAGGCAAAGCTTATGCATGCTTAATGACTTATGCTTAGTAATAACAAATTACTAATTATTAGTTAAATTTTAGTGAAAATTTACCGTGTGTCACACAAGGAAGTTGTAAAAAATTTTAAGCGGGGTTTTGATGAGAAGGGGAAGGCTATAATGGTTGAGTTTCCAGGTTTTAATGGTGAAAACAGGGCTGGTGATGTTGGTCTTGAAAACAGGGCTAGTAGTGCTGGTGGGCTTGTGGCTAGTGGTGTTAAGACACCTTTTAAAAGCAGTGAAAGGATTACCAACTGCGTACTTGCCCTTTTTGTCAAAAGGCCATCCTATGTGAGGTTTCAATGTTGAATTGCATGGCATCTATTTTATATTTTGAAACCTAATTATACCTTATCTAACTTGAATATTTGGTGTTTGGATACTTGTTGACTTAATTTAGCAATGCATAACCAAACACTATCAATTTCAGTAACAACCCAAATTTTTATTGATCGGTTTCATGTTGACAACCATTACAAACTTTCCTATCATCTAAACATACAATTAACTAGAACCACAACTTTCAGTGTCATCACGTTCCTTCCTTTCCTTCCTTTCATTTAGATCTTTATACACAGCTTCAAGATTCTTAATCCTTGTTTCCAAATGATAAACCTTTGATAACCCGATGTCGGCAGCCTCTTCCTTCTCCTTCTTAACACCCAAACGGTCTTCATTGGAGCAATCCTCTTTCCTCAACCCACTGTACAAAGCCTTCCCCTTATCGTTTTGTGCCATTGTTAGTGATTTGGGTTGAATGTGTATTTCTGGTACTTAGGGTTTTATTGAATTCAAGCAAGAGGGAAACAATAATACGGTACAACTTTGGGTTAGATTTAACTAAGATATAGTTAAAATGTGGATGGACTATTATGCCCTTGAAAATATAACGCAAAACGGGCGTTGACCTGAGTATTACGGGTCAAGGGACGCAGTCAGCCTCAAAAACCCAACTTTTGGACTCACAACGACGATTTTCCCAAGTTTTGGGCCCCTGCGATACTATTGGACAAGTTTAGAGACTAACGGTGTATTTTTGTCCTACGAAATTGAAAAGCCAATTCTATCATTCTCACTTTTTTATTTCTCATTTTTTTCTCAACTAAAAAAAAAAAAAAAACAACATTCTACCCTTAATCTCTTGTGTCATCCTCCACTGCCCACCGTCGCCGCCACGGCCCTTCGTCGCCGTCACCGTCGTAATTTGAGGTAATCTTCTTATCATTTTTAAAAAAGAAATATAACTTCAACTAAACGGGTTTTCAAAGTTCTCAACTCTTCTTTAGAGAAGAAAAATCATTCCCTTCTCAAGGAATTTAGAAACGAAAAAAGAGGAAACATTTTATACAACTAAACGGCACCTAAATCATTTTTTACCTGACTTAAAAATATAAGTCTACACTTACGGAACCACAACTTTTAACAAGACTTCCAATAAACTTATATAGTTATACGGTATATCTTTGGGCCCTACAAAAGTTGTACATCTCAAGAACTTCATCTTCTTGGTGAATACCGATGAAATATCCGGCAATATTTTCTGGCCTCGATTTTTTTCATGCTCTTTTTTCCTCTTTCCTTCTTTCAAGTTAATCTAAGGTGGTTCCTTGTTCATTTTCAAGGTAGGTCCTCAAAACTTTTATATGGCTGCTCTTAACAAATTCGGTGTCTAAGGTGGTTCCTGGGAACCACCTAAAAGAGCTATAGGTCCGCCTCTGCCAGTAAGCCCTCTCCACACATTTGCTAATGGCATCACACACTACAAGATAAATGACATTTAGTGACTGATAAAAAGTGTCACAAAAAGCATA
This sequence comes from Chrysanthemum makinoi, assembly GCA_910596185.1. Taxonomy (NCBI): domain Eukaryota; kingdom Viridiplantae; phylum Streptophyta; class Magnoliopsida; order Asterales; family Asteraceae; genus Chrysanthemum; species Chrysanthemum makinoi. The sequence continues at coordinate 302,832,748 of OU343225.1, forward strand.
AAATCAGTCACTAAAGGCATTTTGGTCTTCTCCCACTGAAAAAAAAGAGACACTAGAGGAACCATCACTAAAAGTCTTTTTTGACGCTTAATATCAGTCACAAAAGGTCTGTTACATTTTGTGTCTAATTGTTATGTGTCACTATAGGTTCCAAAAGAAAAACTTAAAACAACTTATTAGTGACTGAATTATTCCGTCACTAAAAGTCTTGAACAATCATTTTTTCATATCTGCTGCATTTTCCCATTTCTACTGCATTTTATATGTTGTATTTGTTTACAAACTATATAAAACATGAATTTATAAAAAACTCACATACATGAAAATGCAGAGTAACTTTAAAACAAATCAAAACTCGCCCATTTTCAAAATGTATATGTCTACATATGAATCAAATGGTTCCACATGTTAAACTAAGCATAAAGTGTTCAGAACCCTAAGGTCTCATATATATGACCAACATCAAACAAGGATAACAAAGAAAAAAAAATCTAGATAAATGCTCTACAAGTACTCCATCAAACACAGTTGTACATCTACAAAAGACAGTAAAAAGGTAAATTACTAAAAGTAAAAGAGATACAACAACAACAAATGAGACTTTGGCAGTAGTAATACTCTGAAAAGCAGTAACATCACAGTATAACACAACACAGCTGCACATCTTACATTGTTTTTATGGATATCACTCATTTATTTAATCTGATTCACATATCATGAACACAAATTTTAGCGTTTAAAGAGCTATTATAGAATGATTACACCTCTCACAAGTCCCATTAAGAGGTGATTCGGTATATAGCCTAAAGTAAGCATGTTTTGACTCATTTTTTAAGAGCAATTCCATATATATCCAACTTAAACCCCATAATTTCATATTTCCAAACACATGCTTTAAAAACATTATACATGTGCACTAAAAACTCGTGTTTTGGGTAAATATGGAATTTTGATATTTAGGTTGGGTAAATATGGAATTATCATTTTTAATGGGTCGAATTGAGTTGTGTAAACGGGTCAAACTGGTGAAATAAAATAACTAGCTAAAAGTGGAAAGGGTAGAATGTTATTAATAGAAATATTAACTCGTAGCTTGTTATTAATAGAAATATTAACTTATAAGATTAACACATAAATATTCATAGAAGACATTTAAAAATAGGAAAATTAGTGTTTGCGGGTCAACCCACATTAAACAATGGCACGTTTTCAACCAGAACTCAACAAGTCAGAAAGATC
>OU343225.1:302834086-302980850 GCA_910596185.1 Chrysanthemum makinoi
AAACATTAATCTTAGCTGACTCAAAACTTGAAATTCCATAATCGGTTAAATAATGACTTTACGCTAGGTGTATGATGGTAGTGTGATGGTGAGTGTCGTGGTGAGTCGTGGTAAATTTGTGGTGGTATATGTTGGTGGCATCATTTGTGTTAGGTTGTGAAGAATTACCGATAGCTATTTGGTTGAAGTTGTGAAGTGGGTATTATTGTTGAAGGTGGAGTAAAGCCATATGGTTAAATTGACTTGGTTTATTTGTAGCGGTTTTGTGGAGTGAAAGCGGGTTGTGGGAAATAAATATTTTGGGAAGCATATTGTGAAAATGATTGGTTTGGATTTGCATTTTGTGCAAATGATAGTATCAGGTTTTGCAGGTGATGGGAAGAAATAGAACGAGCGGATGATGGTGTAGTGGGTGACTGGGTACTAGAATTAGCGGACGAAGAAGACGGAGGAAATATATTGTTAAGGAACCAATCGTTGTTTTTGTGACATTTTTGAAAATAAAATCGTGAATAAACGCAAATAAATGTCCCTAAACTTTCTCGATTTTTCTAGAAATGTCATCGAATTTTTGCAGAAATGTCCCTAACGTTTCATTTTTTACGAGTTTTACCCTTTAACCGTTACTGTAGTTGCAAATTAAGGATTTTGGCTAACGCTCGTTAATAAATCCCGTTAGTTAGTTGTTAGGTCACCATTCTATCAAATAACAACATATATTTTATAAAGAGAAAGTTCTAGAGAGAGAGAGAGTGGAAAGATCTTAAGAATGATTAAGGAATGATTATTTCATTAATAACCAACACCCTATCCCTTCAAGCGATGGGGTATTTATAGTGTTTACATGATAAGGGTGTTGCCCTAGGTTCTAGAAGAACCTTTCATCACGGCTCATGAGCTTACTACATGAGCCGGATATTTAATTACAAACAATTATAAACACTAGTACAAATCGGGATTTCACACATGTTGTTTTTGAAAGACCACACAATCAGATATTTATGTGACTAAATGTACCAGAATAAAATAAACAACCACACTTGATCCGACTTGTGTGACCATTTCAGAGTTTCATTGTCACACATTTGAATATTTATGTGACTACAGGTACTAGTAATTTTTTTTTGATTATTTAGTCACATGTAATATGGGACGTGTGACAGATACAAATAAGTTTGAAACATTAGTCACAATATATATATATATATATATATATATATATATATATATATATATATATATATATATATATATATATATATATATATATACATATATATGTCACACAATTGAACAGTGTGACCAAAATCCATATATGGTCACATGAAGTAATTGTGTATGTGGCTAAATCATAGAGTTGAGAACGGCTAGTATAGCTGCGAAACCCTGTCAAGGAGATTTTTCAAATTCTACCCTGATCAAAAGTATTTATACTGATCAACGGGGAACCGTGGTTCTTGCAACCCTATTAAACAAAAGTGAACAAAGACACTTTCGTGTGTTTATTGCTAATTGTTGTTTGCAGAACTTGACGGTTGGTGATGATGGTGATGTAACATCAATTCATAGCCACATGCTCACACTTCACACTCGCATTTAAAGAAATCATGATGACCAATGTCATATCACATCGCTTCCACAACTCTAATGAAGAATATCATGATCCAGAAAAGTGTGAGAATGTAGGTCCAAAAGTCACAACCTCACATGATGGCAATACTTCAAAGGATGAGCTGGAGATTCACTGTAGCTGATGATCTCAAAGAAAGCTCATGATCACAAGACAAAGAAACATTCATGTCAAGAAACACTACTGAAGATGCAAAGTTGTCTATCTTGAAGAATCAAAGTCTACGAGCTCGGATATGAATTTATTGATAGAATGCTAGGATTCAAAATGTAATTTATTGGGTGACCTCCCTTAGGTGAAGATTGTTAGGATTTAGTAAATACATATAGAAGAGTCGGTCACCCTAACTATAGTCTAGCATATGTTAGCTCGTAGACTTAACATTATTTAGTAGTTATAGATTAGCGTAAGTAACACCGTGGAAGAAGGACGAGTCTTTACCCACTGTATCCCTGATCCACAACCCGAAGGAGGGCGTAAGTAACTTGTATAAATATCCCTTTCCCCACAAGAGGGTTGGATGTTCATTGAAATCTAACCTTCCATATATTGCTCTCTCAAGCATCCCATTCTTCATCTCTCTTTTTTCTCTACCTCACGAATCATAGTGTGTTATGATATCAATAATCTTACATTGTGACTATGAAGTGAAAGGGATAGTTGTGTACTAATTATTATTAACAATAACAATAACAATAACAATGTCAAAAGTCATTAGTGCGTCTCATTGAAACATGTAGAAAGTCATAAATACCCATCATTTCACCGTGTCAACTAAACCAAAAAATATTGGTCAAAGGACCAAACCGTTATGGGTCAAAACCACAGGGAGATGAAGGATCTGAGAAAAAAAAGTCTAAAGACCATTTTGTTAAACTCGCTAAATCATAAGGACCATTTATGTAATTAACTCACAATATTAGGATTGAATGGACTTTCGATATTGACAAGAAATAAGTTTAAATAAAGTGTTGAAAGTTAAAAACTTTCTATTATTAAACATTGAATCCCAAATGCTTTATAGTAAAACAGAGACCCATTATTTCTCAAATAAAGACAAACTTGGCACACCATACATTAATATAAATCACTCATGTGATCGATTGACCCTTGAACTTTTCCTCTAGTTGAAAAGAGTGGTGATTGGGAGACCTAAATTATGTGCCTAAAGATATGCCTAATCATATGTGGCATAATCTTGATGGCTATAGCAATGGGACATACTTTTTTATAAACCATCAGGATCATGCCACACGTGATTAGGCACATCTTTAGGCACATAATTAAGCTTCCCAATCATTTTCCGATTGAAAAAGCCCGAAAGTCTTGAGGCGACGCTTTGCCTCGCTTCTAGCACAGTACCCTCATTCTTTCTAAACATTGCTTTGATCAACGTATATCCCATTTTTGTGTTCTCTAATACTGCTATTGGTACTTCAGGTATGATACCATCTTTAGCAATATTCACCTACATTTAAACAAACACGGTTGAGTTATTTATTTATAGTTCAAAAAGAATACATGTACCTCTTAAGAGAAATGATCAAATAGAAAGGGGGACTCTCCTAAAAAGTCTAAAAAGCCATATCTTGCATGAGCTTCTATTTTCCTTCCCTTTTCGCTTCATTTTCCCTCTCACTCACGATCCAACACGTATGATGAACATCAATATACGATGAACATCAAGTTATGATGAACACTATTGATGAACTTCACGATACAAAGAACCATGACTGATGAATATTCAGACTATGATTGATGAACATTTATTAATGAATATTCAAACCATGATTGATTAAAATCAAAATATGATAAACCATGATTGATGAATATTCAGACTATGACTGATGAACATTCACTTAACTTATGGGAAAAGTATTGATGGACATTTTGTACTAATAAACTTAGATTGATAAAATAAACAAAACTAATGAACATAAAAAATAATAATAATAAAAAAAAAAGTATTGTTGAAAATAGACTAAGGAACATAACAAACATTATTTTCTTATGAAGACTACTTGATGAACCTAACAAGTTGCTTGAGTTAATGAAGAAAACAACGTGCAAACTCACAAAAAACCAAATCACAACACTCACATCCCAAAATAACACATTCAAACTCGGTTCACAATTAAACACCCAAAGTCTTGTTTAAGCCATCTAGTAATTCTTTGATGAACTTCAAACTTAGTTTTCTTTGATGAATATTTCAGGACTAACACTTGTTTTGATGAACATTATGTGATGAATACTTACTTGATTAACACTTACGTGGTGTACATTCTGCAATGAACAATTGCACATTATAAGTTTGGTTCATCACAGTTTTAGACATTGTTCATCATTGTTAAAAACATCACAATTTGACTTTTTCATCAAAGATTGAATCTTTTATCAATTACGAAAATATTTATATTCTAATGAACACCTTTAAACTAAAAAATCACAAATTTATTTTATTAAGGCATTTTATCTAACAATTTAAAAGAAAACCAAAAAAAAGATGAAAAATTTGATGTTACGTGATGTTAATTTAGGGTTTGTTAATCAATAATTGTCATAGTAATTTCATTTTGACTAAAAGCCAACATAACCCTAATCTTGATTAACTTTGAATTCATGAAAATTGTTGTAATTTGTAGCGATTGAGCATTTATATGATGAAACCGGAGTTTAATTTTATGATATAAAATGATTTAAAACCTGAAATTAGGGAAAAAATGATTTTACTTGTGAAAGAGAAGAAAAAAAGATACGTGGAAGGAGGGAAAAAGAAGCGGGATGTAGAAGGAGGGCACATGTTGTAATGCGGAAATCTTTTCAGACTTTGTAGGGAGTGGGTTTTTACCCTTCCTTTTCATAGGATCGTGACTCATACTTCTAATTATCTAATGTACTAACCGTAACTGAGCCATCGGACGAAATGGTGTACAGAACAGAGTTGCCTGGCAATAAGTTTTCATCCTTAAAAACGTTGAGATACTTTTCAATGGTTGCAGCATCCACATCATTATAGGTTCCATTATCTTTCCAGACCTTAACAATCTTTTCAGCCGCCGCTTCAGCAAAAAACTTACCCGTTGACGGTACCAACAATGAAACATGAATTAGTTTCTCGAAGGGTCCTGTACATAGGGTGTAAAAATAACTTTAGGTGCTAAATATTGAGAAAATGATGTTGCATTTCTATATATAACCTAAGTAATGTTGGGTATCAGTTCCATTTAAAAACCGTGTTTAAAAACTTATACTTTACAATATTAATGTTGGGTATCATATATGTACAATTGCTTAAGTATATAAATTGATTTAGCTAAACTATGATTAGATAATGAGTAATATCATTTTTTCCATTCAAGCAGGGAGGTGGTTTGTACTTTGTACACACATAATAACGATTCAAGCATACATAAATGCCCTGGCTGTACCTCATCCATTTTGAAGATCGGTTGCCGTTAACTCGAGGTTCTCGTTTAACATAGTTTGTTATGTGAAATTCAACTAAAAAATATATGCGTTCTGCATTTCAACTGTTCTAGCTTATCCAAAAGGATTTATGCGATCAGAAGTATGCTAGTTAGCTCTATCATTAAAATGAGGAATCTGGAGATGTATCAACTACCAAACGTCTAGTGCGAGTCAGTACAATGAGGACAAAGACTTGAGACTTTGAGAGCTAAATTGTATGTCTTCACATGCCTACAATAAATAACTTCTACCTTATATTAATAGTTTTGGTTATGTTAATTGTTCACATGAAGTTTTTCCTTTACACGTTTCATACAAATTAGCAGGTTTTAATTTCTAAATATAAAAACACATGCATGTCCTCGCTAAACTTTCGTCCCCTGTTCTCCTTTTTCTTATTGTGACTGTTACTTAAACCGAATCAGTGAACTCCTTCGCGATAGACGAAAGTTCCAAAGTTAGTGAAGGCTTACCATTATAGATTTCGTTGAAAAATTCATGGGAATCCAGCAACCTCGACGTCGGTTTCCATTCCAGGTCACATTAAGTGACTCAATAGCTTTTTCTTCTAAGTACAAGGCGGCCACGGCAACCTTCATGATGTTTCCTTGTATTTCCAAACGTCTCACACCTTGCATATGATATAAACGTTACATTCAAATATATGGTTTTATTGCAAGAACAATAAAACTATATGATGGAGACATAATATATGGTTATGTATAACTTGAGGACATAAATGTGGAAATACCAGCGCCTGCGAGGACCAAAGTTTTAGTTGCACTTGGAGGCTTAATGGACGATGGAAAGACGAAAGATTCGAGCTCGATACTGGTGAAGGAATGAAGCTTAGCCATGGTAGTACAAATTTGGAGCAAAAGTATGGTAGTATTAAGTTGAGTGAAGCAACTTACTTACCGGAGTATATATAGAGGAAATTCAAGTGGCAGTACTAGGCTGTGAAGCTGAAAAAAGATAAACTAAGGGTCCGTTTGGTTCGTAAATCGGTTTAGGATTTGAATTTAGATTTGGATTAGGATTTGTAGTATTTTGTTTTGATATAGGAAAGATAAATATATGTGAAAATTACTTCAGAGGCCTCTGTAGGGAGGAGTTGTCCTGCAGAGGACCTCTTTTTATCATATATCCAAAAAGGCCAAGCATTTCGCCTCAAATTTGTGCAGAAATCGTAGAAGGACACGTGTCGCTACCCCATTAATTAAACGTGAGTAATTAAAAAAAAAAAAAACAAAAAAAAAAAAAAAGTGATCGTTCAAATATGAGGCGAAATTGACAAAGGTGGGGACACGGCTGACACAAGAGGAAAAAAAACAACCATTTCACTTAAAGTTTGAGCGAATCCGACACATGGGCCCCATACTTTATGTGTTGTAATATGGAAAGAGTAAAAATAAAACTTACAAAAACCCCCTTTAACTTTATAATATTTACAACTTTTTTATATAACAAATTTTATTCATCAAATATTTAACAAATATATAGTGACTTTGATAATAAAAAAAAATCCGTCGCGAAGCTCTAAATTACGAACAAACGAGCCCAATATTATATTTTGACGTACGCACAATTTTATAAAAAATATTGAAGTTAATTATATATATCAACTATTTTGAAATTGAAAAATAAAACTTACAAAACCCACCCTTTAACTTTATAATATTTACAACTTTTTTATATAACAAACTTTATTCGTCAAATATTTAGCAAATAAATAGCGAATTTGTTAATAAAAAAAATACCGTCGCGAATAGCTTTAAATTACGAATAAAACGAGCCCAATATTAATATTCTTTTGACGTATGCACAAAAAATATTGGGCTCGTCAAAAATATCAACATTGGCTTGTTTTGTTCATAATTTAGAGCTATTCGCGACGGTATTTTTTTTATTAACAAATTCGCTATTTATTTGCTAAATATTTGACGAATAAAGTTTGTTATATAAAAAAATTATAAATATTATAAAGTTAAAGGGTGAGTATGGTAAGTTTTATTTTTCAATTTCAAATAGTTGATATATATGATCAATTTCAATATTTTTATAAAATTGTGCGTACGTCAAAAGAATATTAATATTGGCACGTTGTTCGAATTTAGAGCTCTTCGCAACGGTATTTTTTTTATTAACAAATTCACTATGTATTTGCTAAATATTTGACGAATAAAGTTTGTTATATAAAAAAGTTGTCAAATAAAAAGTTAAAGGGTGGGTTTTGTAAGTTTTATTTTTCAATTTCAAAATAGTTGATATATATAATCAACTTCAATATTTTTATAAAATTGTGCGTCGTCAAAAGAATATTAATATTAGGCTCGTTTTGTTCGTAATTTAGAGCTCTTCGCAACGGTATTTTTTTATTATCAAAGTCACTATATATTTGTTAAATATTTGATGAATAAAATTTGTTATATAAAAAAGTTGTAAATATTATAAAGTTAAAGGGTGAGTTTTGTAAGTTTTATTTTTTACTCTTTTCCATATTCCAACACATAAAAGTATGGGGCCCATGTGTCGGATTTCGCCTCAAACTTTAGGTGAAATAGTTGTTTTTTCCTCTTGTGTCAGTCGGTGTCCCCACCTTTGTCAGATTTCGCCTCATATTTGATGCGATTTACTTTTTTTTTTGTTTTTTTTTTAATTACTCACGTTTAATTAATGGGGTAGCGACACGTGTCCTTCTACGATTTCTGCACAAATTTGAGGCGAAATGCTTGGCCTTTTTGGATATATGATAAAAAGAGGTCCTCTGCAGGACAACTCCTCCCTGCAGAGGCCTCTGAAGTAATTTTCACTAAATATATTACGAGTATAAAATTAGTAAATTAATATTTTGTAAAGAATTAAATTAAAGAAAAAATTCTTAAAATAGGCCAAAAATTCATGCATGTCTATTACTTGGTTATTTATTATTATTTTTTTTTGGTCTTTTCTTATTTTGGTGCTCGACTGCTCAACTGATCGACTCCACCCATTTATTAACACATGTCACTTTGCAAGTACAAAGTTACATGAGGATCTTTTGTTTTTGATAAAATTACTAAGAGCGGAAGGGTGTGGGAATATCGCGTCGCGTCGCAGTCCGACGCTGTACCCTCGCCGTGGGCCGTCGCCACGCCGGCCTATCTCGCCGTGAATCAACTCGTCATTCTGAAGACAAAGTAAGAATCTGACAAAGCAATAATTTTATTAATTGTTAATTGTGTATGTGTGTAATATATGTGTGTAATATGTGTGAATGTGCAGGAAATTAAACAAGAAGACAATGTTTTTTCTTTTTTTTTTTTTTTTTTTTACCGGTTGGAATTGGGCTGAAAAAAAATTTATTAGTTTTTTTTTTTTTTAAAGATAAAAAAAACTTATAAAACATGTTATTTATTATTATTGTGTTATGTATTTTATTTTTATTTTGAATAAAATTAATTTAGTTTATTTGGAAAATTGAATAAAAAAAAAAAAAGGTAGTGGTGGGCCCCAAATGAAGAGGTTGAGGTTTGTTATGAGTGAGGGGGGAGGGTTGTTGTGGTTAGTTGTGGAGAAGTGGGATGATAATGTGGCGCTGAGGTGGCACTGATGAAGAGGGTGAGGCCTTGTTTTTTTTTTTGTCAGTATTAAGTTGATTTAAAAGCACGTGGGACCCTTCCCTTTTATTCCATCTGATTGGGGACATAGTAGGTTTTTTCCCCCTCTATGGATATAGATGATTTAGCAGATTTTAGTGGACCCAACTCAAAAAAATCATTAATATATTATTTGGGCCTCCATTGTTAGCACACAGACAATTTAACACAAGAAAGAAACGCCCCTGAGGCTTGTTATGACACGTAATGCTCTAATACAACCTTATGTTTTGCATTTAGAGTTAATTGCATTTTTGGTCCCTGTGGTATGGCCAAATTGAAGATTTGGTCCCTAAAACTTTGAAAGTGCACCAGAGGTCCTCATTTTCAAGTTTTCGTTGCATGTTTAGTCCCTGATCAACATAAAATGTCTAAAATGCCCTTGTCTTCTTCTTTCCTATTTTCTTTTCAGTCCATCCTTTTAGTTTCTTACATAAATGGTCCTTGTGTCTTGCCATGTTCTATAGATTTAGTCCGATTTTTTTTTATTATTATTTATTTAACTATTAATATTACATAAATGGAACAACAGTGTAATTTTCAAAAAAATTTTAAAAAAAATTAGAAAATTTTCAAAAATTTTTTTAAAAAAAAATATGAAAAATTTATTCGGAATAATTTTTGAATATTTTTTTTCGAAAAAAAATTTTTTTCGACAAAACTTTTTTGAAAATTATTTTCGAAAATAATTTCAAAAAAAAAATTGAATATCTTTTTTTGAAAAAATATATTTTTTTTTTTAAAAAAAAATTTTTTTTCGAAAATTTTATTTTTTTAAAATTTTTTCGACAAAACTTTTTTGAAAATTTTTTTCGAAAAAAATTTCAAAAAAAAAATTATTCGAAATTTTTTTTTTCAAAAAAATTTTTCTAAAATTTTTGGAAATGTTTTGAAACTTTTTAGAAAAATTGGTTTACTTATATTAGCCATTAGATAAAAAACGGATGAAAACAGATAAAGAAGGATAAAACGTAGAAAAATGGGGAAACATAAAAAAAAATGGAAAACTTTAATAAAATGAGAAATATATAAAAGGACGAAAACGTATAAAAACAGATGAAAATCTAAAAAAAAAAACAGACGAAAATGAAAAAAACAGACAAAAACATATAAAATAGGATAAAAACGTAAAAAAAACTTACGAAAACGTAAAAAAACAGACGAAAACGGATGAAAACGTAAAAAAATGATGAAAACATATAAAAACGGACGAAAACGTAAAAAACAGGATGAAACGTAAAAGGGATGAAACGTGTAAAATGGACAAAAACGTAAATACTTACGAAACGTATATAAGCGGTTGAAAGCTATAAAAACGGATGATGAAAGCAGATAAGAGCGACTAAAACGTATTAAAACGAATAAAATGTATGATAACGTAAGAAAACTAATAAAAGCGTAAGAAAAAGTTATAAAAATAGACGAAAATGTTAATATAAAGCGGAGAAATGTATAAAACGGGAATAAAACGAATGAAAATGTATAAAAGCGGATAAACCCGTATGAAAACGTAATAAACGGAAGAAACGTAGAAAGAAAATATAACGGACAAAACGTATAAAGCGTGAAGAAAGATATATAATAAAACGAACGTGGAAAAGCGAAAAATAGAACGAAAATTAAAAAATGTAAAGGAACAATATAAAATTAAAAAAAGCGAAAAAAAGAAAAACAAAAAAAAAATAAATATAAGTTAATAAAAAATATAAGACAAAAATTAGAAACAAAAATAAAATTTAAAAAGCAAGCGAAGCAAAATAAGAGAAAAGAAGAATACGAAAATTTTATTTTAATTTTATGTTGATAGATGCAGCTCTGCAAAATTTGAAAATAGGAGGATTATACGCCTTTCTTGCGCACTTGGAGAATCCGCACTCGAATTATGCATATGTTAACCAAAAATGCAATTAACTCTTGCATTTATAATTGAACATCACCTACTCTTATCTCCACCACATTCTCTACCACCATTCTCTACCATTATGCAATTTATAATTGTACACAACAAGATCGGGCCAACAACCATCATCAAAGATCTTCAAAGATCCGGCCAACAAATCCGATCCAGCCAGCAGATCAGGCCACCATTCAGTCCACCAGATCTGAAAGATGTTAGTTGATCTCGAACCATTTAAAGATCAGAAATGTTAGTGATCTATCATATCTATCATATCAGAAATCGTGGCTCCGAGTCATTGCCGGATTTAACGTCGTCGGAGTCATCTTCATCGGAATCATCGTCGCCGGAGTTATCTGTAAATTTTCTTTTACAGATCTGTTAGATCTATAAATTCTTTTTGTATATATCTGAGTTGTATAAATTTACAAGTTGCAAAAGGAACAGTATATTGAATTCGACAGTGCCTCGTCACAATATATTGCCACTATTTGAAACGATTACATTTATTCATTGTCCATTTAATAATAATGTTGTTGTGATGGTTAATTATCACAGGTAAAGTGTAGATTTTTTACACTTTATTCATTGTCACAATATATGATGTGATAGTATTTCAAACTCCGATCGTTATTATTCATCGTACACTTTATTCATTGTCCATTTACCGGTAAAGTGTAGATTTTTTAAATCTTGTTGTGTAATTTTTCTTGTTAAATTTATATAAAGTTTGTGTAATTTAGTTATATAGTTTATCTAAATTTATGTATTTTGTTGTTATAAAGTTTTTGTTAAATTTGCTATAAAGTAAGTTTGATTTTTTATGTAACTCTATTTGCTGATATTTTTGTTTTATTGTTAGTATATTGTAGTTAAATATTGTTTTGATGCTGTTGTATGTGGTCGTTATGAGGTGGTGGATGGTGGTAGGTGGAGGTAGTAACGGTGGGGTCAACAGTGGTTGTCGAGAGGTTGAGTAGTGGTGGTCGAGCGGTTGAACAGTTGATCAGTGGTGGTTGAGCAGTGGTGGTAGCGGTGGTGATGGACTGATGAAGTGGTGAGGTAGGTCGGTGGTGGAGTTATGTGGGGTGAGTGGGGTTAGGTGAAATAACTAATAAAAAAAATACTACGTAGTAATATAATATAGAAGGGGGTATTTGTAATTTCATAATTAAACAATAAAATATCTCACATAATTTTTGCACTTGCAAGGGACACGTGTCAAAAAATTAGTGTAGTTGATTAGTTGAGCAATCGAGCATGATCAAAATAAGAAAAGACCGAAAAAAGTTATCAAGTAATGGACCATGCATGAATTTTTTGTCTATTTTGAGAATTTTCTCTAAATTAAAATATATTCAATTGTAAAAATGAAGTAGAGAGATGTAGACACAGGAAATAAGTTTGTCCTCATCTTGATGCCACTTCATTATCAAATTTTCTACCATGATCCGTTCTAATAGACACTATAAGACTTCCTAGTTATCTTTGGATTTTCTTACTTAGTATTTCAAAATTATCAAACGTTTCAGTTTTATTCTTTAAAAATTTAGTCCATGTGTATCTAGAGTAATCATCCACTATTACCAAAGTGTAGAAGTTACCTCCATAACTTTGAATAGCGGATGGGCAAAATAGATCCATATGAAGTAGTTCTAGACACTTAGTAGTAGAGACCATGTTTTTAGCTTTGTGACTAGCATGGACTTGCTTTCCTACGTTACAAGCATCACAAAAATGATGTGCGTATTTTAATTTGGGTAGATCTCTTACTAGTTCTTTAGATGATAGCGATTGAAGAAGTCGCATATTGGCGTGACCTAATCTTCGATGCCATAAGGTCGAAGTATCATCCATAGAAGTAAGACAAAGTTTGTCTTTTGGTTCATTACCGATTTTAATGACATAGACTCCATGTTTTCTAATGCCTCTTCCTATAGTAATACCGTTTTTCAATATTTTACTACATGTGTCACTAAAAAGTACGTTGCACTTTTTATCACGTATTTGTCCTATACTTAGTAGGTTGAAGTTTAGGTTTTCTACGTGACATACATCGTTAATGGTTAAAGATTTGTGAGAAATTGCATCTTTACGAGATGATTTTGCTCTTGCTATTACCAAATATCACATTTCCTCCATTGAAAGATTCGTATGTGGAAAACAAGTCTTTGTTACCGGTCATGTGCTTCGTGCACCCGCTATCCTTGATCCATTCATCCGGATCTAGGCGACCTTTAAGCACACCTAAGAAAACAATTAACTCAAAATTTGGTCCCCATTTGTTCATGGGTCAATTAGTGTTATACATTTCATTCATGTTAGGCATATATGGAAAAGGTGAGAAAACATTTCATGGTGTAAAGTTTTGAAATGGAAAACCGTTTTGTACATTAGGATTCCATCCCATTTTATGGTGGTTACTTCTCGGATAAACATTATTCGGTCTTCTTATTAATGTGTTTGGTTTAGAAAACGATGGACCTTTGTTTCTCATAAAACTTTGATTTTGTTTTAGTGGAGGTGGTTGTTTGACATTTCTAACAATAACGTTGGTTGGTTTCTTCTTGTTAACAATAACAAAGTCGGTTCTAGATGATGTAGCTACATTATTTCTACTGTTTGCTGGTACAGACCCACGGATCCCTGGATTTGTACTAGACGATTCCTTTTCAAGGAGATCCGGGGGATCGTGACTGATAACTTGTTTTTCAATTGCTTTAATGAATTGTGTTTCTTTAATCTCACTATTTGATGCATTAAGTTCCTTAATACCTAAACCCTTCTGTTTATTTCTCGTTTTACTACTATATTCTCGTTTTAATACTATCAAGTATTATATAAAGAGTATTAGTACTCATTATAGCAATCTTGGAATCAAGATTATCAACTAAAGTTTGAAGTTGAACACAAAGCTCACATTCACCATCTATTTTCTTCCCTTTTTCTAAACGTTTTAATTTATCTTTTAACTCAATCACTTCCTTTTCTAAACGTTCATTTTTGTTTTTCAAAATCTTATTTTTGTTAATTACTTTTAGACTAATTTTGCACCGTTTATCATATTCACGATGCAATGATTCATCATCTAATGATGAGATACTATAATAGAGAGATTCGGGACATACCTCGTTTGAGTCATTTGCCATAAGACAAATTTCTTCGTTCTCCTCCTCACTCATTCCCCACGAACCACTTACGAACGTCTTTTGTTCGTCACGTTTGGGACACTCACTAATGAAGTGATTAGGGTCCCCACATTTAAAACATGTGCGTTCGTCCTTTGCTTTCTTGTCGTCTTTGCCTTTCCGGAACCCCTTCTTGTCGTCATATGGTTGCTTGACATATCTTCCTTTCCTTCTAAAGAACTTCTTGAAATCCCTTACCGCCATGGCGTATTCTTCATCATCACTCTCCGAAGAAGAGGTTTCTTCATCGCTTGAGACCTTCTTGGCTTTTAAGGCAAAAGATTTGTGCTTCTCTTTCTTTTCTTTTGAGGCTTCGGAGTGTTTAGCGAGGACAAGCTCATAAACCTTTAGATTGCCTATGAGTTCGTCGAGAGTGAGGATTGACAAGTCTTTGGATTCTTCGATGGCCGTCACCTTTGATCTTCACTTAGATGGAAGCGCCCTTAGATATCTCCTGACATGATTACGACTAGAAAAAGACTCATCAAGTGCTGGTAATGAAGTAATGATAGTATTAAAGTTAGCAAAAGAATTATCTATACTATCCTCATCCGATATTAAAAATTGTTCATATTGTTGAACAAATAAATCTATTTTGTTATTTTTAACTTGTTGATTTCCTTGTTTAGTTACAACTAAAGAATTCCAAATTTCTTTAGAGGTTTTAAGCATATAAATTATTTCGAATTCCTTTTTGGGTAAAGCATTATATAAAACCATTTTTGCTTCACTATTTGTGGAAAGCTTTTTCTTTTAATCGTCGGTGAGGCATTCACGAGGGATGTTTATTTTGTTGCTTGAAAGTCACCTTCAACAATGATGTATCAAAGATCAATATATTTTGACTTCACATAAGTTTCAAATCTATTTTTCCAATAAATAAAACCATTTGTTTCAAGTAGTGGAGGTCGTTTCATAGATTTGCCCTTCTTTATAATCAAAACTCATTGTGATCGAAAAGTTTTTAAAATACAATTTACTTTAAAACTTTTGTAAACCTCGCTCTTGATGCAAATTGTGAAAAACTAGAAGGGGGGTTGAATAGTTTTGCCCATTTTAAGTTTAGTTTCAAAAACTTTAGATTCGATCTTACGTGAATTCGTATGGATGGATACAAAATCAAATGATGAAAAAGTCTATGGATAATGACAAAAAAATGCATCGAACTTGACCACTTTTGTGATTATGTGTAGCCAACTATTTTTTTTTTTTCATTGTAACACAATGTAACACCCCCAAATTTGTTTAGCGGAATCATACGTGTTATTGGGAGCGTTACGAAATTGGTGAATCACAACACAAGTAATAAAGAACGGAATACATACTCCGTTTGCCTTCATAAATTAGTTTTGAAATAATATCTTACAACCTTGCTTAGATAAATGGGCACATCCCATAAAATTAGTGGTCCCAAATTTTAAAACATCAGTTTGTGTAAAAACACTTCTTTAAATACTACTACGACCATTGACCCGCTTCTTGCCTTGCCTCCATGAACATAACTTAAGCACCTGAGAAAAATATGCTAAAAAGGTCAGCTAAAAGCTGGTGAGTTCATATGTTTAGATTAAAATAGTAAGTTTGGACCATAAGCAAAGTCATATAATCATTACAACGAATATAATGATATATGGATGAATGTCTATTACGTTAGCTCTAAGTTCATGCAACCGATACTACGACAGTTTCTGTATGCTAAAAGATATCATACAATATAGGGGCCCATAGCGAGTGTTTTGTCCCTCAACACTCGATTCCGACATGATATACGTTTCGCCTTGGCCTAAGCATGGCCAACCGAACGGAGAAGTCACCCTCAATAGATCTATTTATAACATTCGCGTTTCCCAATGGGGAATTGACGGTTCATGAAAAAGGGCATTCTCTAGGGACATAAGGGCTTAGGCTAAACCACGTAATAGTAATCATGCAATAGTTTAGGTCCATAAAAGGTTTTGCATATTTCTCACCCCAAGATGTATAAAACAGTTTATCAAGTAAAAGAGGGGCTATGAGACTCACCTTAGCAAAAGTGCAATCCAAATGTGGGATCTAGTGAATGTTGTGAAGCGGCACCGACACGCGACCTAGATAAAGAGGGCAATGTTTTAGTTCATTGTTTTAGGTATCATTTACTTAAAGTAGTTCAATGGTTTTTATAATTGTATTAATACCCTACGTAAGTTGTGAAAATTGTTAAAATAGTTTTACTAGTAAGTATACAAGGTATATATATACTTTTCATGTAGACACTATAATATGATTTTGAAATCTAAAGTTAGATTTGATAAATAATTACAAGGTTCCACTAGTAAGTATATAAATGTACATATACTTATTTAAGTTGACACAAATGGTGTTGTCAAGATTATAATTTATTTATTTTCTAATTGTATTTAGAAAAATACTTGAGTTAAATTTGAAGTCTTCCAATTTTAATGGATTATAAATACTATAGCGATCTTTATACATTTATCCAGATTTGTTCTTAATATATATAGTTCTCACGAGAAGTTTACTTGACATACATTCATTTACACATTGTCGTTAAATTTTGTCGTAAACATTACTATGTGTATCATGTTTTTAAACATTGGTTGATCATGCCAAACTTTTGTATATTTGTCGTTAAGTTACAACTAGAGTACATAATTGATGCTAAGATACGTAACGAAGTGAAAAGGAAGGATAGACGATGAATGGTTTTCGTTATCTGTCGCTTGATAATTTGTCCCGGGTATCCCTTATTCGATCACAACTAGCTGTTACACATATAGCCATGGGCTGCGGCCCATCATGGGAAAAAAAACCTGGTACAAAATCTTGGGCCTGGCCCATTGTGATATTTGTAACGAGAAGGAAGGGAAGAAAGGGAGGTAGGCCCAACAGTTGCTACTATTAGAAAATTTTCTTTACTAAGTGTTATATTGTCATGTATGAATTTTTGTTTTCAAGACTTCACGTGAGCAACTCGGCTCGAGACTCTCGTTTGCTCATGCTTCCATTCGTGAAGCCGAACTCTTCGACTAGTGAGTACGACCCATCATCATGGTACTACCACAATGGAGTTGTCGACTCACTTACCTAGACTCAAGCACATCCATTGTGATGACTACCATGTACTTTATTATAGACAAGCTAACAAGGGAAGATGATTAAGCACGAGACTTGTTTCGAATAAGGTTGGCTAACATCATTAACTAAGAACATGTGTGCAAATGAGTGATGAGGCCATGCATTAGTTGAGTACTACTTCAACTTGGTCTCATCCCGTCAACCATTACGGACTTTGACAAAACATAGAATACTCGAAAAATAATTTAGCAAACGAGCACATTTGACTTGAGTTTCTCCCTAGGCATACATAGCGACTTAGACACAAGGTTTACCACTGAAATTTGAGTCACAAGGCAATAAGATACGGGCATGTCTCTCAAGTTTAAGCAAGGTTATAATCAAGGTTCGACACACTTTAAATGATATAAATGTCGACTGAAAATGTGAGTATCAACATGGGTTGCTAGTAGACTTTGTAAAACTTGACCCATCTACCTTTTTCTTGTTCCTACTCGACAGAAAGCCAAACGGACCCTTGTGAAAATGACCACTTAAGTTCATGTAACATAGATTGTTTGTCAAACCCAAAGATTATATCATGTAAAACTCAACTTTTCTAATTCTTTTCTTGGTTATACAATTCGACAGGAGACTCGAACACAACACCAAATTTTCGACAACAAACATTTTAACAAGTAAAGATTAGAGCAAAACTCAACATAGCAACCAAGCAATTTTTATTAACGCGTCAACTATAGAACAATTTCCTTGATACAAGATACCAAACTTGACATCAAAATAACAACATAAAACATTACAACAAGAAGAATTAATAACCTTAATTCGAAAGTGATGGGTGAGGGACGAAAGTTGCTTTGTGGGTTTCGAACCAAACGACTCTTGATTTAGCTCCAAAACACTTCCAATTGCAAAACCCCCAAATCAATTTTTGAAAAACCTAAGTTTCACAAACCCTAGTTTTTGGTAAAATTGATGAGGAACTGGGTTTGGGGCGTTTGCATCTCTACTAGAGATAAAGGAAGTATCTTGGGAAGGAGCTTGACCATCTCTCTTCTTGGTGTTTTGGATTGAAGCCGAATTTAGATAACTTCCAAATCCTAGAATATCTTGGACTTTGGCTCAAGGTAGATACAATGGAAGATATGCTTCTCTTGGATGATTTTATCTTGATTCTTCTTGGATTCATTCAAGGGTAGTGGCATCAAAGGAGGGATTGAGAGACAAAAACTTTCATGGTTTTGGTAAGAAAGAGAAGAATAGGATGGAAGAAACATGTTGGGTTTTCCTCTTTGGGAGATTCGACCTACCAAGGAGGGTGTAGGTCTAGAGGTTGAAGAAGAGGATTTGATATCTTCATTCTCTGCTTTTGTCTTGTCGTGTATGGGAAGAGAAAACAAAGGGTGTATGTCTCAAAGTTTTATACAAGGTTTTCTTTTAAAAGTAATACAAATAAATGTGTGTGCATATGTAATTTATACTTATGATTTATTTGTGTACATGTATGTATTTGTGTTACATTTATATTTTAATTGCGTTTGAGTCTTATAGAGGTTTTATTTAAGTGCGTGTGTTAAGTACTTTGTGTCCCGCGATATTAAATTGTGAAGTATCATTGTTTGAAAATTTTTATAACGTAATATCTTATAGTTATGCATCGGAGATATTATTATCTTTGTAATATTTTTCATTACGGAAGTTTGTCATTTGTTTTATCAAGCCCTTATCATAGTGTCGGTATGCATGCATGTCGGTCCACTGGGGAAAACGAGGTAACCTCTCGTCTTACAATTTAATCATAAGACAAAATGAAATGAAATATTCATAAAATGATATGGATGCAAACGTGATGCAATAGTCTATCAGTGTGCGAGTTAACTACTTAAATGATCAGGCAAAGCTTATGCATGCTTAATGACTTATGCTTAGTAATAATAAATTACTAATTATTAGTTAAATTTTAGTGAAAATTTACCGTGTGTCACATCCTCCCGCCTTAGAAGAAAAACCGTCCTCGGTTTTCAGTTAGGATTACTTGCTGAAGTAGAGAAATGTGTGGGTATTTACGTTTGAATTGGTCTTCACGTTCCCACGTGTATTCTGGACCTCTTTGAGAGTTCCAGCGGACTTTGGCGATAGGAATGCGGCTTTGCTTAAGCCGTTTGATCTCTCTATCCATAATTTCAATGGGTTCCTCGACAAATTTCAATCTTTCGTCAACTTGGATTTCTTCCAAAGGAATAGCAAGAGTTTCGTCGGAAATACATTTCTTCAAGTTGCATACGTGAAACACGTTGTTACCTGAGCTTAGTTCGTGTGGTAATTCAAGTCGGTATGCCACCGGTCCGATTCTTGCGAGAATTTTGAAAGGTCCAATGTAACGAGGATTTAACTTTCCACGTTTTCCGAAACGGATTACGCCTTTCCATGGCGCAACTTTGAGCATAACTTTATCTCCCACTTAAAACTCAAGTGGTTTCCTTCTTTTATCCGCGTAGCTCTTTTGACGGTCACGAGCTGCTGCAGTCGGTTTTGATTTGCACAATCTTCTCAGTAGTTTCTTGAATTAACTCCGGACGATAAGTTGACTTTCTCTAACTTCAGCCCAACACACAGGTGATCTACACTTCCGACCATAGAGTGCTTCATATGGTGCGGCTTTGATGCTTGTGTGATAGCTGTTATTGTAAGAAAACTCGGCTAATGGCAAGTGCTTATCCCGCCATTTCAAAGTCTATCACACATGCTCTTAGCATATCCTCCAGTGTTTGAATTGTTCTTTCGCTTTGACCATCAGTCTGAGGATGGTAAGCGGTGCTCATGTCGAGGTTAGATCCTAAGGCATCTTGAAGCGATTTCCAGAAATTTGAGGTGAAACGGCTATCTCTGTCCAAGATGATGGAGATTGGTACACCATGACGCGCGATGATTTCCTTCAGGTATAGTTGTGCAAGTTTGTCCATTCTGTCACTTTATTTCATTGGTAGAAAATGTGTTGACTTGGTGAGACGGTCAACTATTACCCAAATAGTGTCGTAGCCTTTAGAGGTTTTTGGTAGCTTAGTGATAAAGTACATTGTTATACGTTCCCATTTCCATTCGGGAATTTCGGGTTGTACTAGTAGACACGAGGGTCTCGATGTTCGACTTTGACTTTTGAACAGGTTAAACACCGGCTGACATATGTTGCAATGTCGGCTTTCATGTTTGGCCACTGTACAATTTCTTGATCAAGATACATCTTGTCGAATCCTGGGTGGATGGAGTATTTAGACTTGTGGGATTCGTGCATAATAGTATCGCGAATTCCCCCGTAAAGTGGAATCCAACCGCTTCCTTGAAACACAAGATTCCGTCCGACCTTTTACGAATCCATTTTCACTTTCGGCATTCGTAAAGGTTCTCATTCGGACGGTTTTCTTCCTTGAGTTCTTCTGTTTGTGCTTCCAGAATCTTGGATGGAAGAGGTGAACTGATTGTCATACCCAAAGATCTGACTCTAAGAGGTTTTGGTCGCTCTTTTCTACTCGAGCATCGAACTACATTCGCTTTACCCGGATGGTAACGAATCTCGTAGTCGTAATCACTGAGTAACTCCAACCATCGGCGTTGTCTCATGTTCAGTTCTTTTTTATCCAAAATGTGTTGTAGGCTTTTGTGATCGGTGTATACGACACACTTCGTGCCATATAAATAGTGTCTCCAAATTCTGAGTGCGAACACAACTGATCCTAACTCCAGGTCGTGCGTTGTGTAATTTTTCTCGTGAGTCTTCAATTGGCGAGAGGCGTATGCTATCACCTTCTCTCTTTGCATTAACACCGCTCCTAGCCCCTTGTGTGAAGCGTCGCAATAAACAACAAAGTCTTCACTACCTTCGGGTAAGGCCAGAATAGGTGCACTACACAACTTTTCTTTAAGGAGTTGAAAAGCTTCTTCTTCTTTTTCTCCCAGTCAAACTTGGTGTTTTTAAGGTTAGCTTGGTTAAGGATTTGGCAATCTTTGAGAAACCTTCAATGAATCTTCTGTAGTATCCAGCGAGTCCTAAGAATTGGCGTATTTCAGTAGGTGTTGTGGGTGTCGCCCAATCCCTTATTGACTCGATCTTAGCGGGATCTACATGAATACCTGGTGTCAATCACATGACCTAAGAATTGCACGTCGATATCCAAAACTCACACTTCGAGAACTTTGCATACAGTTCTTCCTTCTTCAACAATTCCAAGATCAATCTAAGATGCTCCTCGTGTTCTTTCACGTTCTTGAAATAAATTAGGATATCGTCAATGAATACGATCACAAATTTATCCAGGTAGGGTTTACACACTCGGTTCATGAGGTCCATGAACACAGCTGGCGCATTGGTTAACCCAAAAGGCATGACTTGAAACTCGTAATGTCCATAACGAGTTAGAAGGCGATTTTGGGAATGTCTTCTTCCTGAACTCTTAGTTGATGATATCCGGACCTTAAGTCGATTTTTGAATAAACACTTGAACCACGAAGTTGATCGAATAAGTCATCGATCCTCAGGAGTGGGTAACGGTTCTTAATGGTTAGTTTATTCAACTCACGATAGTCAATGCACATCCTAAAAGTTTCGTCTTTCTTCTTGACGAATAGGACTGGTACTCCCCAGGGTGATGAGCTCGGTCTAATGAACCCTTTTTCCGCAAGTTCCGACAACTGGTATGATAACTCCTGGAGTTCCGTTGGAGCTAATCGATAAGGTGCTCTTGCCACTGGTGCGGCACCGGGCACTAAATCGATTTGAAATTCAACCTGTCTGGTTGGCGGAAGTCCTGGCAAGTCTTCAGGAAATTCTCTCACTATTGGTACGTCTTCCAGACGTTTTTCTTCCTTTTCTTTTTCGTCCTTTCCGGTGACTTGTGCTAAGAAGATGTGGCATCCTTCCTAGATACACCTCAACACCTTGGTACAGGAAATGACATGCAGTCTTGAAGCGTTACTTCTATCACTTCTGTCTCCTTCTATAGTTAAGACTTCATCTCCATAGGGTACTTGGACAAGCTTCTCGTCACAAATGATGGCAGCATGGTATTTTGATAACCAATCCATCCCGATGATGACGTCGAAACTGCCCAATTCTACTGGTATCAAGTCGATATTGAATGGGTGGTTTAACAGATTCAGGGTGCAACCTCTTATGATGGTATCTACCCTTTCTATGTTACCGTTAGCTAGTTCCACATTGTACTCATTTCCTAATGCAGTTGGGGCAATATCGAGTAGTGGACTAAATGCATTAGAAACAAAACTCCTATCGGCTCCCGTATCAAACAATATGGATGCATAGCGGTTATTTATAAGGAACGTACCCATCACAACATTCGGTCTTCCGAGCTTCCACTTTGGTCACGATAGACTCTTCCACGCGCTCCTTCGCCATTTCCTGATTACTTGGCTGTCCAACATTTCCATGAACCGCCATTTCCATGGCTTCTGGATTTTGCCTTGATTTCCTCCATTGTCTTGGTTCCTGGTCTTTCGGCATTCATTCTTATAATGCCCTTTCTCACCACAACCAAAGCAAGTTATAGCAGCTTTGGGTCCTGAGCGGTGTGTTTGAACCGTCGCTAATGACTTGGACCGCAGTTTTCTGGTCAAGTGTCCGATTTTGCTTACGGCACTTGATCTGTACACTCGTCCTTTCGCGATGCAGAGTGCGTCGGTTACACAGTGGCGAAGTCCCTGCGTACGGTTTCCTTTCTTCAATCCCAGCTGCATATGCTCTAGCAACATTTTGCCTTTTGTTATTATTGTTGCTGTTGTTCCCACTTTTGTTGCCACGGTACCCATTGTTGTTGTAGCTTTGGGAGTGGTCATCCCATTTCCTCTTATTGTCAACCACTTTGTCCATGGAGTCCTCAATTACTTGGTCCATGAGTTTGTTGGCTACTTCGATGGTTTCGTGAAGATCGCACCTTAGAAGTGGTGACATTGCCCTTGATAGATTGGGCGGTCCTCCGATGTACCTCTCCAACAATCGAGTCTCAGTTTGAACCATTTCAGGGCACAACAAGGCTAGTTCTTGAAAACGCTGGTTATAAGCAACCATATTGGTGCCTTGAACTTTGAGGTTCCAAAACTCATGCTCGAGTTTCTTGATCTCATTACGAGGGCGTACTTTGAAGTACCATTTCCTTGAAGTTCTCCCATGGCATGGCATAGGCGACATCGATACTAGCAGATTTCAGAAAATTGTTCCACCAGGTCAAGGCAGCATCTGTGAAAGTGAATGATGCGTACTTAACCTTAGACTCTTCTTCACAATTGCAGATTCGGAACACAGTCTCGAGCTTCTCGATCCATCTAGTCAGACCGACAGCTCCTTTGGTTCCACTAAAGCCTCCAGTCATGGTCTTACAAAAGTCCTGATAGGTACAAGTGCGGCTGTGGGTGGGTGGCCTCGAAGTTCCAGCATTAGTAGATGAGTGGTTTGCCGCAGCTAAAGCGGCGTTCACTCGCTCATTGACTAGTTGATCTATCATGGCTTGATTCATGGTGGGTTGAATTGGAGTAGCCCTAACAGGAGTAGTGGCTTCAGCAGTCTGATCGCCTGTGACTCTGTTTGGAATAGCAGCGTTTGCAGCTTGGTTGCGAGTAACTCTCGCTGGAATAGGAGCATTGGAAGCTCCACCATGGTTGGTACGGTTCGATCTTCGTTTTGGTGGCATTTCTGCAGCAAGAAAGGTGATGAGATATAAAACCTTTTAAACAAGGTAAGTGCCAAGCAATAGTGTAGTTTTCGCAGATAGATCATATGAGCAATCTATAAAAGAAAGGACAATTGGATAGGAAAATAAGTTTGACATAGATAGAATTTCGGTTACAAGGTTCCTAAAGTACATGATGAGATACCATATGGAATACCACTGAAATACAACGGGAATACAACGGAAATACAACGGAAATACCACGGAAATACAACTGAAGTACAAGAGTAATAACTAACACTAACTGTTATAATCTAGTTTAGTGTGATACATCATGCAATAAGATCTAAGGATGTCCACGCTCGGTACGTAGTCGCTCAATGGTAGCAACTAACTCTCGCTGCGTATCCTCCAAACTAGCGATGCGTCTCATCTGAGAGGCCAGCATGGACTCCAAACCTGTGGTCCTCTGCCACTCCTCTCGGCAAGATCTCTAGCCATCCACTGGATGCGCTCTAGCTCCTCAAGTCGGCCGTGCATACGGGCTTGACCTCTGCCCAAGGCCTGTGTCCTGCTATCCAACTCTCTGTCCTAACCCAAATGGTGCATCAATGTCCATGTCATCGCTCAATCTCTAAGCCATCCTGGAGCTCTATCCTAACTCCTGAATACTCTGGACAATCTCCACCCCCGTGTACTCATATCTGCTGCTATGCTAACATGTCCAGGGACACTCTCAATCGGCATAGGCTCGGGTAGCTCCTCCTCGGGATCCTCTTCCGGTCTTCCTCCTGAGTAGGAATCAGTAGCTCTCCGAGTCGGTGAGGTGGTGACTCGTGGATGATGGTGTCGTGACTCGAAGTAGTGGAAGGACCCATGTAAGTGGCGAGGTCATCCGAGAGGCTAGTGCGGCATGAATGAATACCGCTCTCAATATCCGTGTACTCTCACAATCATGCGGGGTTTTCGCCTGCGTGTCAACAAAGCTGATGGAGCGGTGGTAAGAGTCGGCATGATGGAGTAGGTGCAATAACCGGCTGAGCTGCTAGAGTGGCCTGAATGTGCGGATCTATGGCCAAGTGTGCAAGTGATGGATGGTAGGTGAGTGAGCAAGTAGGATGTCCTCTGAACATCGTGAGGGAAATTTTAGTGAAGGCATGGTCTTTGACAAGACGGTGCATATGTGTAAGTATGTGGAAAAATATACTCATGATGAATATGAAATAGTGCATTAGTAAATAGGAAATAAAGCATGCAATCCTATTTAAATGAATTCTAAGTAGTATGTCAAGTAAGGCAAGCGGCAACTGACGGTTAGTAGTATGATGTTTTTGTAAAACGTAGTTATAGTTTAGGATTTATATGTACCTAGTTCTCTATAACCTTGGCTCTGATGCCAATCTGTAACACCCCCAAATTTGTTTAGCGGAAGCATACGTGTTATTGGGAGCGTTACGAAATTGGTGAATCACAACACAAGTAATAAAGAACGGAATACATACTCCGTTTGCCTTCATAAATTAGTTTTGAAATAATATCTTACAACCTTCTTTAGATAAATGGGCACATCCCATAAAATTAGTGGTCCCAAATTTTAAAACATCAGTTTGTGTAAAAACACTTCTTTAAATACTACTACGACCATTGACCCGCTTCTTGCCTTGCCTCCATGAACATAACTTAAGCACACTGAAAAATATGCTAAAAGTTCAGCTAAAAGCTGGTGAGTTCATAGGTTTAGATTAAAATAGTAAGTTTGGACCATAAGCAAAGTCATATAATCATTACAACGAATATAATGATATATGGATGAATGTCTATTACGTTAGCTCTAAGTTCATGCAACCGATACTACGACGGTTTTTGTATGCTAAAAGATTTCATACAATATAGGGGCCCATAGCGAGTGTTTTGTCCCTCAACACTCGATTCCGACATGATATACGTTTCGCCTTGGCCTAAGCATGGCCAACCGAACGGAGGAGTCACCCTCAATAGATCTATTTATAACATTCGTTTCCTAATGGAGAATTGACGGTTCATGAAAAAGGGCATTCTCTAGGGACATAAGGGCTTAGGCTAAACCACGTAATAGTAATCATGCAATAGTTTAGGTCCATAAAAGGTTTTGCATATTTCTCACCCCAAGATGTATAAAACAATTTATCAAGTAAAAGAGGGGCTATGAGACTCACCTTAGCAAAAGTGCAATCCAAATGTGGGATCTAGTGAATGTTGTGAAGCGGCACCGACACGCGACCTAGATAAAGAGGGCAATGTTTTAGTTCATTGTTTTAGGTATCATTTACTTAAAGTATTTCAATGGTTTTTATAATTGTATTAATACCCTACGTAAGTTGTGAAAATTGTTAAAATAGTTTTACTAGTAAGTATACAAGGTATATATACTTTTCATGTAGACACTATAATATGATTTTGAAATCTAAAGTTAGATTTGATAAATAATTACAAGGTTCCACTAGTAAGTATATAAATGTACATATACTTATTTAAGTTGACACAAATGGTGTTGTCAAGATTATAATTAATTTATTTTCTAATTGTATTTAGAAAAATACTTGAGTTAAATTTGAAGTCTTCCAATTTTAATGGATTATAAATACTATAGCGATCTTTATACATTTATCCAGATTTGTTCTTAATATATATAGTTCTCACGAGAAGTTTACTTGACATACATTCATTTACACATTGTCGTTAAATTTTGTCGTAAACATTACTATGTGTATCATGTTTTTAAACATTGGTTGATCATGCCAAACTTTTGTATATTTGTCGTTAAGTTACAACTAGAGTACATAATTGATGCTAAGACGATACGTAACGAAGTGAAAAGGAAGGATAGACGATGAATGGTTTTCGTTATCTGTCGCTTGATAATTTGTCCCGGGTATCCCTTATTCGATCACAACTAGCTGTTACACATATAACCATGGGTTGCGGCCCATCATGAAAAAAAAACCTGGTACAAAATCTTGGGCCTGGCCCATTGTGATATTTGTAACGAGAAGGAAGGGAAGAAAGGGAGGTAGGCCCAACAGTTGCTACTACATCTTGCTAACAGAAGTTTTAGAAAATTTTCTTTACTAAGTGTTATATTGTCATGTATGAATTTTTGTTTTCAAGACTTCACGTGAGCAACTCGGCTCGAGACTCTTGTTTGCTCATGCTTCCATTCGTGAAGCCGAACTCTTCGACTAGTGAGTACGACCCATCATCATGGTACTACCACAATGGAGTTGTCGACTCACTTACCTAGACTCAAGCACATCCATTGTGATGACTACCATGTACTTTATTATAGACAAGCTAACAAGGGAAGATGATTAAGCACGAGACTTGTTTCGAATAAGGTTGGCTAACATCATTAACTAAGAAGATGTGTGCAAATGAGTGATGAGGCCATGCATTAGTTGAGTACTACTTCAACTTGGTCTCATCCCGTCGACCATTACGGACTTTGACAAAACATAGAATACTCGAAAAATAATTTAGCAAACGAGCACATTTGACTTGAGTTTCTACCTAGGCATACATAGCGACTTAGACACAAGGTTTACCACTGAAATTTGAGTCACAAGGCAATAAGATACGGGCATGTCTCTCAAGTTTAAGCAAGGTTATAATCAAGGTTCGACACACTTTAAATGATATAAATGTCGACTGAAAATGTGAGTATCAACATGGGTTGCTAGTAGACTTTGTAAAACTTGACCCATCTACCTTTTTCTTGTTCCCTACTCTCGACAGAAAGCCAAACGGACCCTTGTGCAAATGACCACTTAAGTTCATGTAACATAGATTGTTTGTCAAACCCAAAGATTATATCATGTAAAACTCAACTTTTCTAATTCTTTTCTTGGTTATACAATTCGACAGGAGACTCGAACACAACACCTAATTTTCGACAACAAACATTTTAACAAGTAAAGATTAGAGCAAAACTCAACATAGCAACCAAGCAATTTTTATTAACGCGTCAACTATAGAACAATTTCCTTGATACAAGATACCAAGCTTGACATCAAAATAACAACATAAAACATTACAACAAGAAGAATTAATAACCTTAATTCGAAAGTGATGGGTGAGGGACGAAAGTTGCTTCGTGGGTTTCGAACCAAACGACTCTTGATTTAGCTCCAAAACACTACCAATTGCAAAACCCCCAAATCAATTTTTGAAAACCCAAATTTTCACAAACCCTAGTTTTTGGTAAAATTGATGAGGAACTGGGTTTGGGGCGTTTGCATCTCTACTAGAGATAAAGGAAGTATCTTGGGAAGGAGCTTGACCATCTCTCTTCTTGGTGTTTTGGATTGAAGCCGAATTTAGATAACTTCCAAATCCTAGAATATCTTGGACTTTGGCTCAAGGTAGATACAATGGAAGATATGCTTCTCTTGGATGATTTTATCTTGATTCTTCTTGGATTCATTCGAAGGGTAGCCGGCGCATCAAAGGAGGGGATTGAGAGACAAAAACTTTCATGGTTTTGGTAAGAGAGAGGAGAATATGATGGAAGAAACATGTTGGGTTTTCCTCTTTGGGAGATTCGGCCTACTAGAGCAGTCTTGAGGTTGAAGATGAAGATTTGATATCTTCATTCTCTGCTTTTTGTTTTGTCGTGTATGGGAAGAGAAAACAAAGGGTGTATGTCTCAAAGTTTTATACAAGGTTTTCTTTTAAAAGTAATACAAATAAATGTGTGTGTATATGTAATTTATACTTATGATTTATTTGTGTACATGTATGTATTTGTGTTACATTTATATTTTAATTGTGTTTGAGTCTTATAGAGGTTTTTATTTAAGTGCAAGTGTGTTAAGTACTTTGTGTCCCGCGATGTTAAATTGTGACCGAAGTATCATTGTTTGAAAATTTTTATAACGTAATATCTTATAGTTACGCATCGGAGATATTATTATCTTTGTAATATTTTTCATTACGGAAGTTTGTCATTTGTTTTATCAAGCCCTTATCATAGTGTCGGTACGCGTGCAGTGTCGGTCACAGGGGAAAACGAGATAACCTCTCGTCTTACAATTTAATCATAAGACAAAATGAAATGAAATATTCATAAAATGATATGGATGCAAACGTGATGCAATAGTCTACTGTGTGCGACTTAACTACTCAAATGATCAGGCAAAGCTTATGCATGCTTAATGACTTATGCTTAGTAATAATAAATTACTAATTATTAGTTAAATTTTAGTGAAAATTTACCGTGTGTCACACACAAACCTTTTGAATTTGTGTTATTGTATGTACTCTTTCGAGCGTGTCCCAACACTTGGAGGTGTTACACATCGACTTCCAACTCATTTCCCCACTATTACTTTTTAGGGATAATGACAAAAAAATGTATCGAACTTGACCACTTTTGTGATTGTATGTAGCTATCTAATTTTTTTTGTCATTGTATACATCCAGTCAATCTAAACTTGGCATCGTTAGTCCTTTATATTAACGGCCGTTAGTACATAACTTAAAATTCCGTTTTCTTATGTTTTTATACGTTTTCATCCGTTTTTATATGTTTTCATCTATTTTCTTATACGTGTTCGTCCGTTTTTATATGTGTTCGTCCGTTTTTATATAAAATGTAAAATCCATTTTTTACGTTTTATACGTTTTCATTTTTTTTTGTGCGTTTTTGTCCGTTTTCTTTTGTTTTCATCCGTTTTCTTACGTTTTTATACATGTTCGTCCATTTTTATACGTTTTCGTCCGTTTGTATATGTTTTCATCCGTTTTCTTAAGTTTTTATACATGTTCGTCCATTTTAATATGTTTTTGTCCGTTTTTATATTTTTCATCCGTTTTTGTACGTTTTTATACGTGTTTGTACATTTGTATACGTGTTCGTATGTAAACGTATAAAAACGTATGATAGCGAACAAAAACGTATAAAACGAAAGAAAACATGTAAAAACGAATGAAAATGCATAAAAATGAACGAAAACGTATAAAAACATAAGAAAACAGGTGAAACCGTATAACAACGTATAAAAACGGATGAAAACCTATAAAAACGGACGAAAAAGTATAAAAGCGGACGAACACATATAAAAACGGACGAACACGTATAAGAAAATAAAGAAAATGGATGAAAACATATAAAAACGGATGAAAACGTATAAAAACGAATGAAAACGTATGAAACGTAAGAAAATGGAATTTTAAGTTATGTACTAACGGTCGTTAGTATAAAGGACTAACGATGCCAAGTTTAGCTTGACTGGATGCATAAAATGACAAAAAAAAAATAAAAAATAGACGGCTACATACAATCACAAAAATGGTCAAGTTCGATTAATTTTTTTTGTTATTATCTCTAAAAAATAATAGTGGGGAAATGAGTTGGCAGTCGATGTGTAACAACTGGATGAGTTGGCAATCCAAGTGTTGGGACACGCTGGGAAAAGTACATACAATAACACATATTCAAAAGGTTTGTGTTACAATGAAAAAAAATAGCTGGCTATACACAATTACAGAAGTGATCAAATTCGATGTATTTTTTTGTCATTATCCCAAAAGTCTATTCACAAAAGCAACCAATTGATAATAATAATTTGAAGTACCTACTTTTTTTTTTTTTCATTTCCTCACAAACTCAACTCAAGTGTAAGAAAAAATTTAGTAAATCAACTTAGATTGGTAAATAAAAAATTAAGTGTGTTTAAAATTAAAACTAGTCACTATTTATACATAATTTTTTAAGTTGGTTAAATGATGAATTAAAGATTAATAAGTTTCAAAGTAAATTGGCTAGAAGTAAGTGAAAAAATAGTTGGTTGAAAATGTTAATTATTTAAGTTGATTTGTTTGATGGTCAAAAGTTGGTTGAAAATCACGATGCATTTACAAATTAACAGGTTCACAAAACCTGAGATTGAAAAATAGGTCAAAAGTTGTTGAAATGAGGTTTAAATCATGGGACTCAATAAAAACAAGCTTATATATTTTTGACTTTTTTATTGAAAAACCAAAATAATTAACTAATCATTGACTTGTTACATTAAACAAATCAGCATGATTAGTGTTATCATTATATTTGTTTTTATTTTTCACTAAAATTATCATATCATTATCTATACTACTATATAAAGTGTTTGAGACTTTCTTTAAAAGGAAGTCTTAAAAAAATAAGTCTACACACTTACTATAAAAGGAAGACTTAAAATTCAATACATCACATTATTCAATGCACATAATTTTCAGACGTACAAGACAAGAAACATAGTGTACACCACTTTAATGCACATAATAAAAAACAGAACACCTCATTAATGCTATTCAATATAGTCAATTAATTTACTGGTCAATAAATATAATTAATACAGTTATTAAAACACTCCTTACATAAGAAATACAAATTATCAAACATATTGTACAGCCAAATTAAACACAATTCCTGCATTAAATGTCACTAATACAAATAATAAAGCACATTATACAAATATTCAATCTCGAACGGGCAACGGGCCAAATGGGCTTGAGCCCGAACGGTCCCGAGCCCGAACGGGCACGGGCTAAATGAAATTATTGATATTTGTTTTGTCAAAAAGAACATAAAAAAAAGAAGATGTCGGTCGTCTTACTGCGCTTAAAACGTCACATGAAAAGTATTTGTTCGCTATAAAAATAGTCATCGGGTACCCGCCGCCGCGTTGCGCGGGTACCCTTCTACACTACAAGAAAAATGGTTTTTTGGGACGAACCTTTTGGGAACGGCCACAAATGTGTGCCAAATACAAGTATTAGGTATTTGGAACCAGCATCAAAAAGTCGTTCCAAATACATACGTATTTGAGACGGTTAAATAAAACAATGCCAAATTCATATGTATTTGGAACGCTTTATAAAAACCATGCCAACAAGGTACGTATTTGGAACGCTTTAAAGACCCCGCTGTTGGTGCAAATGATAACTAAGGTCTCCTCCATGTTTTAATGATGAAAAATATATATTCGAAAACACTTAAGATCACGAACTATAACCAAAAACAAACATCACGGACCTCGGCGCCTATTCATTTCGTCGGGGTCTGGGTCCGTGTGTTTTTTGTTTCTCCAAGTCAGCTTTTGTTTGTTTATATTTGTATATCGTAACTTATTATTATATAATTTCACTTAAATGTGTATACTTAAACGAATGAACACACCCAATAAGTTTTAGTACTTCCGCTGTCCCAAAATAAGTGTCTAGTTTGATTTTTCAGAGTCAAACTGGTTCAACTTTGACATTAAATATTTTTTTGGTGTTATATAATACTTCATGATAAATTATACCAGTGAAAAAGTACACTTATAACCCAATCCATTCAGATATTTAGCATCAAGTATTATGTAACACCCGTAAAAATAGATAAGGTCAAAGTTAAACCAGTTTGACTCTGAAAAAAGTTAAACTGGACACTTATTTTGGGACAGAGGTTGTATTTTTTTAAACATCTTGTGCTATTTTTTTTACATTTATTTATGTTTGTTCGTTTAGCGTCTAATTGAACATAAACGAACAAGGACAAAAAATATTTCTTAATGAACGAACATGAACAAGAGAATTCGTCCATTTTAGTAGTCGTATCCATTCATTTGCCCTGTAAACGAAAGAACATAAACAAAGTCTTGTTTTTGTTCATTTGGTTTATTTACTGACCTTAGCGAAAACATTGATTTGTCATTGCAGGTAGAGGTTTTGGATTCCAGTCTCGTTGAAAATATGTGAGATAGAATTTGTGAGATAGGTAGTGTAAACTATAAAAAAAATGCCATTCTAAAAAAAATTGCAAGTAGAATTTGTGGCACATAAAAAATTTCTTCCATTATATGTTTTTAAACATATAACAAGTGTGACTAGGGTGTTATAAAAGCCATTCGACTGAACCGAATATGGCTATTCGGGTCGTGTCAATTGGGCTCAAAATTTATATTCGGGTCAACCCGCATTAACCCGAGTTCTAAACAAGATCGAGTTCGAGTTTAAAATATGTATCTTACTCGGGTTCGAGTCAACCCGAGTGACCCGAGTTTGATTTTTTTCTTTCTAATTTTTATATATTTCAAGTTGGAATACCAAAATTGTATCATTTTTAAACGGCTTAGACTCAAATCCGAGTTGACCCGACTCGAATGACCCGAGTTTTAAATAAGATCGGGTTCAGATATATTTTTTGAGCCTTGACCAGAATTGATCCGACCCGATTGACCCGAACCCGACTGGGTCAACCCGAAGTGTGGCACCAATGCCAAAATTCACTTTAAAAAATTTCATAATAAATGTGGCATCAATACCAAATTCATTTTAAAATTTTGGTCTAGTTTATTTTTTCTTAAATCCCTCCACGCCTCCCTTCAGTTTTATGGAAATCCCTAATCTAATACGGAGGCGGAGGCGCACATCATTGGCTCATCTATTCTCATGTAAGAAGATTTCTTCTTTAATATATGCTCAATTTGATTATTACTTATTTGTTGCTTCACATTATAGCAGTTAACAAATTGGTCAGATTTAAGAAATCAATTCTTATATGTGAATTAGTTACCGCACAACTAATTTAATATTTATTTATTTAGGTATTATTGATTTCAATTGTTTTGTAATTTGGCTATATGGCTTTTACCATCTATAGTTATTTAGATTCCAATTGTTAATATTTTGATCATAGTTCAGTTATACATGAAAAGGCATCTCCAATTTTGCAAAGACTGGTCACAAACTCACAATAGACAAAAGATTGTTGCTATCAAAGAATATGAAGTTGGTGAGGCCTGATGCAGTCATCGAGTTCATTCACTTTGTTCCAAAATTTAGTTCATCATTCGGCATGTGGTTTTTATAAGGACCTTTTTAGTACCATGTATATCTGATGTTTAAGGGTATACAAAGAAGTTAATAAACTTTCAAAAAAATTTGTCCTAAGTCACTAATGTTTATCTTCTGTCATCTAGGTTACTACACTTCACGGGTTTTTCACATATGTTACTAAACCTTTTTATATGTGCCACCCTAGTCACTACATGGAAGGGCAACCGGTTGTAGTATGCCACGTACGATACCTATACAAACAAGTCACTAAACTTTGCGAAAAATTTGTCCTAAGTCACTAACGTTTCATTTCTGTCATCTAAGGTACTCAACTAAACGAGTTGTTAAATATGTTACTGAACCTTTAAAATATGTTTTCGTCCGTTTTTTTTACGGTTTCGTCCGTTTTCATCCCCTTTTTACGTTTTTATTCGTTTTCAACCGTTTTTATACGTTTTCATTCGTTTTTTTTACGTTTTCATCTTTTTTTTACGTTTTCGTCCGTTATTATACGTTTTTGTCCGTTCTTATATGTTTTATACAAATTTTAAAAGTTTTTATTCGTTTTCATCCGTTTTATACGTTTTCATACGTTTTTATCCGTTTTCGTCTGTTTTTCTTACGTTTTTGCCTATTTTCTTATGTTTTCTTACGTTTTCATCCGTTTTTTATGTTATCATACTATTTCGTCCCTTTGTTAACGTTTTTATACGTTTTCGTCTATTTTCATACGTTTTTTGTACATTTTCGCCTGTTTTTTTATGTTTTCAAACATTTTCGTCCATTTTTCTTATGTTTTTGCCCGTTTTTCTATGTTTCATTCGTTTTCGTCCCTTTTTTATGTTAGAAACATAAGAAAATAGGCGAAAACGTAAGAAAATTGGACGAAAACGTAAGAAAAACGGACGAAAACGTATAAAAACGGATGAAAACGAATAAAAACGTATAAAAATGTATAAAACCATATAAAAACGGACAAAAACGTATAAAAACGGATGAAAACATAAAAACGTATAAAAATTGTATAATGACGTAAAAAATGGGACAAAAACGGACGAAAACGTAAAAAACAAACAAAAACGTATAAAAACGAATGAAAATGAATAAAAACGTATAAAAGGTGTATAAAATCGTATAAAACGTATAATTTTAAAGGTTCAGTAACATGTTTAAACAACTCCGTGACACCCGACTAACCACAAGGACCGTTTTGTACTAAAAAAATGTGCAATGTCATCATTTTAAAGGTTCAGTAACATGTGCCACAACTTGTAAAGTTTAGTACCTTAGATGACAGGAATGAAACATTAGTGACTTAGGACAAATTCTTCGCAAAGTTTAGTGACTTATTTGTATATTAACCCATTAAGGTCAATTTACACGTCAGCTTTGAACCGGTAACAATAGGTTGCAAAACTAGTGGTATCCAATATAATTTGAACCGGTAACAATAGGTTGCAAAACTAGTGGTATCCAATATAACCGGTTACGTGAAGTATAGTAACTTAGATGACAGAAGATAAACATTAGTGACTTAGGACATTTTTTTGAAAGTTTAGTAACTTTTTTGTATATTAACCCGATGTTTAATCAAAAAAAGTTTATGTTGCTCACTTCCTTTACTTTTTTGTAGCTGCTGTGAACATTTTTGTCTTACTTTTTAGGAGTAGAAGATTAACTATCAAGTATACTTAAGAGTTTATATGAAATTGACGTGGTAAACATAAATTGTAATTCTCGTAATATTGTTTCGTGCATTACATTATTACTAATGTTTTCAATTATGTTGCAGCAATGAGCCACTGAGGAAAATTATTATGTAAAGAGCAAACCAAATCAATCCATGTTCAAATAAGTTTGTTAAATGGCTACTTGTAAGTGCCATATTCAAGTTACTGATTTGTTACTATATACTTGTTCCAACTCAACTTTCGAAAGTTGTGGTCCATTCGATTGTCGCGAGGCTTTTATATAATATTTAGTTGGAGATTTAGAATTCTAATATTTTTGTTTAATAGTTCTTTCATAGATTTTGGACAACATTGTTCATCAAAGACATCCGCATATTCATTAGAATAACTCTCCAAAAAGAACCAACGATCATCAGGTAATTTTCTGTAATTTCACTTATGTAAAAATTAGTTTGGTACCCTTTTTCTATTAACTTGACTTTATACACATGTAGACTCAACAAATTATGCTCTCTGTGCCTGATTTAAGCTAGAAATATATTGCTATATGCATCGTAAACAGTTGGTACTTATTTAATTAAGGGTTTGTAAATACTCCTCTACTATATCAGGGTAGCCACCAATATTATAAATTTTTAGGCATCAGAATCATTTTCCTATTATATATGCAACTGAAGTTTCTTTCTTTCTATATTGGTGTATATAACCTAACAGTTTCCTAAATGCAATTTCAGTTGTCTTTGGAGGATAATGTTTGGAACACTTAACCTGGTAAATGCATAAGTCTTGACAGTTTTTGTAAGCATAAAGCAATCATGATCACTTAGTTAATAAGAAAAGCTGTAAATCTATATAAATATTAACGGATTATGTGGGATGTATGTAGGTTGGTTCATCTTGTTGATGCAAAAAGTGCAGGTTGAAGTAAGAAAGTGTACACACCATTAAAGAAGCAATCCTTAGTTGTAGTAAGTAGTCGATGACAAGAACATGGTATCCAATGTTGTTCATAATCTTGGCAAGGTCCTGGTTGATTGAGGCATCAACCACAACTTGATAATTAAGATGGTGCAGATTGATTTAAACAAGCTGTAAGCTATATCTTGTGATCTTTTGATCATTATCAACTAGCTGATCATAAAAGTTGTATCATGATGGATCGATCTGAACGGTGAATAAGCTAGAAACCATTGTTGTATATGTATACACTGAACTTAGTGTGTCTTGCTTTAACAAGTTTAAGTTATTCTATGAGATTCTAGCAACTCTTTTGCCATGATTTTATAGATGATTAATAGAATTTGACTTCTTTTGCCACTTTTTTGGCTTCTTAGTTGAATTTAATTTACGAATATTTTAAGACTTTGATGATGTATCAAAAATTCATATGAAGTGAGAAAAAATGTGCCAACATGGAATGATTGCTAAAGCTGAGCCAAGTGCTCTTTTAATATGCATAAAACCGAGCAAAATGTTTATGGGATGGCGGGGAAAAATGTGCCAAATAAATTTGGCACGAAAAAGAAACCGTGCCAAACACTTTAAGCACAAGAGATGAGATTGTACCAAATAAGCATTTGGCATGACATGAAAGTGTGCCAAATGC
Organism: Chrysanthemum makinoi; assembly: GCA_910596185.1. Classification (NCBI taxonomy): domain Eukaryota; kingdom Viridiplantae; phylum Streptophyta; class Magnoliopsida; order Asterales; family Asteraceae; genus Chrysanthemum; species Chrysanthemum makinoi. The sequence goes on from OU343225.1 coordinate 302,870,797, forward strand.
ACATTTGAAACGGTAGATTATCGATCGTGCCAAATACTTAACTTGTGGCACGAAAAATCAACACCGTCTCAAAACCCGTCCCAAATACTATTTGGCACAGCTTTGACCCGATCCAAATGTATTTGGCACCCTTATATTTAGGACGGAGCTAAAACCGTGCCAAAGCCATGCCAAATAGTATTTGGCACGGTTTTTAGAGTATTTGGCACAATTTTCGCCCCTCCCAAATACCCTTTTCTTTTGTAGTGCTAGTATTAATCATTACTTTGTATTTTTCTTTTGGATAAGGATCATCTCATGTTCATTTGAACATGAGAGGTCATGTTGTGTTTCATGTGATTGTACATTGTCATTATTGCAAAACATTAATTTTATTTTAATTCAAATGTACAATTACATGAAACACAACATGATCTCTCATGTTCAAATGCACATTAGAAGATCCTTATCCTTTTCTTTTACTTCTTTTTATGTAATTAAATTATTATTATTTATTTCTTTAACTAATGTTTTTCTTTTACTTATTTAATTATATATGCATATATGAAAAAATAGATAAATATTACAATATAATGATATTCTCTCATTCCCACTTTTATTGTACTCAACAAATGTCTTGCCGAACTATGTCTTGCCGGTTCCATATTCATGTCTATCCCAAAAAATAGTAATTTCGTCAGTTAACTTATTTGAATCACAAATTCAACAATATGCAAAGTTAAGTTAAACTGAAAATAAATAACATCTTCAATCAAAAAGGGTAAATTTCAAGTAGTAACTTTAATCTATTATTGATTTAAATATATAAGTTTTTGTCAACATTTTGCTTTTAATATTATTGACCATTTTCTACGTATGAACACTATACTCCCTCCGTCTCATATTGACCGTCCACTTTGAATTTTCAAGGTCTTTTGTTTCTAACTTTGACCTTATTTATTTTTAATTGTGTTATATAATACTTGATGCAAAATATATGAATAGATTGAGTTCTAAATATATTTTTTATTGGTATAATTTTTATTAAATATTATATAACACAAATAAAAATATTTAAGATCATAGTTAAGAAAGAAAGACTTAAAAAATCAAAACAGGACAATTAATATGGGACGGAGGTAGTAATATTTAAATTTAAATATCCGTGTAATAATAAATCTTCATTTACATGATAGTTTAATTAGACTTTTAGCCATTTTATGTGACACTTTTAATATTTACTTTGAGCGATGTAATATTTGACTTTACGACTATCTATTCATTATTTGAGCAAGTACATGTATATTGATGGGTTAGAAAACCCGAACTCGACCCATTTAAATAATCAGGTCATTCATGTCAACCCTAATCCATTTACCCAACTACAAGTGAAAAAATAAAAAGAAGGAAAAAATTGTAAATATAATTAATGTATAAAATAATAATTCTAAAGAAAAAGAAATACCTCTATAACGAGTCTTATGCGGCCAAGGGTAAATACACGGCTAAATACGCACTTGACAGTTTCATTTTGCACTTTAGATTGATTGATAGATGTGAATGATGGTCAATAATTTATTTGCATTAAATTATTGGCCACCATTCACATCTATCAATCAATCTTGAGTGCAAAATGAAACTGTCAAGTGTGTATTTAGCTTTGTATTTAGCGTTGGCTATTTTTTTTTCTTTGTAGTAAACTTTAAAAATGCGACATAAGAAATGGCACCCAATAAACAACGACGAAATGTATTTAGTTTGATTTGAATTTTATGATAATTATTTAGACCGAAAAAACGTGACATAAATTACTTGGCACATGAGTGAACAACGATGAAATTGGGTTATGACTATTCATTCTATAGGTTAGAGTTAGACTTAGACAATTAGATTAGTTTACTTTATTTAAATAGGAAATGACATGCTTTAATTTGTAATATGTATGCATTCGAAACATGAGACACTTTATTTTGTTTACTTAAAAATCCATGCTTACCAAGGGATAAATCCCCACCATCCATCTAGTATAATATAATGGTGGGGATTAACCTAAGATTTAATACTTAAACCTAAGTCCAGGTTTTTTTTATTGTCTTTTTGTCTTTCTTTTTTATTAACTTTTTTTTTTCCTTTTTCTTTTTTTTTGTCTTTTTTATTAATTTCCGTTTTTTTTAAATTTGCGTTATTCACGTTTATTTTTCGCGTTTTTCGCTTACACGTTTTCCTCGTTTATACGTTTTCGTCCGTTTCATCTCTGTTGATCCGTTTTTCAACGTTTTACCCATTTTCTTTACGTTTTCGTCCATTTTCATATGTTTTTGTCTATTTTCTTACCTTTTCGTTCGTTTTCATACGTTTTCGTCCGTTTTCACACGTTTTACGTATTTTCGTAGTTTTTATTAGTTTTAGTCTATTTTGCACGTTTTAGCCCGTTTTTATACGTTTTCATAAGTTTATATACGTTTTAGTCCGTTTTCATCCGTTTTAGACGCTTTTCGCCCGTTTTCTTACGTTTTGGTCCGTTTCATACGTTTTCGTCCGTTTTCTTCGATTTTCGTTTGTTTTCATAATTTTCCGTTTTCATCGTTTTCGTCCATTTTCATACGTTTTCGTTTGTTTTTTTATGTTTTCATGTACTTTCATCCGTTTCTATCGTTTTCTTCGTTTTGACGTTTTCGTCCACTTTTATATCGTTTCATCGGTTTTCATACGTTTATATAACGTTTTAGTCCGTTTTTACGCTGTCATGTTTTCAAAACGTTTCGTCCGTTTTCATACGTTTTGTCGGTTTTATACATTTTCGTCCCGTTTTAAGACGTTTTATACGCTTTTCATTCAATTTTATACGTTTTTCCGTTTCGGGCGTTTTCGTCCCCGTTTTTTGTAGTTTTTTTTATACGTTTTCTTCTATTTTCATACGTTTTCATGCTTATTATTAAACTTTATTATATTACATGTCTAATATCAATTGTGATATTTTATAAAAAAGTTAATGTCTAATATCACTTGTAATATTTCATAAACAAACAAGCATGTTTTTTAACCTTTAATATCACCTGAGATATTTCATTGCTCAGATATATTTTATATATTATCCCCTATGTGTTTTCTAATATTTTATAATTTTCGCCAGTTTCATGATAATTTTTGTACCTTTCATCGCAATTGACAAGCGTATATATTTTTTAATGCAACCAGTGTTATCTATCACTTGTGATATTATACTCTTAGTAGAAATAAAATGGTTAAAGTCTCTTTACGTGAATTCTTATTTTGTTCAAAAAATGCTAATTTAATGCAACACTTGTTTGAATTTGAGAATATTTCAAATCTCTATTTTCATAGTTTGCTTCATTTTTATTCATTTTGATATTTTTAAGTGGCACTTATTATCTCTTGTGATATAACACTGTAAGGAAGATGAAGAGTATTACATTCTTCATCATGTATGTGTTATCAATTTTGATACTCAATTAAGAATGTGAAATATTATATTCTTACCAAATGTGATAAGAATTTAGTATTTTACCAAGTATATATGAAAGAAATAATAATATACATCATTTATTATATCACTGTGATGATTATGTTCATTTTTTTATTTATGTTTTTGAAAATATTTAGGAAGATTTTTGTGTTTTATGATAATATGAAATATTAAAAAAGGCGTTTAACTGAAAACAAGAGATGTTATGATACTTTGGTTAGACTTGTGGTGGCATTTTCTTTTTAATAGATACATTGTGCATGTTTCGATAGGTTTTATAGAGGGATTTAAAAATATCTATCGTTGAATCAACAAACTAAAGAAGCTATGGTTGATGAAAGCACAACAAACTTAGCAAGCTCAAACACCTGTGATATCACACATGATATCACGCGGTGATATCACCTCGCTTTTGATATCATATGATATCACAAGTGATATCACTGGTGATATCACAAGTGATATAAACTATGATATCACACATACTACCACTGATGATATCACACATGATATCACGGTGATATCAAAGTGTTATCACACATGATATCACGTGTGATATCATGTGATATTACAAGTGAGGTGATATCACATGTGATATCATGTGTCATATCACAGGTGTTTGAGCTTCCTCAGTTTGTTTATAAAGATGTGTGTTTTCTTCAACCATAGCTTCTTTAGTTTGTTGATTCAACAATAGATATTTTCAAATCCCGCGATAAAACCTATCGAAACATGCACAATGTATCTATTAAATAGAAAAATCACCAAAGTCAACAAAAGTATCATAACCTCTCTTGTTTTCAGTTGAAAAACCTTTCTAATATTTTATAATATCATAAAACACAAAAATCTTCCTAAGTATTTTCAAAACACAAATAACAATCATCACATTCTTAGTTGATTATCCCAACAGATAACACATACATGATAAAGAATGTAATACTCTTCATCTTTCTTACAGTGTTATATCACAAGAGATAAATAAGTGTCAGTTACAAATATAAAAAAAAAACGCGTCAAAACGGACAAAAGCGTATAAAAATGGATGAAAAGCGATAAGAATGTATGAAAGCGGACAAAAACGTCATAAAACGGACAAAAGCGTCAAAATGGACAAAACTTATAAAAACGTATGAAAGCGGGCGAAAACGTATAAAACGGACGAGAACGTCAAAACGACGAAAAACGTCTAAAATGGAAAGCGTAAAAACGGACGAAAACGTCAAAACGGACGAAAATACATGAAACATAAAAATAGAAAAAACGTCTAAAAGCGGGCGAAAATACATGAAACCAAAAAAGCAGAGCAAAAAGCGTATGAAAACGAGCGAAAACGTAAGAAAACGGCGGCGTCTAAAAATGGAAGAAAATATAAAAACCGGACGAAAACATATGAAAACGGACGAAATCGTTTATAAACCAATGAAAATGGATTAAAACGGAGAAAACGTATAAAAATGACGAAAAGCATGAAAACATAGAAAAACGGACGAAAACGTATGAAAATGGACGAAAACGTATGAAAGCGGTAAAAAGGCGAAAACGTAAGAAAATGGAGGAGCGTTGGAAAAGCGGACGAAAACGTATAAAAGCGGACGAAAAACGAAAACGAAAAACGACGAAAAGCGTATGAAAACATCACAGCGTATGAAAATGAGCGAAAAAGGGCAAAAGCGTAAGAAAATGGAGAAAGCGTTGGAAAAGCGGGACGAAGCAGATGAAAACATCTGGCGTATGAAAGCGGAAAAAAAACACTAATAAAAAAGCGCGAATAACGCGAAAAAAAAAAAAAAAAAAAAAAAACGTTAATTTATTAAAAAAAACGGGAATTAACAAAAAAATAAAAAATAAAAATGAAATAAAAAAAAGGTGAATAAAAAAGGAAGACAAAAAGACAAGAAAAAAAACATGGACTTAGGTTTAAATATTAAATCTTAGGTTAATCCTTAAACTAGATGGATGGTGGAGATTTGTCCATTGGTAAGCACCAAAATAAGGGTAAGCAAAAGAAAATTCCTCTAGTCATTCGAAACATATAATTTATTACTTTAATTGTATCATGTGTATTAATTTTTACTTCTTTTTAATGAGGCATGATATTCAAACTCTCTTGTACCGAGAGTTTCCAATAATTAAATGCATCGGAAGGTTGTACGTTGTGTATCACAGTGTTATATTGTTTGCATCGTGAGTTGTACGGTTGACCCATAGAGAAGGTCCCTATAACACATCCCCTTTTTAATTTGTACTATAATGATAATTAATTTCTTTACGCACTATCAAGATTCAAGACGTACAAGAAATAAAAATAAAGTTTATAACATCAATTACAATCATATTAGAGCATCTCCGGCCATTCCTCGTTAGAATGTTCAAAGATGCCGGCTCCTTCTTCCGTACCATTGTGATTCATTTGTCGATTCACGTCAATGTTTTCAAGATTCAACCAAACATAAAAGAAGATTTGAAATCAGGTCCCTAACTTGACTAATTTATAAAAACTAGGGGATATCTTGCCTGCTGCAACATGCAGGCTTCTTGCCTGCTTTCCTTTTGAAAAAAATTTAAAAAATTTACACTTTTCCCCCTGAGCTCAGTCCCTGATACATGTTCTCCCCCTGAAACCCTCTTTTTTTTACAAAGGAAAGTAGGCAATTGTCTACTTTGAAAAGCAGGCATCATTTTCCCTAAAAACTAACCATCCTTATCATATCCTACTATCTTATAAAGCATTTAGATATTCTTTAAATAGAATTATTTAAAAATTCAACTTGCTTATTACAAAAATTTAATATCTTAAAAGATAAAAAACATAATGTATACTGCTTTAATGCAAATATTTAAAAGACAAAACATAAGTTTTACTGAAATCATAATCCACACTACTTTAATGCTATTAATATAGTTAATGTTTAAATGCAATCAATTAATTTACTGGTCAATAAATACAATTAATTCAGCTATTAAAATACATCTTAAATAAGAAATACAAATTATCAAGCATATTGTAAAACCAACTTAAATACAATTACCGCATTTAATGTCATTAATACAAATAATGAAGCACATTATACAAATATTTAAGCCCGAACAGGCAAAAAGCCAGGCTCGAGCCCGAACGGGCACGGCCAAACGGGCACGGGTGAAACGGGTTCATGTTATACGAATCGCTTTAAAAAGTCCAAAACAGGATCGCATACTGAAAACTAACAAGTTAAACGAGCACGAGTCAAACGGGCTCATGTTATACAAAGGGGTCATCTAAATACACCAACATAATTAGTTAATCATTGACTTTATTATAAAAAATATATAAAATAAAGACATTCAATGTACATTAACCATTATAGGACATGATTACTTTTGTCAATGTACATTAATGATATTGACCCTTATCACCTTTCTCATTTTTTTTTAATTTATTTATTACTTTTGTCATATACATATACATATAATTATTTTTTACTTTTGTCATATACATATACGTACTTATATATAAATGAACAAATAATACAAATTTTATTGAAAGTGAATAATTAAAAATACAACATAAATAACGTTACATAATTACTTTGTTAGGTCAATATTTTCCGGAATACGATAATAATATTCGTGAAACACATTTTGACGACTAACGTATGTGTCCTCCCATCCAGATGCATTTTCACTTTTATATGTAATCCAAAGTGAATGAGTTAACGGTAATGGACATCCTTCGCGTAATCTTGCATTTTACATTCTAGTAGTTATTGTTTGTTTATTCTAGTATAGTTATATAGTGTTCATATTGCAATCGCGCAGTGTCGCTTTAATATAACGGGTTACGCGTATTACGCATGTCTGGGTTAGAGTTGGGTTTTTTAACACGATTAATAAACGGGTCGTGTTTGAGTTGAAGTTATACTAACACGCCAAACCCGCGAACCCAAATAAGTCAACATGAACACGACTCAATTATCACCCCTTATTCTCTTTAATCACATTGTAAAATTATCTTGCGCCCATCGGTTGTTGATTGTTTAATATTGGTTTCGTAAAAAATTAAAAGCGAAAAAGTAAAGTATTTCAAAACAAGTAAAATGAAAGCTATAAACTCACATATATTATTTAAGCATTTGTGTTTATAATAAAGTAGGGGTGAGCAAACGGACCAGATGGACCGGACCGACCGACAAAACCGACCGGACCGAAGGACCGGCGGTCCGGTCTCGGTCTACCATTTTTGGCAAATTCGGTCTCGGTCTCGGTCCGGTCCGGTCCGGACCACAAACCAAAAATTTAGCCTTGTTGGACCGGACCGGACCGACCACATTCGGTTTTGGTCTCGATCTAGATTTTTTGTCGGATTCGGTCTCAACCCGGTCCGGTTTTTCTCGGTCCGGTCCGGTTTTCGCCCGATGATCAACCCTATAATAAAGTAATCCGGCATGTAACGTATTTTGTTATTGTGAAAGTAAAATTTTGTGATTTGTTTTTTTTTAAACCTTAAAGTTACTTATTATATGTATATAACGTATTTTGTTATTGTGAAAGTAAAATTTTAAAAAGATTATGTGGTAGACTCAATTAATCACATTTATTGGCAGTGTTCTTATGTACGTAGTAAATTGGGTACAGGGGCCCACTTAATTAATGATTTATTGCAAAATACGAGCATAGGAAGCATCACAATTATCAAAGTTTAGAATTCTTTTAGCATATTTAAAGTACTAAAAGCGGCTGACACAAAATATTATACAAATTTTAACAGATTGACTTTTTGACCAAAAGAAATCTTGGTGAGTTTAGTAGCACCCTATACAAATTGGCACCTGTAATATTAATTATCACAATTGTATAGTGAAAAAACATTGTCATTTGTTAACGAGTTGAAATACGTCACATGAAATTCTTGATATTCGTAAATTGTCAAAAAAAAATCATAAGAAATTAAAATATATGATTTATGAGAAAATTTAATTTTACATATCCATGACGCAAACGAATAGATAACCTGATAATAGTTAATAAAGCATTAATAAATAGACTCCTTAATATTTAATAATCCATGTGGTTTTTGCTAATAAAATATCTGGAAAAGTACTATTTAGCTTAGCAACTTTCTAGGTGCTTCTCCTTCTTTTCATATACAGTCTTCGTGCACACATATTGACATATCTTCTTCTCATCAGAAACACTAGAACCAGGTTCGTGAACATCTACTTTCTTCGAAACAAAAAGAAAACCATGCCGACATGTACCGGTTCATCGTTCGTTTGCCTTTTCTCGATAAACGCCAGCAGTGGGGCCCGAGGTGATTGATGTGAACTCAGTACTGACATTCAAGTTTCTTCTTTCGAGTAAGCTTTAAAGTTCACAACAGTACATTTCTTATTATTATCTTCTCTTTTTTTTAATGAATTATCGTTTTTTTCAAATTAAATAAAGCTTCATGAGCAAACTTTTTCCAAAAATGCGGTATAACTTTAATGAAATGACACCCAATAAACAACGACGAAATTTAGTTGGTTGGATGTGAATTTTATGATAATTATTTAGATTGAATGTGATATAAATTACTTGACACGCGTAATATTTTTAATCCAGTGAACAACCATGAAATTTGGTTAATTGGATTATGACTATTCATTCTATATCTTAGATAATTAGGCTAGAAGGCAAGGGATTAAAAACGTAGGTGAGTGAGTCACCTTAAGCCCACACCCACTCGTGACTTTCTTCCCGTCACCTTGCACTTACGTATGAATCATACAATTCAAGAAAAATAAGGTGAGCATTCACATTTTTGAAGCACGAGAAAAGTATTTGTTCAAGTATTATTGTAGCATTGTAGCAGTTGTGTGTATTTAAGTTGTGTTTATTTAAAAGGTGAGTGGAAGTGAGTGAAAGTGAATGTCTTGTCTATAAAAAGATGAGTGAAAGTGAGTGGAAGAGAGAGAGGAGAGAAAAAACTGATGTGACGCTGAGGTGTAAGGTGAGTGAGATCACTCCTTGACATCCATCCTTAGATCATACTCCGTATTACTTTATTAAACAGGAAATGACATGTTTTGTAGTATATACGCGTTCAAAAGATATTTTACTTAATTGATTTTTTCTTCTTTTTATGGCATAATGCATGCAATGTTGCGGGGCTATAAGCGAATAAGACGAACATGAACGAAGCTTTGTTAATGTTCATTCGTTAAATTTTATCGACAAATAAATGGATATGAACGTTTAAATGGACGAATTTTCTTGTTCGTATTCGTTTATTACTCCATTTTGTACAAAGTTTAATAAATTCCCACTAACTACTCTACCAACCAATCAAATATCATTTCTCTTCACTAAAGTCTCTTTTGATTGGTTGGGATATAAAAATGAACAAATATTTTGGGACAACAAAAAATAGGAATATGGACTTATATGTTTTCGTACATTTTTATACGTTTTCGTCCATTTTTATATGTTTTCGTACATTTTCATCCGTTTTCATCTGTTTTCTTACGTTTTCATATGTTTTTATCCGTTTTCGTCCATTTTATACTTTTTCTTCCGTTTTCACTAGTTTTATACGTTTTAATATGTTTTCGTCCGTTTGTATACATTTTTATTCATTTTCGTCTGTTTTTATACGTTTTCGTCTCTTTTCTTACGTTTTCATACTTTTTTATTTGTTTTCATCCATTTTTATACGTTTTTGTCAGTTTTCTTACGTTTTTATCCGTTTTCGTTTGTTTTATACTTTTTCTTCCGTTTTTATACGTTCCCATCCGTTTTCTAACAATTTTTACGTTTTTATCCATTTTCGTATGTTTTTATTGGTTTTCATACGTTTTCGTCTGGTTTTATAGGTTTTCATACGTTTTTATACGGTTGAAAATGTAAAAAAACCCCGAACGAAACGGATAAAAACATATGAAAATGGATAAACCGGATAAAACGAACGAAAACGTATAAAAACATGAGAAAACGGATAAAAAGGGACGAAAACGGATAAAAACGTATAAAACGGACGAAAACGTATAAAAATAAACGAAAATGTATAAAAACGTAAGAAAACAGGACGAAAACATATAAAAACGGATAAAACGTAAGAAAACGGACGAAAACGTTTAAAAATGGATGAAAACGTATAAAAATGGACGAAAACGTATAAAACGAACGAAATAGTATACAAATGGATGAAAACGGACGAAAACGATTGTTCTACCCTCATGTGCATGACACATGTGGGGAGTTAATGGAGAAAGCTAACGATCGTTAGAGATTAGAGATAGGGACTAATGGTGTTATCAAACTTTGCTTTAAGGACTCATGGCGCAAAACTAAAAATGAAGGGACTTGCGGTGTTATTTTGGGCAAACCATAAGGACGAACGGTGTAATTTACTCTTGAAAGAATGTGGCATTACTTATTACTTTTTAGAACACATGTAAGTGACAACAACGAAATTTGGTTAGTTGGATTATGACTTTTCAATTATTCATAGATAGTCTTTTATTTTAGAGTTTTAGCCGTATAATAACAACGTATTTTCTCAATTGTACCGATTTGATACGTGTACTGTTTTTCATTTCACTTAATGTTGCGTACTTTCGTGTTTTGTTTTAATTTGCACCAACGTTTATAGGCTACCAGTTAGATTTGTATAAAACCGGGAAAAAAGCCTACGTGGCATGTTTGATATTTTAAATAGATTAGAGTAAATTCATCCTTATGGTTTGCGTTGACTACAAAGGTTAGTCCTTTGACAAAAAAAATGCATCGTTTGTCCTTACACAAGGGCGCTTTGGTCTTTTCACACTGTCACTTATTTCTTCTCCCTTGTTTTCACCACAGGATGATGAACACCATTTTCATTCATACTTTCTTGTTTCAACCTCCAAAAAATGTTTCAAAAGCATATTTTCACATTTTTCTAAACACCAAACATTCCACCATATTTGAATTAATTCTTATCATTATTGTCACCACTATAAAGGCATATCAAACAAAATCAACTCAAATTTCATTCAGAAAGGTAAGTGAAAGTCGGAAACATTGCGAGGGTTCTGAAGCTTAGGAGAGGAGACACTTTCGCCCTTATAGATTCGTGAGCCAACGTCGTGAGAAAGGAGGAGGAGGCGAAGGTCTGTATTCAATTTATGTCCGAATTGACGTGCAAAGATGATCATTGATGCCGGGAGTTCGGATAACATAGCGTCCACGGAGATGGTGGTTTTTAAAATCGGGATCCAACCTAAAATCGTTTTGTTATTTGCGGGTTAAGTAATCATAAAATCGTTAAATATAGTTTTCATGCAATCAAGATAATCAAATTACTCCATATCGTTAAATATAGTTTTCATAAAATCATTAAATATCGTTTTTGTATTCCACACAAGTATATCAACAATTACTAAAGTAAAGTAAAATTCAATGCCGTATTCCACGGGTTATGGGTACCCAATACCGTTTCCGGTGTATGGAGGAGGTTGAGATGTAGATCTTACCTACCTAAGGTAGAGAGGCTGCTTCCAATTCTACCAAAGGTAGAAAGGACCTCCGGCCTTTTGTAGGCTGCTTCCAATTACTCCATATCACAAATCATTCCAAAACATAGGTAATAAAAAAACCAATACAAAGTAGTTCATCATAAAAGGAATACAAAATTGTACCTAGTTTCCGATTACAAGAACTAGAATGTGGAACTAAAGCAACCATGTGCCTTCAATCAACAAATATAAACCTGAAATCGAACCTAAATACTTGAAATTAGTACCTAAGGCCTTGCTGGAACTTTGACAGGTTATCTTAGCCTTTTGAGAGAGAAAATAGAAAGAATAATTAATTAGGAAGTAAGATTATTACTCAAGGGGGTGTGACTCTAAGTTCTCATGCCTAGAATCCAATATATAGTTAAGAAACACTTAATTATCAAGCAAAAATGTTCACAATGATTTATTATCTGGAAATGGTCAGCAACAACGATAATGGGGATTAAAACCTTCATTAAATGCGACTTTGTAAGCTGTCGATCCAAATCCACCGATCGGCATGGTCATTTGATCGGTTGCTTTTGTCCACCTTTCCCACCAATCCGCGGGGCTCCAACCGATCGGCTGGGCTTCTCTCACCAACGCATTTTTGTCTTTTTCTCGTTTGAACTTGTCGCTAGCTTGTTCTTCGATTGTGGCTCTTAATTCTTCAACGGAACTTGATATTTTCTTGATCATAAAGCTTGGAAATATTGGTGTAATAAATTGTCTTGTTCTTGCATGATTTCCAAGATTCCCTTTTGATAAGGGAATCTTCACATGTGCATAACTTCTTCATTTCTTCCGTTTCTTCTTCTTTTCCTATACTTGGCTTCATTTAACTTGCATACACACTTTCATGTGATTAAGTAATAAAAGTCTATGAATATAACAAATATAATGAACAAAAGTTTCGATAACGCGACTAAAAACATACTCAATTTGAGCGTTATCAATGTCGTGCATATTCTAAATACAAAATGAACAATATATTAGGTACCATGAACGCATCAGTTAAATGGCCTTGGTCCTCCGTTGGAGTCAAATTTGATTCATCTGGCGTATAGATGTTTGAGCATCAGGCGGCAAAATATGGCGATGGGAATATACAACTACATTTATACACATGGGGGTTCAGGCGATTTGAACAAAATAAAGGAAGAATCGTAAGTGTTTGACTCAAGCACTGTTGCTACTAGATTGCCTAATGATCCTAATGGGCATCATGTTATTAAGTATCACTTATTTGGAAATTCCAAACTTTAGACGGCCTCAGAGTTTCATTAGCAATTGTTATGATATATACACGCTGAGATAAAAAAATTTAAGTGACGACTCACACTGAAGATTAAACATTGGTCACCTTGGTTAAACTGTTTTCTTCAGGTATGTGATTTATTTTGCTTTTTTGCTTTAAAAAAATATTGATACTTCCATTTGAGATTAACATGATTTTATTGTATATCGTCAATATTTTTACTGAGAATCGGTGTGATATATTTTAGGTTTAAATGGGTTTAAAGATCAATCACCTTCGAGATGTAGCTAATAACTTCCTTCAATATAGCTTTTTGATTGTTGTTTAATTCAATTCTTTATATGTTGTATATTAGGTTTAAATGGGTTCTAAGATCAATGACATTCGAGGTGTAGCTAATAACTTCCTTCAATATAACTTTTTGATTGTTGTTTAATTCAATTCTTTATATGAAGCAATGACTACATGTGTTCAGCATCGGAGACACGGACTGTAACAAGGCGTGTTATGATCCATGATATGGAAGTTGAAAATGCTGTCGTGTATAGTGTTCAAACTCAAGGTTAGGAACATTTGCTGATAATAATGTTGTACTAAAGTTGAATTAATTTGTGTTGTTTTGAATGTGCCTAGAGATGATAAGTGGTGCAATAGAGACGTTGAAGGAAAAAAACGGATCGAGTCAGTTTCCGATTGGCAAGTTTATTGAAGACAATTATAAGGACCTGCCTGCAAATTTTAAGAAAATGCTCCTGAATAAGCCGAAAAAGTATTGTCATGCTTTTTGTTGTGTTCAATCCCCAAAGAAGACGCTTCTTCATACAGTTTCAAGCGAAAAAAATGCCACTTCAGGAATATCACTCGCGACGGATTCAAATGCTGGGAATGCGTGTTACGTCCGATGCTCGGCATGTAAAAAGACGTGTTGTGGATACTCTTTGTACTCATTGTTTATTAAATAAGGGTATGGGAACGATGAACGTGGCAAAGGGTCGAGCAGGTGAAATGTTAAATAATTTAAAGTTCCACAGATTATTAAGGTGAATGATTATGACATTGTTGATAATTGGCAACGACTATGTCGATTCTGATTAATGAGCGCTAAAATATCTTCATAAAAAAACTAGTTTTAGAATAGATAAAAAGAGATGGCAACAATGACGATGATGCTAAACGTATTTTCATTGTAGGAAGAAAATCACAGTGATCATTCTTGTATAAATGTTCAGATTCAGATCATGAAGAAGCCAATATTGGGAGTAGAACGGATTTACCCAAAGAAAGATGGGAAACATAATAGGACATGGTGAAAGAAGCTGCTACAAATTCTCTTAGCACATCCTCTTCTGTTTCCTAGGTTTGTTTTGGAAAGTCCATTTTATCGCCTTTTATATAATTTGCATCTGAATAGCTATCAAAAAATGGATTACGTCCATTTGTTCTAAAAACTAAAATACATTTACCATTATGGAAAACTAGAAGGGGGTTGAATATTTTTACTGTTTTACTTCGTTATAAAATTTACTTTTAAAAAACTTTGATTTGAGTTTTTGTGGTTCAAAAAAAAAAAAAAGAAATCAATCAGTTGAAATATGAACACAATATAACTATACTAAAGTAAACAAACAATAACTACTAAGAAATATAAAATGCAAGATCAAGGGTAACAGTTGGAAGGATCAAACCAAAACAATGATACTTATAGTGGTTTGGTAACGAAGCTCCTCTTCGCCCTACTCCACTCCCCGAATACCCAACTGGAGAGTTCAATGCACTATGTCAACAAACTTCCTTTAAGCGGAGAAAACCGTACAACGTCACTTATCACAATTTCCGACACTAAGCTAAATGTCGAATTCTAATCTAGATAGAACCAATCTCACTAACGATCTACCCCGATCTTCACACAAATCACACAAGCTAAAATATCTACTCGATCTTCACACGATCTAGCCGATCTAAACTCGATCTACACACTATCAACACAAGCCACACAAGATCTACTCGATCACTACACGATCAACCTGATCTACACAATCTAACTAAGTAGGATGACAAACAACTTGATGAATAACAATATATAACAAGTACGTAACAAGTGTTACGAATGCACTAGTATAGGAATTAAGTTTGATCACTTGAATGGATGATTGAATCACTTTAAAAAAAAAAAAAAAAAACTAAATGATCAACGAAAGAAGATTGGATGAGGTATATTTATATCAGAAAATTCTGTATGAAAATTGGCAGTTTGGAAGTGTAAAATGGTCCACTATTTATAGAGACTGAAAAACTAGCCGTTACTGACTCACGGTACCGTTAAAGTTCCCACAATATCATTAAATGTAATGGTACGATCGGGTTTAGTGGTACCGTCACAGAAAAACGCTCTAATTTTTGTCTTTTTGTAGTGAATGTTTATTTGGAGATGTTTGGAGTTGATTTTGGGAGGAAAAATAGCTGTTATGAATTTGAATTAATTAGCCATTAATACATTTTTTAATAAATCAAAAATAAATTGTAAAATATATTTTTGATTTTTTTTGTCACATTTATAAAAATGTGAAGTTTTGAACAATAAATTTATCTCTTTAATCATTTTTCAAGTTGTGAATTTGTTTGTTCTTACTTGGAGTGATTTACGTCGAAATGGAATATTACGACTAAAAACATGTTTACGTTAATTTGACGTAAGACGGTTTTACATTTTGTTATTATCAAAACATAGAGGTGTCAAAAAATATAAGTAACGTTTTTAAACATTAAGTATTAACATATTATATTTACCTATCATTATCTCACAAATATTGTTCATTTATTAAATGTTTATAACTGAATTGATACTTAATTCATTACTTTGGTCATTTTTAGTATTTAAGGAGAAATATCGGTAAAGACACGAAAAATGATGGGATTTAGAGCATTAATGAAGAATCTGTATACAGGCTGTGAAGAGCATACGGGGTATCCACTTTTGGAGATACGCCGTATCAACATCTGGAGATACGCCGTATCAACATATGGAAGAATTCACTAAGTATTGGTGAATTAGAAGACATACAACGTATTAAACTCTGGCAATACACCGTATCTAAAGCTTTGCAGTCAAAGCCCAAGTCAACCATTGATGGCATACGGCGTATGAAACTCTGGCCATACTCCGTATTGAAGATCTTATTCCCAATCCAATCTGTCAAGAATTATGAAGAATACGGCATATCACATTTCAATAATACGCCGTATTTAAAGATACACACGTATATGCTTGGAATATTCTTTCTTATTCCCTAATCAAGAAATCCTAGATATGCCGTATCACGACCAGATACGCCGTATCGATGCCCTGGACAGAACACTATAAATAGAACACTAACATACGGGTTTTAGAGACAAATTTTACCACATCAGCCAAGTTCCAAGCTTCCATCACCAAGGTTTTTAAACCCAAACACAAGAAGATCAAGAGGAGAAGGTCCCATATAATCATACTTAGGATAATTATTCGGTTTGAATATCGAATTCATTATGATTTCCATTTCTTTATCGTTTATTATCAATTTTTTGGCTATCTTTACTAACATTATGGGCTAACACCTTAGGTGTTAACCATGTTATGACTATTACATTTTTGTTATTTTGTTTATGAAGATTTGATGAATTGTTTTGGGTAATTTATGTGTTTATCGTTCAAATAGTATGCTTATTTATTTGTTTAAGCATTTTGAAGTCTATTGTCCTAGATCATCATGGTGTAGCTCTTTAGCCATATAGGTGGTCCGTATCACTATGTATGTAGGCGTGTGAAAGTGATGAAGTGAATCACGAATATCCTTTCTTAGGACTCGAGAAGTAGGAACCCGAGGTTAGATGGATAATGCTAAAACACTTAAGTTAGTATAGTACTCTTCAATAAAGTGACTGCGTGAGAAGATTAGGTATCACCAGGACCAATGGGATATTGTACCCTTGGAGATGGCTCCGTATGCTCCTTGAGATCTGCCTTCAGCCTCCTACCCACGTTCTCTGATTTTGTGTGTGGAGTTAATGATGAGAAATGCAAAATTTTGGGCGGTATTTATAGGCCAGATCTGGTTACGGCGTAACTTAAGTTGAGAGTTACGCCGGAACATCCATTTCTTCGTATTTTGATTTGAAAAAGCTGGTTACGGCGTAACATCAGGAATGAGTTACGCTGTATCTTCAATAAATCATGATTGCGCCGTATTTGTGGAAAGAGTTACGGCATAGCTTGCAGCGGCGCGGAACATCATTTGACCTAATTAGTTACGGCGTAATCCTAGGATGGAGTTACGCCGTAATCTTCAGCTGAGTTGGTTTTCTGATTCACGCTTCTGTTACGGCGTAATGTGAGAGAAGATTTACGCCGTAATTACTTCAAAATAGGCATACTATCATATATCTTCAATAAACTCTCCAAATCCGCGTCTCATTAGCTCCAATGCTCGTAATTTACCTGAAAGTGAAATATAGAGGAAAACAAGTGTAAGTCCATATAAATGATATAAAATACGAGCGTTATCGGGGGAAATTGACACTTAATATTCAGGACTATTTGATGTTATCAGTTTACTACATGACCGCTGAATTAGGATGGCCGGAACGGTAGTACGAGATATATAAAATATAAACGTTTCATAAAACATATCTATAAAACGACATACACAAACTACCATATGAAGCATCATGATCAATATAGATGACATATATAGGCTCGTTTATGCTTTCGCATCATTATTCCATAAACTAAGACATGAAACCATATTATAGGTTGTTCGTAGAGACTTCACGACTCGACCACCATTTTCACTAAGCATCAATAACTCACGGTGAGTTCATAGCCCCACTTTTCTATTACTTAATTGTTTTACAAACTCTTGGGGGAGATACATGCTATTTTAAACATGAACACACAAACATTTGAATTGTATGCTTATATGATTGTTTTATTGTCACTAAGTATCATCATTGCCAAACATAAGGCCCCATATCATGAACCAGTTAATCACTAGAAGTGGTGAGCACGAATATTGTGAATAGGTGACGAATCCTACTTGTGTTAACCAAGTACGTTCAAAGAAACGCACTATATTTCAGAACAATAGGTATAACGGCAAATTACCTACAGGGGCGACAAACACGCCAATTTAGTTGGCACACGTTAACGCTTTGGTTGCATGAGCTTAGTGAAATAATATTTGTTTTGTTTCAACTATGAGTATGAGTCTAATTAGCTCACACTACAAAATATTGTGTTCAAACATTTAACTTAACCTATGGATTTCAGTCAACCTTTGTGTTGACCTTTTAAGCCTATTTTATCTCAAGTCCATAATGATCGAGGCTGGCATGGAGGGGCACGGGATCAATCCAGAAGGCTATAACTTATTTTATCATTTGAAAAAACATCAAATACTATATGCAGATGTATTTTGTAAACATGGAACCAACTGGGACCTTGTTGGGTTTTATATTTTAGTTGATAAGTACAAAACTTCAAGTGAAGAATGAAAAAAGAATGAAACATAGAAGGACCTATAAAGACAAAAGGAAATTATACAAAAAGATGGAGATTACAGAAATATACGATTTAGAATACTTTTGTAAACCTAATTCTCTATTATATAAATAGATACAAGTCTTTATGTTTTATGTGTGTCAAGATGTAAAACACCAAAGGTGTGTGTGCGCGTCTAAGGCGTATAGTTTATAAAACTCCTAGACTAGGGTGAGTGTGTGTGCAGCCTCAAGAATCTTATGATTCCTGTTATAGTTAGGTAACTGTACTATCATTGATCAGGTAGTATTGGGGAGTGTAGTTGTGTTTGTTTAGAGTAAAGATGATGACGAAGAAACATTTTTCAATAACAATTGTGTTTTTTTAATCCGCTACGTATATTGTCATTGTTATTATTATTCCTAGTGCTCAAAACGATCTAAGGATTTATACTCAAACTCCACAATTGGTTTCAAATCTTGAGGAGCTCTTGATCTAGGATCGTACAAGGTTTATTTAGAAAAACAATTCGACTTTGGTTCAATTTTCGCAAAAGTAGTTTGAAAACTGCTGCAGAAACTATTATGTAAGTTGAAATTTTTAGGGTTTTCAAGGTATTGGTTTTTTTGTTTTTCTTATCAAAATGGTTTATTCATCATGGAAGTCAATTTTGGGATATTAGCATGCTTTAAATTCATGTTCTAATATGGATATCAAAGACAGAAACTTTGGATATATGTACAAATCATATTTTAGGGTTATATTTAGGGTATTCTGGCTATACGAGTATGAATTGATTAATGAGCTGGAATCCTGAATCCTGATATGACGTTGTGAAACCCTAATGAGGTATTGATTTGGATGATGCATGGTCTGCTCATAATACTGATGGTGTTGAATATTGATATGCAACTGAATTTGTGTGTTTCTAATCATGTGGTTGAGTTATGATAGGTTAGTACTGCTATGATATTTGTTTGAGTTGCTTGATATTGTTTATCTAGTTGGTATTGCTTCATTACTATGGTTACTGATAACATAAAATTATCCTGATATTCTAAGTGTTAATTTCCCCCTTTTATTGTCATATTATGCTTAAAATGCTAATAGAATCATCCTTATCCCTTCTTATTTCATTTCAGGAACTATTTACTATGAAGAAGCGGTATTTGGACATTTCTGAGCTCAAGGATGGTTTTCTCTCACATTTACTGAAGACCACGGCGTAACTAAGTGATGAAGTTATGCCGTAATCATTTTCATGAAGAATACGACGTAACAAAGAAGTGGAGTTACGCTGTATTGTGACTACAGATCATGATATGGCATTTTATGAAGAATACGGCGTAACCATCAGCTCAGGTTACGCCATAACCATGGATAAACATCAAATTTATGAAGACTATGGCGTAACCATCAGCTCAGGTTACGCCGTAACTACGGATAAGCATCAAGTTATGAAGAGCTACGGCGTAACTAGTTCATAAGTGTTACGCCGTAGCTAGGATTCAAGCCTATAAATATTCGAAGATTTCAACATTTTTAATCATCTCTCCTTTCCCAAACCTTTCTAGATTTGGGGAGATCAAACACAGAAGAAGAATTATGGCTTAGGATCATGAAGAACGAAGTTCTCGTCTACGATTTCCTTTGTATTCGAGTTTGGATTCTTTTTTTGTTTTTCTAGAGATCATATTATGAATTCATGTTATTAATTCAAGTTTACATTTATGTTATTGATCTTCTCTTTATTTCTTTATAAATATCTACTTAGTCTTATCATAGAACGCTAGTCTCGGTAATATTATAAGCTTGTTAGTATCTAGAGGGTTGGGAGAATTGTCCAACTGACCTCAGCTCTCTAGGTTACGAAGTATGGAAGGAACATGCCATTGTACAACCGTTCTTCGTGTGCGAATTGACCAAATTATCACCTATCAAGTGGAGGTATTTAAGAAGCTAGGGGAATCCTAAGTTCCTAACGGCCGGGTTTCCATATACTAGATCTAGTTGATTTGGCTCTTAATGACTGCTATTAGGTTACTGAATGATCCCAGGTGACCTGTTCATCTGAGTGAGGGATCTAAGAATCATAGGCTAAGACGAATTGACAAAAGGAGTCTGGCGATATTTAACTACTATATTGAACTTTAATATAAAAAATTAATTCATATCTATAATCTTGGTTAAGCTTCACTCTTCTATCTCTTTATTCTAAACTCTTATTTCTGTGTATTTGGAATAATTCTATCTACTTTATCATATCATTATCAAATTATGTTACTTATAAACATCTTAGTTCTTTCAAGGTCACAGCTCTCTTGGGACGACACTCGAATTTACCTAAGGCTTTACTTCATCTGATCGAGTTCTCTGCCCGTTAGCATGTGTTTTGTAACACCCCGTGAATGACACGACTTAAAATCATTGAAATTTAAACTTTTACGCGAAGACGACTTGACTTAAAACTGACCTGCTGTTGCTAATCATTGAACTGATATAATTCTGTAACAAACCGACCCTTGAAAGTATTTTTACATGAAACTAGACTCAATTACCTTCGAAATTACGGGTGGCACGACCCGGGACGACTTACGGTTAAAAAGATATGATTTTTCGAAAACTGACTTCGACTAGTTCTCCAAACTAGTTCTCTACTAGTTCTCCACTAGTTCTCCAACTAGTTCTCCAAACTATTTTAACCACTTTACAAACACTTAACCATATACATTGTTTTTCCAAACATTCTTGACCCGTTTGACCCAAAATGGGTTAAAATAAACCTTGTCCCAAACACCCCTTTTACTGCATACCCCTTTTGTATACTTTTGACCCATTTTCCGGAAAACAACTTCTATAACATGACATGACACCAAAACTTCCAAAAATCATTAAAACATTATAAACATCAAATATATGAATAAACTTTGATCATAATGACCCACGAAAGTGTACTTTACAACTTGACGGGTATTATGCAAAATATCCGTTTTGACCCGGTACATTACATTCGACTTATACCACTTCCGTATTACCTCAAACTTTCCAAAAATCATTAACTTATCATAGTGAATCATATCCATAATCATTAACCCGTTTAAAACCCAAAATGGGTATAATTACACGTTATACCAAACGCCCCTTTTACTAAATATACACACTTCAACCCGTTACTATAATGAACCATTTGACACATTTAGCTTTAACAAAAAAGACATAAACTTTGACACTCGACAACATACATACAACCCATTCAAAGACTCTCGGGGGACAACATTGAAACGAGCTCGGTATCTACCTAAGCTCTACTTTCTTACCATTCTTTTAACTTTCATCTAGCAATCCATAAGCTTTAATCCAAGGCTTACCATCGCCATCACATATGGACCTACGAACATTAACATCTTAAACCGTAAGCACGAGGTTTAGTAAGCAAAACGGATATAACTTAACATTATACATCAATCACACATTACACATTATAACCATTCTTCCAATACAACTTTAATCATAAACATACCTTGGGACATCATTAAGCATCACCATACATACTCTAACCATTTCCATCCTACTTTATCAATCTCATGCTAGTTATGCAAAAGTAGAACTACAATCTATTTACACACAAACACATATACATCAAGTCATACCATATACTTAACATAAACATCACATAACACATAATGCATTGAAATCCATATAACATTAACTTATAACTGGTTTACTTACCTTGATTCCAAACTAATGAAACCAAACATGTCATCTTCTCCATTCTTGTCATCTAGGCTAAATCACTATTATCATAAACACATAATTAATCAACTATGTCATGGCTACCATAACCATAACCATAACCACGTTCTGATCATTACTAATTATCACATAATCATATGATGACTATATGATAATCAATCCCATTAGCTTATTGGCTTAACTCAATAATAGTTAACCCATATTCATTATAACTCCTTAATTTAATTTATAAACATCATTTACCCAATTTCTCAATTGATATCAAGAACCCTAATTCTTGAATTCACCAATTAACTTAGGGTAAGGGATTACTTACTTGTAGGGATGATCAATACAAGTTTATTACTGGATTGAAGCACTAATCCACCTTCAAATTATCATTATAGTGATCTTGGTTCTTCCCTCCCTTTTCTCCAAACCGT
This sequence comes from Chrysanthemum makinoi, assembly GCA_910596185.1. NCBI lineage: Eukaryota > Viridiplantae > Streptophyta > Magnoliopsida > Asterales > Asteraceae > Chrysanthemum > Chrysanthemum makinoi. The sequence continues at coordinate 302,893,712 of OU343225.1, forward strand.
ACCACACACACCCACCATTTTCTGGAATGTGTAGAATTCAGTAGAAGATAACTATTAGTAGTATAGTTTGCCTAATTGGCACATTAGGCCCCTTAAGTTCTTTTCTTTCTATTATGGCCACAATAACTTTATTACTCAATTACTATTTGACAACATTAGTCCTTTAAGTCCATCTTTATTATAAATGTGACACATCATACTTTCTATAACCATTTACATGACCTTTAATACTTATAGTTTGACTACCGGGTTTGACTAACCAATCCCGTAAGTCCACAAAACTTATAAAAGTCATAGTCAACCATTCAAATGGCATTCTTGTAATAAATTGATTAGGCCCAATTTCAGGATGTTACATGTTTATCCTAGTTTATCTGAGTTTTATAAATATTAAAAGCAGAATGAAATAGCACATCAGCTTTTTGGTGCCGCTGCCGGGGAGCAGTTAATGAAAGATCTAAGGTATGGTTTATAATATTGACCTATTATAAGAGACGTGAATACTTTGCAATGCCGTATAAGGTACGTATCTCAGTCTCTCGTATTACAATTTTCTATTACAATCCTAAATATTTTCTTTGAAGCTATTAGTTACGGCGTAACTTCTATAAAAGTTACGACGTAACCTTTAAATAATAATTTTTTTTAATAATTAAAAATTAATTACGGCGTAACCTTAAAGTCCCATTACGCCGTAACCTTGGACGGTATAAAACCCCAGCTACGGCTGAAATATTAGGTTTTTACCAAAACATCATCTTTTCACCGCTCTCGCTACAGTAAAAATTATTCCTTAAAATTTTCGTGGTGTTATCTCATTCTTACAATCACTCAATGGCTGGTAAGATCTATCTCTACTCTTTTTGATTCTCTTTCAATTATTATTTTTCAATTAGGGTTTATATATTTGTAATTAGGGATCTTGCTTCTTTCACGATAATTATTACTATTGACCTAATTAATTTATAATTAAGAATGTTTCCCCATGTTTTATTGATTCGTGTCATATCATTATTGGTTGTTTGGGTCGTTTTGATCAATTTTAAATTGGGTTTTCGTCAAACGTGAATATAATGGTCTAGGCGCGGTCTTACAACACTACATATGTTAAAAACTTATGGTTCTATTTACCTTTTAGTTAAAATTGATGGTTACGGCGTAATCTATTGCTTGTCGTAAGCATGGGACTGTGCTAAGTTTTTGGAGGATATTACGGCGTAATCAATGGGTAAGATTACGCCGTATCTTTGTTCTGTGATTTAATTATGGAGTAACTTGTAATTTTGGTTATGCCGTGGTTTAGTTCTGCGATTGGACTATGTTGTAACAATTTGTGTGTGTTACGCGGTAATCCTTGTTACGGCGTATTTTTGTCTTCAATTACGCCGTAACTTCCTATCAGTCTGCAATAGTATTGATCTATGTTTTTTTTCCTTTAAGGAAACAACAACAATCCCGCTCAATGGATAAGACTTTTGACCTACGACAATGAGGTAAGGAAGTTATGCAGAGCCGACTACGTCATTGTCGTAGGATAAGACTTTTGACCTACGTCATTGTCGTAGGTCAACAATCCCGCTCAACAATCCCCCTTCATACATCATTGTAAGGAGTCCTATTCGGCGGCTTGTTCATAGGCTGATTGCATGTTCGATCAAGGCAAGGCATTCGGCAAAAGAAAAAATGACTATGGATGATCTGTACCTTCTTCATGGTATGGATGGGGGAAATCCCATCGATGTTCCTCATTTCTTGGCCAAGTTCATGGCTAATGGAGCTAAGAGCTTCACCACCAAAAGTTTGATTCAAGGAGCCCATTCTACGGTTCGTAAGACCTGAGGCGTTGTCTTTTGTGACTCGTGGTAGGGAGACCAGCTTGATAGGGAAGAACAAGCTTGTTGAATACGGGATTTGTCACCTGAATGGACTATGTAAAGCTGAGTTGATTCCAGATGCCCTGATTAGAGGTGGAGGAGCAGGTGGTAGTGAAGCAGGAGGTAGTGGTGAAGGTTGTAATGCTGCAGGTGCGAGTGGTAGCCAGTTGGGAGCTAAGGTGCAGGTCCCAAGGGCCCGACCTAGGGCCAATTTGAACATGGGGGATAGGTTGCATAGGATCGATGGGAGGCTAAATGACATGGAGATCCTTTTTAATGAAGAGATCGATAGCCTAACTGAAGGTTTGTATGGGCTAAGTGCTCAGTTTGATGGTTTTTTAGGTACGCTAAACCAGGTGCAGGAGCTGCAACAAGATTTTTTCAGCTGGAGCACGGATCGGACGAGTCAAATGCTCCAACAAATGCACCTAAGCCACCCCCGTTGGCATGGAGCTCCGTTTGTCTACCAGCCGGATATTTTGGATATTGGAGTCCAGCAAGGGGTAGCCTTTATGAACCCATAGCCAACCCCCGGAAGCACCACAAGCACCCCCCTTTTACCCGATAGAGTACCAGTCCATGGAGCACGATCTTGGCAGGGATGATTGATTCCCCTGTCCTTTGAACAATCTCAAAACACTTTTTAAAACAATATTTCTATGTTTGTAATAATTTTACTGCTAGGATATTTATGATGGTAATGATCGTTAGTACCAATATGGTACAATTTTCCCAAAGTGTTTTGTGCAGGTTGTGATTCTGTGAGATAGTTACGACGTAACCATATAATTAAGTTACGCCGTAACCCTTTTCTGAAAGAAATTTTGAGGGCAATTAAGTTAAGGCGTAGTCACCCCAGATAAGTTACGCCATAGCAGCCTTCTAACCCTTAGAAAGACATCTTGGGCAAGCATTTGAGAGGGGAGTTCATTTCTTTCTCAGTTCTTTTTCATTTCTATTTTCTTTCCCTTTTTATTTTCGTACAAAAGGGACTTTGTACACTTCAAGTAGGGGGATAAGAATAGAAATGAAGTGTATGTTTACTTAGCCAACTTGCCCTAACTTTCTAGTTGGTTTTAAAAAATTAAGCTCTTTTGAAAATTCTTGTCATGTTTTTAACCAATCTAGAATCACATAAAGCCGAGAACACTATAACCCTTAATGTCATTGGTGAGATTTAGCCTTTCCATTTCCCCTATTTTACCCAAATCTACCAAAAATTGAGTGTGCCGATAGTATTGTAGACTTTAGAAGTTGGCTCTTACATCACTTCGAGACCATAGACGAGTAATGTATCAAGTTAACTTGGTTCATTTGGAAAAGGCAATTCGAAGAGGCAAATGTTTTAGGATTAACCCAAATAGCCCATACGTGTTCACTTGTGTGTGTTTATCGATTAGTTGCATTGACTTTTCGACCTCCGTGATAACCCTTTTTGTTGCACTCATCATTAATGCAAGATACCCCTAGTTTCACCCATTTGAGCCTATCCTTTCATTTTCTTAACCCATATTCGTTACACCTTTTCACCTTATCCTACCGTGTAGTCTTATTTTATGATCTAGAAGTCATTGTTCGCCCTAGTTCAAAGTTTGAGTAAAATTTTCAGAAATCACGCTACATCGAAGTCATCCAATTGAAGATCATTGAAGATCTCCCAATATTCTCCTTATGTTCATCTCAAGTGGGGGGATAAGCTATCATTGTACTATATTCATGTTAAAAAAATGTGTGATTAGCTCTTGTTGATAAAAGTGCAAATTGTTATAGCACTATGTTATGTGGTTATAAGATATTAACATCGAGGAGGCCATCTCAATCACATTTGGAGTTGGTCATGGTACCAACAATTCTCGGAGTAGGAAATGTATTCATCATGACGTCCTCTAATGGTGCATTCCCCTAACGCATCATGATCCGGTTTCTATACCTTGAAATTGAACCTTGAATGAATGGTGGGGCGATGGCGACTTGGTTATAAGCTAAGACTATTTGTTTTCTTTTTCTTTACACCCATTAAAATATCCCATGCCTTACCTCACCCCTTTTGTCATGAAGCGTGTCTAGGTGATGAAGCGAGCAATTCTTGATGTCTTGGCCATGGATTTGGTCATGTATCATTGATTTTCTCCACTTCACCGTGACAGGTTAGTAATGACACTACCCCTTAACCTTTGAATCACTATTAACCCAACATTGCCTTATAAAGATTGTCTTGACCTTAGCTCTAGTGGTGGAGACGTGTGTAATTGCCAAGCTTATGATAGAATACTTGCTATATCTGTGCAATTGAGTGATCACCCAGAAATTAAAAACTTAAATTAGGATGAGCGTGAGAGTGTTTTCGTCCCCGTTTCATGAGGTGCTCGGCTCTTATAATTATTCTAGTATGGAACAATTAACTGCACATTCCTTGGTTTATTCTAGGGATGTATTATTTCTTTTATAATCTAAAAGTCTACTTGAGGGCAAGTAGAGTTCAAGTGGGGGGATATTTGATAACATCAAATTATCCTGATATTCTAAGTGTTAATTTCCCCCTTTTATTGTCATATTATGCTTAAAATGCTATTAGAATCATCCTTATCCCTTCTTATTTCATTTAAGGAACTATTTACTATGAAGAAGCGGTATTTGGACATTTCTGAGCTCAAGGATAATTTTCTCTCACATTTATTGAAGACCACGGCGTAACTAAGTGATGAAGTTACGCCGTAATCATTTTCATGAAGAATACAATGTAACAAAGAAGTGGAGTTACGCCGTATTGTGACTACAAATCATGATATGGCATTTATTAAGAATATGGCGTAACCATCAGCTCAGGTTACGCCGTAACCATGGATAAACATCAACTTTATGAAGACTACGACGTAACCATCAGCTCAGGTTACGCCGTAACTACGGATAAGCATAAAGTTATGAAGAGCTACGGCGTAACTAGTTCATAAGTGTTACGCCGTAGCTAGGATTCAAGCCTATAAATATTCGAAGATTTCAGCATTTTTAATCATCTCTCCTTTCCCAAACCTTTCTAGGGTTTGGGAAGATCACACACAGAAGAAGAATTATGGCTTAGGAGCATGAAGAACAAAGTTCTCGTCTATGTTTTCCTTTGTATTCGAGTTTGAATTCTTTTTATGTTTTTCAATAGATCATATTATGAATTCATGTTATTAATTCAAGTTTATATTTATGTTATTGATCTTCTCTTTATTTCTTTATAGACATGTACTTAGTCTTATCATAGAACACTAGTCTAGGTAATATTATAAGCTTGTTAGTATCTAGAGGGTTGGGAGAATTGACCAACTGACCTCAGCTCTCTAGGTTGCGAAGTATGGAAGGATTTCGCGATAGTACAACCGTTCTTCGTGTGTGAACTGACCAAATGATCACCTATCAAGTGGAGGTATTTAAGAAGCTAGGGGAAACCTAAGTTCCTAATAGCCGGGTTTCCATAGACTAGATCTAGTAGATTTGGCTCTTAATGACTGCTATTAGGTTATTGAATGATCCTAGGTGACCTGTTCATCTGGGTGAGGGATATAAGAATCATAGGCTAAGAAGAATTGACCAAAGGAGTTTGGCAATATTTAACCACTATATTGAACTTTAATATCGAGAATTGATTCATATCTATAATCTTGGTTAAGCTTCACTATTCTATCTCTTTATCCTAAACTCTTATTTCTATGTATTTGGAATAATTCTATCTACCTTATCATATCATTATCAAATTATGTTACTTCTAAACATCTTAGTTCTTTCAAGGTCACAGCTCTCTTGGGATGATACTCAGATTTACCTAAGGTTTTACTTCATCTGATCGGGTTCTCTGCCCATTAGCATGTGTTTATCCTAGTTTATCTCAGTTTTATAAATATTAAAAGCAGGATGAAATAGCACATCAGTTACTGATTTGGAAAAGCGGATGATCTTTATTCGAGTGGTTAGTACTGGTGGTTTTTTTATTTGTACTGCTCGGTTTTTAACTTAGTACTGCTCCATATTGTTTGTACTGCTAGAATTTGCAACAGACTAACACCATTTTGTAACAGTTTAAGTGTTGCTAAATGTCATGGGAGGAAGGAGCAATCTGATTAGAGACGTATTTGTGACAGTTTAGTGACAGATAATGTGTTGCTAAAAGCAATGGAAGGAAGGAGAATGGTAATTAGTGACAGTTTTGCGACAATTTTGTGACACTTTTCAAGTGTCGTATGGATACTTAAAAAAGTATCCTTAGCAGAAGTTATTGTTAATACTGCTACTTGCGACTTACTACTATCCAGGGGAAGATCTCAGACAAACAAACAGATGGAATTGATTTATTACTTGGCAGATTTAGATTGTTGACACACACAAGTGTTTGGTTTTTGGATTTTAACAGATTATAAAGGCTCATTTTATTTGTTCTAATTGATTACGAAGAATGTTAATTATTACTTATTTGATGATGAAGTGGAGTTTCACAGGTTTGTGTTCTTATCATATTTTAAAGTGGTTGTTACACTTTAAAGATAACTTGTTTGCGCGTTCAAGTGGTGACTAAGACTTGACAAATCTGGATTTTTGTCAAAAGATTGAGGTCTCCTTATAGATTGATTTGTGTACGTTAGAAGTCACATGGTTAGTACAAGACATAAGACACAAGTTTGGGTTGTTCTACTTCAGCATCAAGTTCGTTATATTTAGTTTTCTTCATCATTAATCATTACATAGAGCCTACATTCAAGAGATGGTTAACATATGGGTTTCAGGGGAAGCTTAATGTTAAAATGTTTAACCATATACATGCACTATTAGAGGGAAAGATTTTAGAACTGCTTATTTGGTATTATTACTGCTGTTTTAGATTTCTATTGCCTTAATTTCATTTTTAGTAAGCTTTTTGGTGTTCTTTATGGTGGGTATTTTGAGGAATTAGAGGGATGGATTGGGAGTGTGATATTGGTTCATGGTGGTTGAAATCAAAGTTGTTTATGCTTAGCTTCTCCTAGTGATAATGACAAAAAGGGAAAGAAGAGTCTACTTGAAGATCCTTGGTGGTACATGTTATTTAAGTTCACGAAGTGACCTTAAGTGGAAGATTGTTTAATTCATGGTAGATTAAAGACGAAGGTTTTGTAATTATCAAATAGGGGAAGATTGTTGGGTTTTATATTTGAGTTGATAAGTACAAAAATACAAGTCAAGAATGAAACAAGAATGAAACATGAAGGACTTAAAAATACAAAAGAAAATTCTACAAATAGATGGAGATTACAGGAATATACAGTTTAGAATACTTTTGTAAACCTAATTCTCTATTATATAAAGAGATACAGGTCTTTATGTTTTATGTTCGTCAAGATGTAAAACACCAAAGGTGTGTGTGCGCGTCTAGGGCGTATAGTTTATAAAACGCCTAGACTAGGGTTAGTGTGTGTGCAGCCTCAAAAATCTTATGATTCCTATTATAGTTAGGTAAACGTACTATCATTGATCATGTATTATTGGGGCATGTAGTTGTGTTTGCTTAGAGTAGAGATGATGACGAAGAAACCTTGTTCAATAAAAATTGTCTTTGTTTAATCCGCTGCGTATATTGTCATCGTTATTGTTATTCCTAGTGCTCAAAACGATCTAAGGAGTTATACTCAAACTCCAGAGACCTGTCTTTGTAAACTCTGATATATTTTAAGGAATCGAATGATTAGCTTTTTTTAAATGACTTAATTAGAGAAACGGGTCTAATTGAGACATAAACTATAACCACTTTTCCACAAAAATATTTTATAGCCTTTCGCTCTCCGTGCATTCCATACTCCAGACGATTATGTGACTTTTAGGCATTTTAAGCAACACAAACATATTAGTATGTTGATATATATACACTCGACATACTTTCAATCATAAACGATGTACTAAACATGTCTCCATATGCCTCCTCTAAGGCATTACAGCACAATCATATTTTTCCAAATCATGTATCTACTCATGCTTTTTAGGATTACGAAACTTCCTCCAAGACATTGTAGCTGATTACAATGGTCTTTCCTACTTTTCAGACATTGTAATTTATACAATAGACTCATTTCTTTTTCAAGACACTGTAAATGACACAGTGGTCTCTATTACATCCTCAGACACTGTAAAGTCTTAAAGTGGTCTCTATTACATCCTCAGACACTGTAAGTCCTACAGTGGTCTCACTTACATCCCTAGACACTGTAAATAAAATAGTGAACTCATTTATTTATCAGAAATTGTGAGTTACACAATGGTCTAATCTATTTCTCAATCATTGTATGTTACACCATGATTTGTCTATCATTTCTCAGATATAGTGAGTTACACAATGGTCTAATTTACTTCCCAGACATTGTGAGTTGCACAATCGTCTCTCATATTTCTCAGACATTGTAAATGATTACAATGATCTCTAAACTTTTCACGACCTTACATAAAACCCGTCACAATCTATCGATTTCCCTAATGGAAAAACAAGATATGGGATTGCTAAAGAACAAACTAATTCATCATCTACAAAAATTTGAAGTTCAACAACTTTCTCTAAGTTTATCAAAGTTCTCATCTGAAACCTTCATTTTTAAAGGTTCGCGAGTCTGGCCTAGTATGGACTATTTTAGGATTACTTAAAACTTCCTTTCCACACGTATCTACCCTATTCGCTCATTTTATACACTCATACTACATAATTATAATTGATTATTATGTAGGTACAAACTTATATTACCTTTGTAAACAAGATACTTATATAAATGCCATACTTGTCACAACAATGGACATATCACGAATATAACTAAGTTAGATATTTGAAAATTTTATCAAACATCGGCTAAATATAGTCTAGTCACCTATATTTAACCTAGGGACACTGGAACATAGTCTGACTACCTATGTTCAACTTAAAATTATCAAATACTGGGAATAGCTGTACTAGGTTTATGTTCAGATTAATTGCCTACTCGAACTCAATTATCACCAGAATTCATTACAAGTATATAGAGACACGATAGTGTCTTACCACTCAACAAAAATTTTGAAACCTTATCTTACTACATAAATCATTCTTGAAGTTTTCATACATGAGATAATCCAAACTACTATCTTGAGATAGTCATCAAATCTTCTCGTTATTTCTTAGAAATACTAGCCTGTTTAGGTCCTAATAATGTTATTCTGCCATAATCCTTAAATTCTCTTAAGATTTTAAAGCAAATTTGACATCTCTACCTAAGAATAATGGTAAGCGTATACTATACTCTTCTATTCATCAACATACCACATCAATACCTGAACTCATTAAAAGTGTTGATCCCACTTGAGCAAACGATCTAATATAGAAACTGACTTTAAACAAGAACTTATTAAGTATTACGCGGAATTTAATACTTAATCTTAAGAAGAAGAATAATGAACATTCAACACCTCAATATTATTATTAATACGAATACTCTAACCAGTATTAGGGTTTTACAACCTTGAAGTGTATCGACCTTAGATATAAAACATACGTATATCTAATCTAACCTAGGATCTCCTTTTATAGGCTAAGGAGTCCTTTACATAATACAATACGTAACCTACAAGATAAATATCTTTTCCATATTTATCTAATACATAATACTAAACCGACTATACAAGACTAGCAGTGGTTTCATTACATTATCAGTGGTTACACAAAACTACTAGCCGCGGTTTGTCTTCATCCGTGGTTCCATTCTTCTGTCCGTGGTTATATCAACTCTGTCCGTAGTTCCAGTACTTAGAATAATTCTTGATTCAAAGAACCAAAAACCCAACAATCCTCCCCTAAACTTGATACATTCAAACAGAATTCTCAAGTTTCCTTTAAGCTCAAAACATCTGAATTAGAGGATGTAGCCAAACACTTACTAGATTTAAGAATGTTCTCATACTTCAGCAACAAATTGTAAGCTTGACCATCATAGGGTAACAACATCTTGATAATACCAGGCTTCATCATCTGAGCAATAATTCATGGATACTTATTTAGTTGAGGATAATCACCTTCTACAAGCATATGAATAACTTCTCCAGAAACAGTTAAAACATGAACTCCACAAGTTTGATATAAAAACCATCTTGTAACATGACCATTGTAGAGTCCTTTCCATTCAGGTTCATCATGAGTAGGTTCAAATAAAATCTTCAAATGATGATAAACCAACCTCTCATGATAATCATTTGGATGTTCTTCACCAAACTTATTCTTATAAAGTATCCAAAGATTCATCAAATCATCTCTATTACAATACTGAAGCATCTGTGAAAATTTATTATACTCATAAACTTCATTGTTGACTCTTTGAATTTTCCAACATCCTTCACTTCCATTAAGCTCAAACTCATAAGAAATAATTTGATTACCATCTTCAACTAATTTCAATCTTTTAGAATCAGATGTCTCCTGAACCTCAGATTTTCTCTTTTGTGTGCTTAGAATCCACTCCTTTTCTTTTTCAGAATTCATTGGACAGAAATCATCATTATTAATCTTCATACATCTCAGATAAATCTCATGAATTCTTTCAAATGAACACTTACTAAGATTATCAGAAATATGTATTCCTAAATTCTTAATAATCCTCATCAATACATTCCTCATCTGTGCAATGGTAGGAGGTTTCTTTCCTATAACTTGTTTCCTTTCTTTACTGATCTTCCTTGCCCATTCACCCAAAAGTCTAGCTCTTTCCTCATCATCCAACAATGCCCATTCTTGTGCAGTATACTCATCATGTATTTGTTGAGAAGCTTGAAGATAATTTTGTGATTCATACCATGTAGCTAACCATTTCTGACTAGCTTCCTCTTCTTCTTGCTTCCTTTTCTCTAAAGCTGCTTGTTCTTCAGCTAACATCTTTCTTACATACTCTTCATCATAAGCAACCTGTTCTGCTTTACTTTTAAATTTCAATTCTGGTTCTGCAACTCCTTTACCTTTTCCAACAACTGATTGATTTACCTTCTTTCTTAAAGGTTCACCAATAACTAAACTTTTGCTTTTGGGTTTGGTTGCAGTAGATTTAATAGATGAAACAGGTGCAATGATGGATGTGCAACTAGCTGAGGTTTTACTTAGATTAACCAATGTACTTGCAGCTTCTTTTTCAACTTCTTTAGTTTTAGGTGGTGATACAGAGATGGTTGTAACAATGGTGGAAGTAGTTAGAACAGCAGTGGGTACAATTGCCATTTTTGGAACTGCAGCAGTGGTTTCAAGAAAACTATCCATGGTTGCAGACACACTAGCAGTGGTTGTGTTCTGCATCACTTCATCTTCTACCACAGTCTTCAAATTTTCAAGAACAGCCTCATTCCCAGCTTTATCAGATACCAAAAATTCTTGATCTCCACTACCAACATCTTCTTCCATAGGTACATCTACAGCCTCCCCTGAATTCATGCCATCACTCCTCCCCTGTTTGGATACATTCTCCACATTCAGAGCTGGAGAGGAGTCCACCTTCTTTTTCTTTCTCCTTAGTTGCCTTAAAGCAGCAACTACAGGCCTTCTCATCTTTTCCAAAACCAATACCCTGTGCTCGGTCTTTTAATATCTTTCCCCTAAAATACAACAAACTCCTGAAGACTGGATACTGTATCCTCCAATTTGGTACATTTAGCCGTCAATTCATTAAATTGTTCAAGAATATCCTCCCCACTTCGACCTGTGTGAACTGGTCCGAGAGGTGGTTCATTGGAAAAGTCATCATGTACTAACTCAGGATCCGTCAATTTAGTTTCATGTTCCAATCTATCCTCATCACTTCGAGCTGTGTTAACTGCTCCGAGAGGTGAATCCTTGGATAAAGTAAACATAGCACCAGACCTTGCCTGATCATCTATGCACCCTTTAGTAGCCAGTTGGCTAGGGAGTCCTCCACCTGTGTTAAGTTCCAAGGAACTCTCCACATTAGGAGTTGCCAAAGGTTGGGTCTTAATTATGTTTCCACTATCCCGACAGACATCTAAGCATAAATCAGTAGTGGAAGCCCTTCCAATCATGTCACCTCCACTCCATGTGACAGCCTTATGAACAACACCACTAACACCAGCCTGAGGTAGCTTGGTGCCCTTCAGTCTCCTAGTCCATACAATTGGTTTAACAGTGTTTTGGGTTTGACTAGAAGTAGGTTGAGTTGCACTAACAGTGGTTGCAAGTGTACTACCAGTGGTTTGAGGTGCACTAGCAGGGGGTTCAGTTGTACTAACAGTGGGTTCAGTGACTAGAGAATGAGATTCAAGACCTTCATCAAACTCAGGATCAGCAGGCAAAGCAAGCATATGTGGAAATAAAGGAACATCCCTAATGTGTAAATTTTGTGGCTGATTCCTCATATGTGCAAAGACCTTAGGAAGCATATGATGTACTTCATACTCCTTAGAATGCTCAACAGGTTCTTCTATTTGACTTTCCACAATTAGTTGAACAAACCTAGGATATAAATAGTATTTACCCTTCTTCCTAATGTTTTGTACTAGACCCTCATAAATCATCCTAGACCAATTAAACTTCCTTCCATCAGACAAACAAATAATAGCAAGAGCAATTTTAGAAGGAAAATCATTAAACCCTGTGGTCTTATTACTCATACACATCAACAAGGTGTGAATCAAAAACTTCCATTGCGGTGAAAACAAACTCTTAAAAAATTGTACCTTAGCACCCCTGTGTGTATAGCCTAATCTTTCTAAACCAGCAACAATCTCAGCATCTGAAAGATTATCAATACTATCAGCATCATCAAAATTTAAAACCTATCTAATGATCTCCTTAGTAATTGAAATAACATTCCCATCCACAACAGTGCTAAACACTTCTATTCCATCAACCTCTTCAAGCTTAGCATTCCTCCAGAACTGATGTATGTAGGCTTGAAGAATGGTTGGAGTAACGGTTAAGGCATAGTGAATAGAACTGTGAAGAAGGAAATCAATCATTTGATGAAAACATTCAGATCTAGCATTCTTGACAAGATTAGCAACAAGGTTATGTGTGGTGGAGTACTGGGTCGCCATTGTTTTTGATGATGGGTAAGATGTGGGTTATGTGAAGTATACAAAGGAACGTGATTAGGGTTAATGTAGAGCGCCAATTTGAAGTGATTAGAAGACCAATTGAATGATCCATCCGGGATTTTGGGGAGATAAATATACTTTTGCCAAAGTTACCAAACAGCCCATGTAGTATCCAAAATAAGCAGCATTATATCAGAGGTTTCAGAACTGCTGTCCGCGATTTGAAACACACTATCCGTGGATACAATGTGTCACTCCAAGCAGTTGACCAAGAGATAGCTCACAAAGGATATCTCACAAAGATATACGGCAAGCAAATCTGTGTCAAAACAAAGAATATCTCACAAAAAGATGAAGGATTCTCACAATTATTTATTTATTTATTTATTTTTTATTTTTTTTAACAAACACTAGAAGCTAAAGATAGCATAAGCTCCAATGTACACAAATCCTTCATGCCTGCAAGACACAAACAAGAACCAAACACAGAGAAGAGAGTAATCAGTGGTTAGAAAAGAGTAGAAGTGGTTCCAGAGACCTATCAGTGGTTAGCCAAAATGCAGAGAACTAAGTCCATAGGCCAACTTCCAATACATAGTCAAAGTCAAAACACCTTATTAACGTCTCAACCACATTTAACCTGCCCCTCATTAACTTACATAAGCCCTATCTCTGCTTATAAAAGAAACCCAAATCTCAGTTATCACACACATCAATTAAAAACCAAAACCCTAATTCCACAAAAATCCAGAATCAAGCACCTTGTGGTATCCCAGTTGGAATAAACTAGAGGTCATCAATCTAACATCCTCCTCCTCCTCCTCCTCATCATCATCATCATCAAGTGATGATTCAAACCCATGGCGGCTGTATCTTCCTCCACAAGAACCAAGACCAAGAAAATCCCCTTTTCTTCCATCATCTGAAGACGATAGTGTGGTTGATCCTAGTGAGTCATCAAGAGGATCAGATGATTCCACCGATCGTTTGGAGCCAACCTTCAATAGGTTAGTTCAAGAGGAAGTAGAAAAATCAAAACCTTCATTCTCTCACCCTCAACCAAGGCCACGAGCCAAAAATCCACCACTTCCAAAGAACAGAGAGGTGGTTCTTGGTCTTTCTGCACCAGGTTTTGGTGCTTCATCTCATATCGTAAGGGAAAGGGTAAAAGGAAGATGGAGTGATGCTTTATGGTGGAACGAGGAGATGGGTCAACAGAAGTCTTCTCATATCACAAACCCATCTGCTGTATTCACCTTCATCATCTTCGTTTTCATCAATCCATCCTTCCCATTTTGATCCTTAGGTCGTCGTACTGGTCATGCATATCATGGTCATGCATATCCAGCAGTTGGAATAGAAGATATGAGCTAGGATAGGTTTAGGAACTCTTTTATAGAACTGGTATTGTAGTAGCATATGAAGTTAATTGTAAGCTGTAAGCTGTAAACTCCTTTTTGAATGAATGAACAATTTAACTTCAGTACTTCTTTCCCTTCTGTAATTAACTTTCTTTTATCTGCAAAATGGTTAGTGGAAACACAGAGCAACAACCAGTGGTTTAAACAAAACTATCAGTGGTTAGAAGCAAAAATAGCAATACTAAGATCACATAATAACAATCCAAGTCTTTTACAAACTTTTACAAAACAAGTTGAGATTTAGATATTAATCATTCCAATACTAACAACAAGGTACTGAAACCTCCCTATATCAAAAGCTTTAGTGAGAAGATCAGCAACATTGAAATCAGTATGGATTTTTACCATTTGAATCAGTCTTTTCTCATTACAATCTCTAATAAAATGATGCCTTATCTCAATATGTTTAGTTCTAGAATGTAAAACATGATTTTTAATGATGCAAATTGTACTGTTATTATCAATGTAAATCTTAGTATGCATAAAATTGTACCCAAAATCCAGCAATTGATTCAGAATCCAAAGAACTTGACCACAACAACTAGCAGCAGCCACATATTCAGCTTCAAAATCCTCCAGGTTGCTCCCATCCCAAGTCATGTGCCCAGAGCAACCACTATCAAAAACTCCTTTGTCTTTTAGCTCATCTTGTAGATTGCCCTGCACATGAAATTAAACAAATTAGTTCCTTTTGTGGACCCAAGCCAATACTGACTTGGGTCTGCCCTGTGCATCAATATAATCAAATTTTTTTAGGTCCATTGATGCACAGTTGACATGATGTAAAACCTTGGTCTTAGGTTTCCATTGCCAACTAGCTGAGGCCTTACAATATAAAAATGGTTTCCAACCAATGTGTCAGCTTATCACCTTTGGAATTTTTAAAACTTCTTTTGAATCGTGGTGATATTTTGCTTAGAGTGTTTACAGTTTGCTTAGCAGGTTTACATTTTGCTTAGCAGTGGTTGGAACCCATTTGGGTGAAGCAGTGACAATTGATTTTGTATTTCCATTCCTCATTAACACTGCTCTAGGAATCATGTTTTTGTTAGGATGAGGGTTTGTTTTCTTTGAAAAGTTTTGGTGATTTACCCTCCTCCAATGATTCCAAACTTGTGGTCTGTTTTTATAACAATTTCTCTGTAAGTGCTCAAAACTACCACATGAAAAACAAGCCTTTTTAACACATTGAAACTCATCTCCTAATCTATTTGAAATTAGTCCATTGAAGTTTCTCTAGTTTCCCCTAGGTATATATCTTTTCATCCTGCTCCCTAGGTACTTCCTCGTACTCTACTACTTTCTTAGCAATTTGAGCTCCAAATCTAGGCACAAGGTTGGCTTGCTTAGTATCAACTTCCTTAAGAGGTTCTATCTTCTCAGGCTGTGTTGATACATATCTATCTTCCTCAGAATCTGATTCCCAATCTTCAATGATGGGAGCATCAGATGACTTATCAGAACCTATCTTAGGTGATGCATTACTAGTTTCACCTACAGGTTTATTGAAACTGAATTCACTGCTAAATGACAGTTCTTTAGAAGGTGGTGCATGTTTCATAAGAGATGGTGGGGGCATATTATTGTAACCAAGACTAGTACCATCCTGTAACATGTTTTTCTTTTTCTTTTAGGGCTTCTTCCTTTACACTTTCTGCCTTTTCTAGTTTCTCTTTAAGCATCTTAATCTCTCTATCCTTAAGATCAATTTCACCACCAAGTATATTAATTTTATCAACATACTCAAACTCACATTTAATACAGTAATTTAGCTTTTCTTCAATACCTTCTAAACCAACTCTATAACCTAAGTTATCTAGAGACAGTCTTTCTACTTCTTTCCTTAAACTCTCAAGTAATAGCTTTTGAGATTCTAAGTTATCTTGACGTGATTTAAAAGAACAAGTAGAAGTTTTAGAATCATTTGATACCTCGAATCTGAACCAAGATGAAGCATAGGCTATAAGAGCAAAGTTATGCTCTTTTGAAGCTTCACTAGCAAGAAAAGTTGCATTGGGTCCTTCTTCAATTTCATCACTCCAGTCATAATCACCAAGACCATCTTGAGCCACCAATGCTGAAGAAGGAGCGGACTCTTCAGTGGTCTTCTTGATGCCTTCAATCCTCTTAGGTGCTCGACATTCCCTTGCAAAGTGACCCTTCTTCTTGCAGTTAAAGCACTCCATCTTGCTTTTGTCGAACCCATCTCTTCTTTTACCATCATACTTGACTGTCTTCCCGTCCTTCTCGGAAACTTCCTTGCTTGAAGAGTCAACATTCCCATTTGCCATTGAAGATTAATCGCCAAGATCATCGGATCAATTTGATCTAGATCTTGATTCAAAACAGTAACACCGTAGTTAAATCAGCCGAAAAGCACAAATTGCACCATCAATGACATTGTCACTAACAGTGGTATTGTTTGCAATAGTCGTGGTTATACCATAGGCAACAGTGGATACATCTTGTGAATTCTTGTGATTAGTGGAAACAAAAGCAATGTTTTGGCTAGATGAAGATGTACCAGCAATGTTTTTCTCAGACTCATATACCTTCAAGTTGTTGTAGAGATTGTCCAGAGTCATCTTTTCAAAGTTATCCTTGTTCCTCCACACAACAGATGCATAGCCCGGTCGGTGATAAACTTCGATGAACTTTAGATTTATATCTTCTTGAGCAACTTTGTAGTCCACTGACTTCAATTGACTGATAAGCTTTTGAAGTCTGTTATAGGTGCCATCTAGTTTTTCTCCACTCAGAGTAGTGAAGTTTTCAAGCTGATGCTTGAGCATATTTTTCCTTGATTTCTTGGTAGCTTCATTACCAGCAAACCTTGTTTCTATAGCATCCATAAGCTCCTTATCAGACTCATATTGTTCAAAGTCTAAAGCATATTCATTAGGTATTCCCATAGAGAGAATACTATGAGCTTTAATCTCCATCTTTCTCTTAGCCTTGTCGATCTCACTAACAATGGAGATTTCTTTGCCATCTTCACCCTTCTTAGGAAGAGTATCACCTTTTTCCACAACATCCCAGAGCGCATAATCAATCATACGAATATATTGCCTTATTCGCATTCTCCAGATTTGGTACTCACCATGCTTGAGCATGGGCACCTTTAAAGCAGTAACCATGTGTGTTTCGTCAGACATCTTAACTTGCTTGAACAGAACTTAACTTGACTTCTTCTTGATTACAGTTTCTAGATCATAAGCTCTAATACCACTTGTTGATCCCAGTTGAGCAAACGATCTAATATAGAAACTGACTTTAAACAAGAACTTATTAAGTATTACGCGGAATTTAATACTTAATCTTAAGAAGAAGAACAATGAACATTCAACACCTCAATATTATTATTAATACGAATACTCTAACCAGTATTAGGGTTTTACAACCTTGAAGTGTATCGACCTTAGATATAAAACATACATACATCTAATCTAACCTAGGACCTCCTTTTATAGGCTAAGGAGTCCTTTACATAATACAATACGTAACCTACAAGATAAATATCTTTTCCATATTTATCTAATACATAATACTAAACCGACTATACAAGACTAGCAGTGGTTTCATTACATTATCAGTGGTTACACAAAACTACTAGCCGCGGTTTGTCTTCATCCGTGGTTCCATTCTTCTGTCCGTGGTTATATCAACTCTGTCCGTAGTTCCAGTACTTAGAATAATTCTTGATTCAAGGAACCAAAAACCCAACAAAAAGATTTCATGGATGATAAAAAAACACCAAGATAAGATAAGTTAGTATGTAAAAACTTCACAATATCACGTTTTATACGAACTCTAATTAACTTAGACATTGTACGATATATCATTTATCCCAAAACTACGCAAAACGTTTCCTAGACTCCTCACCACCAGAGAACACACACTGAATTCCGGGAAGGAATTCCCTTTAAAGGGTAGGTACTCTAAAAATTTACATTTTTAAGTTACTATTCATCCTCATATTTTTACTATTCACTTTTACTATTCATATCATAAATATTTGACGAGTTACATTTGTTTTGTTTTTCCATTTCTAAGAAAACATTGTACGAATAATATTTCACGCAATCCCAAACCTACAAGTTAGGTTTTAGCAATGTCTAAGAGTACAAAATAAACATATCTATCATTAAATATACTAAGTTATAGTATATTGACAAGTTTCGACATTTTCAAGAAATCTTATATTTTTACCTCGACAGGTTTATAATTTTATAATTTAATTAACTAACGACAATAATTCTTGGAATAAAAAACTACACTTAAAATACTAGACAAGAAAACATTTAGTTTTCTTGCTTCCACCTCATTTCCCACCCCCTCCTCCAAAGTATTGAACATGTAAAAAGAAGAGATCACCAAGACTGTTGGTCTTGGTGATGAATCACTACAACACATGTCCTCACATTATCACACCCTTATTCACCAAGCAACACATTCAATTCCCTAAACATACTCATTATCTAAGTAGAAGAAACCAACTTGTGTACCTCTTACACCACAATGACTCATTCGCCTTGTGGCTTAATCTTGTTCAATCTAGTCTAGGATTTAGACACATAGCAACACTTAGCTAACAAGTAATATTACTAACCACCCTTGTAACCTCCTCATAAGGCTATAAATACCCCCTCCCCTTGGTCATTTAGACACCATACACAAGCAACACAAACACAATCTCCTTTGATCTTCTACTTCAAGTATTATCCAAGAGAATTCGATCTATAAGTAAACAACATCAATTAGTTTTAACTTTAGGTGATCCTCTTGAGTTTAAATCCACTCAAGTCACCTAAGGTCTCATCACGAGCCCTTCATGAATACACGAAGTATAGAAGGTTGCTAAGGTGTGGTAGATTGCACAAAGTCCTAGTTCTAAGTCCTTGTTATTCCGTTCTTTTTGAAAGCCAAAAGTTGTAAGAAAACCTAGCTCACTCATGATCAACTCTATTTACATGTTTTCTCATGTTTAATTCATGCTATATATGTCTAGTTATATTGATCACATGATGTACAAGTTGATAAAAACAAGTTTAAAACTTATAAAACTTACATGTGCGCCCATTCCTATGGCCATTCCTTTAATACTTTTGGCTCTCTGGAGTCTGTTTGTAGGATACTTGGCCAAAGTGTGACATGTTAGCCCATAGGTAAGTACTGTGACGAAGCGGCTGTTGCTCACCCGACACGATTGTTTGAGGTCACAATTCACCCAACACGATCATCCGGGGTGAATAAGAATTGGGGATCGGATGCGGGGAAATTCCCACCAATGGCTGAGATGTTCAGTCGACTCCCTCCCCCTTTGTGGGGTCATGTTAAATTTATGTTAACTAGTGTAGACATAATGAACTTATGTAAAAAATTTCCGTAAAAACAAACCACATATAGACCTGGTAATTTATATATTGTTGTAGAAAAAGTAAAATGAAAACGTAGCAATTTGAATCACCCAAAATGAGTATACAAGTCAAAAGATACGGCCAAATGAAGTTACCAAAATCCCGAAACTAAAAACTGGAAAAGTTTCTGTAACAGAATTAAAAACACGAGTTTTGAGGCATTTATGATCCGACTCATCGAAAAGTTAAAGCACGAAAGTTTTCCGGAACAACTTTTTCTTCAAAAACTCAAGGGCACGGGCCTGCGAAACGCAAAACGATGGCTATTTCTATCAAGATTTTAATAGCTTTCATATAGTCGCACGGCTATGTACTTGGCCATACGACTAAGTTAAACCAAGCGGCCTAAAGGCCTTAAACTAAGACCACAGCCACAGCTAAGGCCAAGTGTGAGGTCTCAAGGCCTTGGCTGCAGAGACCAAAGCTACGGCTAAGGCCTCAAGGCTTCCTAAGCCGAGACCGTTAACCAAGGCCTTAGCCTTGACAAACCAAAGCATATACAAAACAAATTTACAAAAGGACTTTTTCCTGACTCCAATATCTCATGAAACTTCGCTACATTCATCATATAAATATAAGTATCACTTTTGTCAAATAAAACCACTTACCTTACTTTCAGAATAGTGTTTTTAACATGTGAAAACTAGTTTTTCACAAGTGAAATAATAAATCCTAGCTTATAAAGTTTTCACATGTGAAACTATACCCATAACTCACTATTACAAAAAATCTCAAAGAAACCGGTCAAAATGGCCCTTGAAGAGTGGTTTTGAAACCACTCTCTGAAGGGGGTATCTCCATGATCGAAACATATAGAAACCGGTTTGGCAACCTATCTCTATTAGAAGCATCGACACCAGTTTTCTCCTTAAAATCGGTCTCCATTATAGAGTAAACAAACATAGTTTTATTGGACATTGACACCGGTTTTCCCACAACCTGTCTTTATAGAAACATACGACCTATCTTTATAAAGAGTAAAAAGATATGTTTTTATCTCAAAACCAGTCTTTTTGATAAATCTATTTTATTAAAAAAAATCATCTTAAAATTTTCAATTTATTAGAAATTGGAAAACTTTAGAAATGATTTTTTTTAATAAAGAAATATACATAAATGTAGCAAATATATATAAAGTGATTAAAAAACACTACAAATGTCGAAATCAACAAAATAAATTAAGGTAATACGTCAAGTCAACTAAACATAAATCCTAGACAAAATCTAAATTAAAACACTAGAATTCCAAACTTTAAAGAAAAACACTGGAATTCTACATAATTGAACATCATTATCTAGGATTAATCGCGCCACAATGTAAACCATGCACCAACGATGGCGTTCAACTCGTTGTTCTCTAACGGATGCTCGTCACTCCAAGGTACCTACATATAAGATAATGAAATAAATGGTTATACAACAACTAAGAAGGTTTTCAGTGCAAGAATTAAACTGCCAATTATCTAACAATGACAAATTACACACAACATAAGGCGATCAATCATGTCATTATCATCAAAGAAAAATCAATTAACAAGCGCCAAGATTAGCCTAAAACCTTAAGTATATAAACAATTATTCTAAATACGACATTAACCTTTTGGATGTTGTAATCAGCAAGTGTCCGACCATCCTCTAGTTGTTTATCGGAAAATATCAATCTTTATTGGTCTTGCGGGATACCTTCTTTATCCTACAAACGAACCACACGGTCAGCAAAATGCCCATTAGAGATACAAAAGTATACTAATGCGGTAACAAAAAGCTTATTAATTTTGCATGCAGTTTATTTGAATTTGATTACAATACGTATCCATAAATTTCCTAAAAGAATAAAGAACTATGCCACAAGTAACTCACTCACTCTGTGTGATAATGAAACAACGAATATATATACCTTATAAGCCCAACAATTATGAGTTGCTAGACCTACACATTAATTATGACAAAATTAGAAGTCTGAACATCAATATAGCAAATCAAATAAGACAGCTAATAAAAATTAGTACAGCTAAAAATGGGTAATACTTTTGCTTAACTCTACAAATGTTATGCTACAGAGAGCTTCTGTTTTTCCTCTTTCACTTTGACCAAAAATCTATACGCATGTGACATATGGATCATAAAAGTCTAAGGTTCCAAACACCAACATTCAAAACAAAAGGCAATTAGAACAGAGGTCCTTATGTGCCTTCCTGCATCCTAACAAGTAATTATGGATCCTATATCTCAATATAAGCTGCTAATAACTTATTAAAAAACTACTAGGGTGATTTTTTGTTTGTTTTGGATAGGCACAACACTTCAATCAAGAATTACATCATGTGAAGAAGTGAAAAAACAACCTAGATCAATATGTGCTAGCTCAAGAACACAGGAACAAAACTAAAATTTCTTTTAAGTGTAAAACCTGATAATACAATGTTACAAAACTATTGAGAGTCATATGCTTATACCTCTTGAGTTGCTTCAGCAGTGGTGAACTCTACGTGTGCCCAGCCCAAGAATCGGTCATCTCTAATTTCAAAGTGGAATTCAACGATTTCACCAACATCTTTATAAAAATCCCTCCTATAAATAACATGAAATTACATGTCAAAAGAAAACAAAACCATCCTAGCAACTAACTAGCAATAGGCTTAAGCAGAAAAGTCCTTACACGTCATCTTCTTTAATGGAAATACTTAAATTGCCAAGATACAAAGTTTTAGTTACCATTGGAGAAGTCAGTTCTGCCCCCAAGTCACCTTTACGAATGAATAAATAAAAAAAACACACAAAAACATCTATCTAAACCTTTAGGTAAAATCATTCGTATCCCAAATATCTATTTTTAAATTAGGATACGTTTAACATCGATCTGCATGGCCAAGACAGAAATTGTCATAAAGAGGTAAAAGCTCTGAAAAAACAAATGACACCAGTGGGTAATTGTCATAAATTTCGTAGTGTACGGAATACATAACCAAGTATGGGCATATATATTATGCCGACATTCTGAGCCTATCCCCTCTACTAATCTGAAGTAATTGTACAGTTACAGTCTTTATACTTTTAATCATATCTAAAGTCTAACAACTTAATATGTTATATGAAAAGTAAAAAGATACGAAAACATCAAAACAACGACTCTTACACAAAATATGCTATATTTAGGTTTTCTTGAGCAATTATGATGGTTTTAATTTTATTCTTTTATAAGCATTTTTGGTGTGTTTTAGCTTTTATTCAAGTAAACGACTATTTTTTCAAAATAAGTATTTGCACATTATTTTTGGAAGTAAATAATAAAGAATACTCACACCGGTTGTTTTTTCAAAAATGGTCTCTATAGCATAAATACATAGAGAAATGTTGTTACCTACATACTGGTGTCTTTGATTGTGTAAAAAGACTGGTTTTTACCCGCAAACCCAGTGTTTATGCATTTTGTATTATAAAATATATTTATTTCAAGAAAACCAATCTCAGTTCATTCATTCCTGCTAGTTCTTTATCATAGGAACAGGGTTTTATATAACCAGTCTCTATTTGGAGGTATTTAAAGCCTTTTGTGTAGTAGTGACTTGTAATAGCCATTATTATTTCCTAATCATAAACAAACAATCTTATAACTTGTGTTTGCAGACCGTATAATCATTTTGTCACTTATATATCTTGGAATCAAAACTAGCAAAACATATGTTTTTCCATATCAAACACTACAAAACTAGAGAGCTTCATGTAAGAGGTTTCATTTGGGTAAATGTATCGACGAGTTGTTAGATTTAAGATTTTAAGTATCCTAGCTCCTCGAACGTTTACTACATTACCTCTGAATTATGATGGCTCGAACGGTAGTACGAGATATATAAACTATAAATGTTTCATAAAACATTTCTATAAAATGACATACACAAACTACCATATGAAGCATCATGATCAATATAGATGAGATATATAGGCTCGTTTATGCTTTCGCATCATTATTCCATAAACTAAGACGCGAAACCATATTATAGGTTGTTCATAGAGACTTCACGACTCGACCACCATTTTCACTAAGCATCAATAACTCATGGTGAGTTCATAGCCCCACTGTCTATTACTTAATTGTTTTACAAACTCCTGGGGGAGATACATGTTATTTTAAACATGGAACAAAAAAACATTTGAAATGTATGTTTATCTGATTGTTTTATTGTTACTAAGTACCATCATTTCCAAATATAAGGCCCCATATCATGAACCAGTTAATCACTAGAAGTAGTGAGCGCGAATATTGTGAATAGGCCTATTGGGATTGATGAATCCATTTGTGTTGACAATGTACGTTCAAACAAACGAACTATATTTGAGAACAATAGGTATAACGGAAAATTACCTACAGGGGCGACAAACACGTCAATTTAGTTCGTACACGTTAACGCTTTGGTAGCATGAGATTAGTGAAATAATAACTGTTTTGTTTTCAAATATGAGTATTAGTCTAATTAGCTCACACTTCAAACATATTGTGTTCAAACATTTAACTAAACATATGGATTTCACTCAACCTTTGTGTTAACCTATTAAACATGTTTTATCCCAGGTCCATAATGATTGAGGCTGGCACGGAGGGGCACGGGATCAATCAAGAAGGCTATAACTTATTTTATCATTCAATAATTTCAAATACTGTATGTAGATGTATTTTGTAAACATGGAACCAACTGGGACATGTCTTTGTAAACTCTGATATATTTTAATGAATCGAATTGTCATCTTTTTTTAAATGACTCAATTAGAAATCGTTTTCTATTATTATAACTATTATACCAATAGGTAACACCCCACTTGAATTTCGTTGCATTCACGAAATTGGGGGTGTTAAACCTTCCCATTCAAGGTTCCCTCTATCTTTATCATTAGTGGAAGTTCATAGATGCTCGTTACTTCGTAACCTAACTTCGTCACCCCCACCACCACGTAGATCAATATTTGGGTCACAAGATGCCCATAAGTCGTATCCTTTTGGATGCTCCACCGGAATAGCTTCGCACAAATGGTATTTTAAATCCGTTTTCCTCTGAGCATCACTGAATTTCTTCTTCTGCCGAGTTGCAATCTTTGTGAGGGTCTTTGTTTCCTTGCTATTCAAGGATGAGCTAACAATTACCTTGAGTTTAGGATTTCCTTCTACCAACATGCATTTGGCGTTCGGTGGCAAATAAGACTCCATCACGTCAGTACCTTGGTTAGGTCGTAACTCATTGATAGAGTTATGACGTAACTTCTTTCTGTCTTCAATTCTAGCTTTACTTTCCTGCAAAACATTACTAGAAGTGTCAACATTATTATTTTCGTGGTCCTCATGTGCTTTATCCTTTATCACATAAACAGATTGGATTGGATGGCATTTCCCCCTTCATCTATGTTGAAAACGAGTTTCCTATCATTAATTTTTAAAGAAACGAGTTTTTTAAACACATCGATTTCAACATGTGTCGTGGCAAGGAGGTGTCTCCCTAAAATTAATTATTGGGATTACGTGTAACTATTATTCAAGTGTCGGTCATTAGTATTGTAATAGGTTGCTAATTAGGCTTATATGTTTGTATTAAGTGCAAGGCTTATGTAGTAAGTCCATAAGCCTATGCTTAGGCCCAAACGAAATAAGGAAGGGACTAGAAGTATTGCCCTTGCTCTCTTGCCTATAAATACTATGTAAACCCTCTTAGGAGGGTGTTGGTTCTTTCATTTATGCTTAATCATTTATTATTCGTGTGTGAGTGAAAGAATCCGCCATCTCTCCTTCATCTCTTTCTTATTTACATCTTAACTTACTTGTGTATTCATATTATGGTGACCTAACAGTGGTATCAGAAACTTTTTGTGGTTAAGGGACTAAATGTGTCATTTTGGTTAACAAAATCAAAATCCAACTGCATTGAATGCATCTTCTGAATTTGCATTTACTCCCCACCAACTAAGATCCACGACCAATATTCAAAACTCAAATCTGTTTGTGAAAATTAAAATATGTAAGTGTTAAATTATTTCAATATAAATTATAAACAAAGGTTTTTGATATCACAATGATCCAATGGTTCAAACTTTCACAATTTGATGTTTTTGAACTCGTTCATAAGAACGAATTGGGTTCTTTTGCATAAAAGTGTTTTAGATAAAAATGGATGTTTGGAAATGTTTAAAATGAAGATAGAAACTCATTTTCATCAACAAATCTTACCCAGAAACATCAATTGATTGTTTTTTGGAATTTAGGGTTCATACGACCCATTTGGGGACTTGTGATTCTGCTGTGTTTTGATGATTATCTGTGAACAAGAAAGTGTTGAATGATGATAATAAACATGTTTGTAACATTTAATTAGACTAGAAACTTCAAAGTTGTCTAAATCAAAGGTTTAGGGTTTATGAACACGTTCAGTTTGAATCTTTTAATTCTGTGGACAAATGATGTTAAAATGTGTTTAGGATCTCTCATATGCATCTTTAGTATACTCAGAAACAAACAAAGATTGAATCAGATGGCTAGATTTCGTACTTGAAACATTAGGGTTTTAGGGTTTAAGGACCCTTACGGATAAGGATTCTGTGTATTAGAAATTTGTTTAAATGCCATGTATGTGTTCTGAATGATGATTGTATTGATGTGTAA
This sequence comes from Chrysanthemum makinoi, assembly GCA_910596185.1. Classification (NCBI taxonomy): domain Eukaryota; kingdom Viridiplantae; phylum Streptophyta; class Magnoliopsida; order Asterales; family Asteraceae; genus Chrysanthemum; species Chrysanthemum makinoi. Next base: position 302,920,122 of record OU343225.1, read on the forward strand.
TCAGTGTTTTGATGTTTTGGTTAACAGGAGGATTACTCGTAAAAGATTGCTAAGGTTTTCAAATTTTATGAATAAGGAAATTCTTTACGAATAAGCAACTAACTTTTTACGAATAAGAAGGGTCTACAGTGACTTACGAATTTCTTGGAAAGAGATTCGTAAACTTGGAATGGTTTACGAATAAGGCCATATTCTTACAAATAAGGCTTATTCTTACGAAAAACGGAACTGTGTTTCGAATAAGCACTATTCTTAAGAATAAGCACTATTCATACACATAGGCATATTCTTACGAATAAGCATAATTCTTTCGAATATGTCTTATGCGTAAGTTATTTTTTATGAATAAGCATAATCTTACGCATTATGCTTGATCTTACGAATAAGCATCCAACTTTACGAATAAGGACTCAAGTTTACGACTAAGTTATTGTTCACCATTCTGTTAATTATTACGAATAAGACACCTTCATACGTTACGAATTAGCATACAAATGTTAAAATGTTGTGTTTAAGTGATAAATGAGTGTGTAAAACTTCAAAATTAACATGTTCACTTAACTATTTATCATAACTTCATGAAAAAAGGACAAATGTGTCTTAGGACATGTAACATTAACATCAACATCAATAACATCAGTCAAGGACTTAGAAAATGAATCAGACTAATGCTAACACACTGTGTCTTTGAATGTCTGTTTATGTGTCTAATGTCTTTCAGATCACAAAATGGCTGGACAACAAGCTGATATCAATGCTCCCGTGGAACTCACTATGGCCAACATATTCCCACCTGGCTATGACAGGGTGATTGGCAAGAACAACCTTCGTGTTGACTCCAACAACTTCACTTGCTCTGAATCTTCGTGTAGAATTTTTGTCCACATCCTTCTTCAGCACCCCTACAGATTCATGCTCACCAAGTCATCTTCAGTCCCTGACTTCTATATCCATCAGTTCTGGCATTCCATGGAGAAGATTGATGGAGAAGATGCGGTTAAGGTCACTCTACATACCCGTGAAGTCACAGTTACTGTTGATGATCTTCGTGCGGTTCTACTACTTCCGGCTATCAACTCTCCAGCTGATTACGTCAGAATTCCTACAGAGACAGAGATTCTGGATTTCTTGATTAACATTGGGTATGATGACACTTCTGGAATAATCTCTACTCATTCCAGAGCTGATGTCAAATTCATCCCATAACCATGGAGGACTCTATACCTCATGATTGCCAAGTCGGTTTCGGGAAGAGATAGCGGTCGTGAGCACCCCAAGCTGCCTCATCTGCAAACATTCTGGGGGATGGTCAGTGTCCAACACATTGACTATGCTAGCCTCATATGGGAGGATATGATGCAGCATCTCAAGAAAGGAGGCAACAAGATCTCTTTTGTCCATTTCACTAAGTTGATCATTCACAATGTCCTCAGGAAGCATGAGGACATTCCCTAGTAGGGCTAAGCATCGGGCCGATCCCGACCCGAATCCCGACAAGCCTAAATCCCGACAAGCCGGCAAACACAAACCGAGTCCTGAACCAATTAAGCTCGGTTCGGTTTTGGGACAGTCGGGACGGGATCGGTCGGTTTGATCGGTTTTGTTTGTTGTTTTTTGGTTTTCGGCCCGTCCCGACACGATCCCGACAAGCCTGAAACCTGACTAACCGGAAAACACAAACCGACTCCCGACCCGTTTGAGATCGGTTCGGTTTCAGGACATGATTCGGGACTCAGGATCGGGACAGGATTCGGGAGTCGGTCGGTTTTGTTCACACCTATCCCCTAGAGACTTAATGACCCCAACAAGCACACCATGAAGAATGAGCCTACCCTGAAATCAGTTAGGTTCCAAGGGTCCAGCACTCGTAAATAAGGTGCTGAACTCCCTGCGTGCCTCATTACTGAAAAAGTCAAAGACGCTCCCTCGCACAGATATTATTGGGAGGCTCTGCAAGCACATCATGTCGGGTTCATGGATGAAGTGATTCATACTCCAACAGTCAAGACCAGAGCAAAGAAAGCTGGAAGTTCTGGTAGTACCACAAAGTCTAAGTCAAAGATCACCAAAAGAGTGGTAAAGAGGAAAATTCTCACTCATGTTATCAAGCCCAAACCGTCTCCTGAGCCCATATCACAACATGATGAGGACTCAGAGACAGATTTAGATGAACGCGTGATCTACAACGAAGTTCGTGTTGATGACTCTACTAAAGAGACGGAAAAGCAAAAAGTCCAACACTAACGGAACTTGAGGAAGATATTGATGCTTACAATTTTACTGAAGAAAGCAACAAGTCTGATAAAGGGAAAAGGCCTCTCACTAAAGAACAACAACATGATTCAGACTTAGAGCATGATCCGGAGGAAGAGGAAAGAATATTTCACAAAACTTTGAAGCAGAAGATGATGGAACACCAAGCCTCTACCTTTGCGGTTAATCAACCCAACGGGGTAGGGAGGTTCTAGTAGTGGTGCTCAACCTACCGAAGAACCACCTCTTGTCACCCAAATCCAAACCGATCCGGTTAATCAACCCGGTAAAGGCATGGGTGACACCACAAAGATTACTGCTCAGGAAGAGGAACAATAAGAAGATGAGGAGATGTATGATTCTGGAGGATACAATCATGATCGGCAAGAAAGAATAACTGATGATGATGTTCAAGCGGCTGAAGAGGAATTAAAGTGTAAAGAGGCTAAAGAAGAAGCGGCTAGGGCTGAAGAGAAACGTTTGAAGCAGGAAACAGACAACTATATTGTTGACAATCCATCACATAAACCCCAACCGTCTTCTGAAACACCACATGACACCTCCACCAAACCTGAATCATCATCACAGTCATCACCCCCACCAACATATACGACAACAAAATCATCTACAAAATCGGTTAAGAAGAAGGCTGATACATGGATGTCTCGTGCTAAATCTAAAATTCAAAAGGCAGTGCACCAATCAAGGACAAGAAAGCAGAACCATCTACAAGAATAAGTTAACACATTGTCCGAAGCGGTTAGCGATCTTACTACACAGATGTCCACTTTCCAAGAATCCAAAGATGCTATTAAGGAGTTTCACGATAGGGATGTTGAGGGAGAAATGAATCAACAAATCATTAACCACACTCGCGAATTTCTTTCTGCAAACATTTCCGAGGTCACAAGGGAACTCTTCAAAAGGAAATTGCAACCCATGATTAAGCAAATGGTCAAGCAGGTTATCATGACAACACCAGTGGTTATGGAAACGAAACCGGTCAAGCCCCCAGTCGTCACCAAAGAATATTTAATTTCTGAACTAGTCACGAAAATGGCTGCTAGAGCTGCGTCTTTTACCAAGGAAGATAACAAACACTACGATCTTCTAGTTGCACGACAACTTCGTACACCTTGCAAAGAAGATGCGGGGAAAGACAAAAGACTGAGGAAAGATGACGACAAGGATCCGGACCGCAATGCAAAAAGACAAAAGAAAATCGGAGGTTCTTCGTCATCCCTGCCACCACCACCAATCAAGACTGTCACCACCACACAACAAGCATCACAGCAACCATCATCTGATCAACCGAAGGACTCAGAAACCACACCACCATTGGAGAAAACTGGTGATCATTTTACCTACACCGATGGTGATGATTATGAGATACCAGAGCCTCAACCGAAACCTCAACCTACACCTCAACCATCACAAAGACCTGAACCATCCTTAAGGAAGAAAGGAAAGAAACCTACGGTTGTCTCCAGGTTAGACAATGACAACACGGAGGAATATGAGTGGTTCAATTAGTTGGTCGAGGCGCAACCACCTCTCGAAGAAGGTCAAGAGCCTGTGGATGGTCGCATATTGGAACAGGTCCAGGTACTAAAAAGTCAATTCAACATCAAGAAGATGACCAAGAAGGAACTTCGCCGGATCAAGAACGATGCTTTCACATTACTTAATGAAAGATCTGGAAGCGCAATTGAGCTAGAATATCACTTAATGAAAGATCAAGAATGATGCTTTCACATTACTTAATGAAATATCAAGAATGATGCTTTCACATTACTTAATGAAAGATCTTGTCAAGTCAAGCAAGGATGTGAAGTATGAACAAAGGATTGTTGCAATTATGTCGGTATCAATGGCTTCCAAGTGGGATTACTCCTTCTTGAACAAGATTGTGGTTAAACGATAGGATGAAAAGGAGTACTAGTTCTCCGAAGCTGACTTTCCTGATTTGTCTCTCAATGATATTGAAGACATGTATCTACTCAAGGTACAAGGAAGGATGTGTCAGTTTCTGACAGATATCTAGATAAAGTGGATCACTGCTCTCCTTGTATTCATCCGCAGCAAGATCATCCAAGAACGTGTTGAAGATCTTCAGCTTGGGGTCGAAAGTTACTAGAAGCAACTCAACCTTACAAAACCGCTTCTATACTTCAATGAAGTAAACCAAGAACCATAGTACAAGCTCTTCCATAAACCAAAATTTGGGTTCGTCTACCGTAGTGAGAATCACCGTAATTACTTCATGGCGTTCGATGAGATCCACAAGTTCTGTGACGACACTCTGAAGATGGTTCGAGATGGATTGGCTTATTGGTTGAAGGATATTGAGTTCGGTAAAAGTAAAAGTAAAAGATGGAAGTCTCAGGATCAAAGGGATGTTCATAGGTTTATCAAGAGGATTGATGAAAGATTGATTCACCGTGATCAGATGAGGAGGCTGGAAAGCTACGTGGGAGGAACAATGAGCTTTTCTATTATGACGTTCCAATGTCCTCAGTAGCTGGTTTGTGTTGTAAACATTTGGTATTCTTGAATATTCTTAAATGTTATTTTGTTTGATTTATATATATTATGGTTTGTACTCATATAACAGTGTACAACCCGTACTTGTAAAGAAAGGACCATGTGGTACGCTTCAGTGCCACAATCCTAATAGAAGGAGCGAAAGCTTCTTACTTTTGAGTAAAATTAATCAAAATTTCAATACTTTTCATAATTTTGCTCAAAAGAACAAGTATTCCCTCTCCTATTTCAAAACCTCAAAAGTTAATACTACTTGTTGAGGGGGAGTATTTGCAAACCATTTTGTTCAAATGAAAAGCTCTTGTGGATATCTTATCGTAAAACTCAGAATGGTCATATTTTAACTCAATATTTCATCAAAAATGACATCAATATGCCATTTTTGAGGGGGAGAAAAATATATGTGATCAAAATATGTTGAAAAGTAAATGAATTCTCAAAGTGCTATGACAACCCATGAATTGATGAGCTTTGAAATGTCAGTAATCGAACAGACTTGTCCTTCAAGACTTGTCTTAGTAGATAGTACTAATTCGAGAAACTCTTGATAGACATGAACTTTGATGGGTTGACAACTTTTTCAAGGTTTGTTCACATCTTCAAGGTAGTTATTAGAGCTAGTTGTCACCTAAAAGCTGACAATGGAACTCTTTAACTATACAACGTAACCGTGTCTCGCGGGGAATTGTCAATCAACAGTCGATCAATTGAAAAGTGTGTGCTCTACCCTCACTGTGCAGATTTAAGTCAAAACTCATAAGCACGTGTGGAGGGGGAGTATTTCTGAAAAAATACAAAACTCACAAAGTGTTACAAAACATGTTTCTATTCATAAACGCTTTGAGAGATTTTCAAGTGAATGGTTTTATGGCAACATAGGATAGTTATGGAGTTATAAGGTGACTAAGTTTAGGAATAAATGTCTTTTGATCCGCCAGAGCCGGAGGGATCTACCCAAGGACACCACCAATAGTTAGAAACTAGAAGTCCTTAGGTATGATTGAAAAAAGGATAATATGAGAAACGGAGAAAGAAGGAGTTGAAGAATTAAAAAGAAAAGTTAAATAAAAGGGTGAAAAGAAATAGCCCTCCATATGATTCAACTTAGGGCAGACATCGGGTTCAACTCATATGCTACTGGTTGTCACAAAGATGACACCGGTATTGAAGACAAAGTCGTCATGGACCCAGTGACGCACTGCACTAAACCTTCTAAGCCACTCAAGTTCTCTCAAAAGAGCTTATTTAATTCTCACATGGAACCCTACGTAATCTATCGACTTTCTCTTAGAGATCGTTGGTATTGAAGAAGGAGACCTTCTCCCTAGTCTCCGCATAGGAAACCAAAGTGCACTAATCGAGTCTAGAGCCACGAGATTCAGTAAAAAATCTCTTAGGAACACTTGATTTTTCATCACTTGTCGTTCAACAATAAGGACACAAGTGGTACATTCTAGAGTCCTACACAGATCTTAGCAATCTGCTGAGAACATTTATGAGGATATTCACAATTGTAATCCTCAGTGATTGAATAGAAACTCCTGCCAAGGTCAACATCAAACAGCCTTGACAGCAGGTCACTTCGGTAACCCCTTTGTGGGTTACGTTTAGTGTGTCTCAAACGGTTTACAGTTGTGAGGTGATGCTTCGGTGTACCTCAGCGACTCACCTGAATTGTAGATATACTCCGGTATATCGTGTTAGCCCACTTGAGGGCCTCTAGTTCAGGAACAGCCTTTGTAATAATTAGAGATGTGCTTTCACACTATGCTGTTAACACCCTCGACATTCGAACTTGTAAGTACTGGAAATCCCGCTAAGGAGATTCCTTTCATGAATCGAGTCCTAAAGATGTGGGTCATTACTTGAACATTCAATGTAATGCCAACTGTCCCTCAACGGGATTTGGACGGCTGATTTGCCTGACCAAGGTGAATGGAATCAAGACATTCATCAGTAAAACAATCATAGTGGTCAATTCTTTAAGAAAAATCAACCGTGATCGATTGGTATGTTTCACTAACATATTCATGCAGGTACTGATGATTGTTACTTGGAGGGATGATCGCACCATCTCCCCATGCTCATACCAACAACATCACACATGAAGTTCTCTCAAACCCAAAGGCAACACAAAAGTCAAGATGATTCTTCTTTTAAATCAAAGAATCTACAAAGTTTAAAGACCTGAGAACCACATCAATTTTTGAAATTCAAAGTCAAAAGAAGTATGAGCATGATGGAGAAAGACGAGGACACAACTAACCCACAGAAGTTGACGAATGGCGGAAAACAACATATGATCACCCCAACCACAAAGTACTATGAACAAGAATACAAAAGACGTCAAGCCAATAAAGTGAAAAAATTTAAAGCATGTCTACTCACAAGAAAGAAGAATGCTAGAAAGACGTCAAGCAAGCATATCTATTTGATGACGAACCATTATAGGGAGATTGTTGGGATTATGTGTAACTATTATTCAAGTGTCGGTCATTAGTATTGTAATAGGTTGTTAATTAGGCTTATATGTTTGTATTAAGTGCAAGGCTTATGTAGTAAGGCCATGAGCTTATGCTTAGGACCAAACTAAACATGGAAGGGATTAGAAGTGTTGCCCTAGCTCCCTTGCCTATAAATACTATGTAAACCCTATTAGGAGGGTGTTGGTTCTTTCATTTATGCTTAATCATTTATCATTCGTGTGTGTGTGTGTGAAAGAATCCGCCATCTCTCCTTCATCTCTTTCTTATTTACATATTAACTTACTTGTGTAATCATATTATGGTGACCTAACATTAATGGTATCTCAAGATCCTCTTCCATGTCAAGAATCACAAAATCAACAGGAAAAGTGAGCTTATCAATTTTTACCAAAACGTTTTCAACTACTCCCCTAGGTTTACTAACGGTTCTATCAACCATTTCGATTGTCATGCAAATTGGTTTGATTGGCCCTATATTAAGTCTCTTACACATGGAAAATGGCATAATGCTTATAATAGCTCCAAGGTCGGCTATAGCATTACTAACACACAAATTACCAATAAAACAAAGAAGAATAAAACTACATGGGTCCTTCTCCTTGGGAGGTAACTGGTTCTGAACAACAACTGAACACCGGGTATTAACTTGATTTCTTCTCCTGCATTTTTTGTTCCGTTATTAATTGAGCCAATCTTCTTAGGATAGGGTTTCGTCAATGAATGAGTACGTGTCTCATAAGCTTCTTCCCCATCTTCAGATTTTGGATAATCCTGTTCAGACAAGTTATAGAAATAATTAAGCTCTTCTTCAGAGTATCGGAAGGATGTATAAAGGGGTTTTCCATCGTTGGAAAATACTGCTATCCATGCCCCAAAATATTTAGAACAACTAGCCTTCTCCCTTTTATTTTGTTCTTGAACCTCATTAGTTAGCAACCCAATTTTAGTTTCAAGACTTCTTAGAGTCTCGTCATGAGCCTTGAGATTCAAATTTGTTCCTTCTTGTTAGGAATTAGAAATTCCCGGTATTAAAGAGTCGGTCACCTCAAGTATATGTAATCGTTAGAATGCTCGTAGTCATAGTTATATTTAGTTAAGTAGTATTTTGTTAAGTAACACCGTGGAGGACGGACGGGTCTTTACCCACTGTATGCCTGATCCACAGCCCGTTGTGTGGCGTTTTATGTAAGACTATAAATACTCTCTACCTCCCAAGGTAGAGAGTTGGAGCTCATAATAAGATTTTTCTTTCTCTCACTAAGTTCCCTAAACCTCTAACTTTCTCTCTATAGAACTCACCTTTATACGCCCACTTTGAGTTATGGTTTGATGTGTATGTGAAATCCAATATCCTACAATTGGTATCAAGAGCCATGGTTAGATCATCTCTTACATATCTTTGGATTTCTAGTGGTTTTAGGTGGTTTTTGAGTTTGAAAAGTTTAGTGGTTTTTGCATCATTTGGTTGATTTCTAGTGTTAAAGTTTGGATTTTGATAGTACTTTTGTGATTAGAATCATCAAAAGTGTTTAGGTTTTGATTTGGTAAGCTTGAATCATCGTGGTTGGGTTGTTTTTGGATTGAAAAGTGGTGTTTTTGAGATTTTCTTGCTAGCGACTTGATCCACGGATTGTTATTCTTGGTAGCGACTTGCTTTGTAAGTTGGTAGCGAGTTGCAGTTTAAGTGGTAGCGACTTGGTGCTAGCGACTTGTCTTTTGAGACAAGCCGACAAATAGTACAAGTTAGTGGATTCTCCACTACGGCTAGCGACTTGGTGAGGTTAGCGACTTGCTTCAGAAAGTGTTAGCGAGTTGCAGTGCAAATTGTTAGCGACTTAGTATTCTTAGCGACTTGGACCTTAGCGAGTTCTTGCTGTTAGCGACTTGACTGTTTAGCGACTTGGTGCTTAGCGATTTGGTGATTTAGCGAGTTGCTCTTTAGCGACTGGACTGTGTAGCGACTTGGTGCTTAGCGATTTGGTGATTTAGCGAGTTGCTACTTAGCTACTTGGTGCTTAGCGACTTGGTTCAAGGGTTATAGCGACTTGGTTGATTTTTACGAAGAAGAGGTTTGACAAAAGTTGACTTTTCACGTCAAAACTTCAAACGGCCATAACTTTTGATCCGTAACTCCGTTTTCAACGAAATACATGTCAAAACGACGGAACAAATGAATATTGTGAGGTTTCACCACGATGTCATGAAACGAATTTTTCGAGGCCCAAATCCTCTCCGAAAGGAAGTTATTGAGCTTTTAAGATTTTAGATCTAAATTTCTCCATAAAATCGTGCAACAACCAACCCAAATCACAACCAAACAACATCTCTGCTTATCCCACAAACAATCATAAGACCTAACACACAATTGTCTATCATTGTGTCGATCCATCATTCATCTTAACACATTCCATTGGTCATTGCTTAACGGTTTGGTCTTGATTTTAGTAAAATCCGCGAAAGATTCTATTTCTCGGTTTAAATCATAGACTTGTAAAATCCCGTGCATTCCACCACATCATGTCTTACTCTACTGACCCAATGTGATTTCGAAGTGCTTAAATTGCATGATGCTGTGGACAATAATGTTAATGATTGCTACACTGAACGATTAAAGATGTTTGAATTAAACAATGAGGATGTGAGATCTTCATGTTCTGAGTACAATGAGAATGAATTTCACCTGCTACAGAATGTCATGCAAATGGAATGCAGCATTGAGCCCTATCAGCTACTTCATCTGCACCTCATACAACAAGTTGTTATCCATAGCTGAGGATCGAACATGTAGTGCTCTTTTCCGCCAGGACTTACCTACATTGACAAGAAGCTTGCCGTTGAACTTAGAACACTTAAAGCTGCAACTTACCAATGAAGAGGTTCAAAAGGATGGTTCCAGTGCAGCTCTTCAAGTAATCTACAAACAATTTCACCATTCATCGTGGGGAATATTCAGCAGATTACGATCAACATTTGACTGAATTTCCTTCAAAAAACATACTGGAATGGAAATTCAGGAATTCATTGAGACATTTATCCAACTCATGGATAATGTGAAAAAGTACATTGAAGAATCTGCTCAAAAGAATGAAAACGTGAATGAGTGTCAGTGCGTTGAAAGATTGTTGTGATAAGTTGGGTAATGTTTCTGTTGAAGTATCGGTGTTGCTGAATGCAGAATGTCAGTGACAACAAAAATTGATGAGTCGGATAATGCAAAATGGAATCTTCGTGCTCAAATTCACAAGAGAGAGAGGTGCACCAGACACAACGTGTGCAAGTTAATGCAAAGGAACACTCCATGGAAGCTTCGGATGTACCCAAGATAGAGATGCACCCGTCACAGCCTGTGCATGTCAATGCTGAGGTAAGTTGCATGGAAGTTTCTGCTGTACCTAGTTGTGCATCTTCTACTCAAAATGATGATTATGAACTGCATGAGTACGCTGCATTTGTGCCTGATGATTCCCTTACCACTGAGCTTAACATATATAAGGATCAGGTTGCCATCTATGAACAGCGTGCTAAGTTTGAGTTAACTACTCGTGAGCAGAGTGGATAACCAAATGCGTACAATTATTAGAAAAAGTAATTTAGAGAAGAAGTGTTAAAACAAGAGTTAAACTCCTTACATGAAAAGCTTTCTAAAACTGCTAAGCAAAAACAAGAACTTCAAGAAAATGTTAAAATGCTTAAGCAAGAATTTAGTGCTAAGGAATCAAAACTTTTGAATGATTTTTCTAATCTAAAAACTTTGAAAAACAAGCTTGAAAATAAGTTGTACGTACAAGGAAATACCATTCAGACTGCTCACATGATCACTAAGCATAGAGTTCTAAGTGACAAACATAGTGTTGCCTTAGTTGATGAACCAAACCCCGAGGCTTGTAAAAAGGCTAGAGAAGCTCATAAGGTACTGTATGATGGTAATGAGATCCTTAAGCCTAGACAAAAACCTAGTTTACTGAGTGCACTGAGGATGATAAGAAATCAGATGAAGTCACTAGGGAGAAAATGAATAAGAAGCTAGAAGATCCTGAGTGTAAAAAGAACAAGATAACGATAAAACCCCATGATTACACTAAGGAAAATTGGATATCCTTAAACATGTTTAAGCCTCGGACTCTATTGACCCCTGAACAAGTGTTCTGGGAAAAGGATATGGACTTGCAAAAAGCTGAAAATCTTGTTGAAAAGAATCCCCTTGTAGGAAATTCCCTAAAGCGACTGTGTATCCTCCAAATACACCAATGCATTTAGTTCCTAGAACTATTGCCACTAAGAGCAAGACCTTAATCAGTCAATATGTTATTCTTCAACTATTTGTCGATTTTGAGAAAACTTGTAAGAAAAGGATCACACCCACGGGATAACTGAAGGGGAAAAGGGTTTTGAGCAAACAAAAGAATGCTATCTAACCGAGGTCATGCCTTTCTTTAAACAACTAAAAGATCATTTTGAGAGTCTTAAAAGGGGATAAAATCAGATATTAAAGAAATGGAAAAGGAATTTGATGCAATGATAGTTGAGGTTAGTGACTATGAGCGAGAATTAAAATATAATGAGATTGAGAGGAAGAACTTGCATACCTTGAATGAGAATCTTATTTCTGAATGTATTACTCAAGATGTGTTTTACACTGCTACGAATTGTTCCATTAATGCTTCTCAATTTCATGAATTATCTGTTGCTCTGAAAGTCTCCCATGATCGTGTCATTGAGCTTGAAAAAACTAATTCTAAATTGCATGAGAAAATTGAACAGGATGATCATGATAACCTGGTGAAACAGTTTTCTAAATTGGAAGTTGAGCATCTTGCTTTGCAATTAAAATATCAACATCTAAAAGAAAATGTTAAACCTCAAATATCAAGACATCCTTGGATGCTCCTGAATTTGATGCAGCTTTTGAAATTAGCAAACGTGATGAACAGATTCGAGCTCATTGTAACACGATCAGAAGATTGAGAACCCAAGTCTCACAACTGAAAGGTGAAAAGAAGGATGTGACTGGTTCCCATATGCCTCCACCTTTAGATTCTCATAATTTCCAACTTCAAAACATTATTGATAACTTGCAAAAAGAAAATAATTGTTTTAAAGCTGAAATTTCAAAGGTTAATGATCAACACAAAGAGTTATGTGATTCATTTAAAGTTAATCATGATAAACAAATTGAAAAGATAACTTCTTTACTTAACGAGATTGAGAATCAGAAGCGTGAGGTGAAAGGAAAGTTGCCAATCCCCAATTGCAAATATTATGTTCCTAAGGTTTCTGATTGTGATAAGTATGCTATCGATATGTTATATATTCCTCCGCCCATTAGGAATAATGAACTGCACATAAAGCATATCTCTCATACCTTAAGGAAAGTTTGAAAGGTCTCCGTGAGATGGTTGAAGATGAAAGATTAGAAAAACCTTTTGATAGTACTATAGCCTATGCTTGCATGGATGCCAAACGATCTCAAGAACTCTTAGAGTATGTAATTGTCACAAGTCCGACATCTAGAAATAGGCGAGATAGAATAGTGGTGCCTTGTTCTATGCCTAAAGCCAAGCATGTGACCCTTGATATGCCTTGTTCCATGTCAAAATTCAAGCAAACAACCTGTGATGTGCCTCCTAGAATTTCAGATCCCAGCACTTCTAGACCGGAATGCGAAAGTAGTGAAGCCAAGGAATGTTCCCATCGTTACTTCTACAGATGTTAAGATTGACACTAAAGTTAGGGGGTCTAAACCTAGAATCTATGCAAAGAAGGATAGGATTACGCAAACTAAAAGTGATCATGATAAGGAAGTGAAAGAACACCATAGGGACAAGAAGTTTGATTTGAACAAAAAGAATCGTGTTAGTTCTAGTATTAGCTCTAAGCTTACTAAAATTAATTCGAGGCCTTATGCTGTCTGCAAAACATGCAAAAATGTTTAATTTCTGGTAATCATGATAAATGTGATGTGTTATTTCGAGGTCTAAGATTCATAACCCAGTTAAGAAAGTTTGGAGAGCGAAACAGATTAAGCAATCCTGGAAACCTACAGGGAAGGTTTTGACCAATGTAGGATTTCAGTGGAAGCCAACAGGTCGAATATTCACGAATGGCAAACCTTGCCCCTTAACTAGATCCACTATGCCTAGAGTAGTGCCTGTTAAGGTTTGGAAGCCAACTGGTAGAATAATCCCATTAAGCACAAAATGTCCCTCGACTAAGTCTGATGCTTCTACTAGTTTAGCTCCTAGTGACAATGACATTGCACCTAGGGTTTCTGCTGATTCAAAGATTGTTTGTGCTAACCAAAAGGACCCCATGAGCACGTGGGAATCCAATGTTTCCAATTCTCTGTCTTCGTCTGTTGTCCAAAGCAGGTCGTACAAGTCGTCCCTTGGTATTTGGATTCGGGCGGCTCTAAACATATAACTGGGCTCTAAACAATGACGTCTGTCCACATCAGTTCAGGCCTCGTACTTCATCATTATGGCGTCTGCAGATAACACTTCAGGCCCCGTTCCTCAAAGAAAAGAAAAGTGTACGCTTCAGTGCGCTTTATCTTCAGAAGAAGAGAAATCTTCATGTTTATGACCATTCTCATCGACATTCTTCATCAACAAGCTTCATGTTTCTCCCATGCTCATTCAGTCATCAAGTGGATCTACATTCATTAATGTATATTCTTATTCACTTGCTAAATCAAAAATGGCAACTTCGTATGCAATTTTTGAGGGGGAGAAGAGTGAATATACTAAATGATGATGGATGTTTGAATAATGGTTATACGACTTAAAGTTTGATGACTCTCCTCCAACGCCTAATGTTTAAGGATAAATGGGATTTATTTTTTGGGATTCATTGGTTCAAGATATGTTTGATGAGTATTTACAACCGCTAGCGAATATTTGATGATCATCAAAGAATATGTGATTCATGAGTTCAAGATATGTTTGATGATCATCAAAGAAGTACAACTCAGAACTACTCAAAAGCCCAATCTCCAGTTATTCCTCAAGGCGTTGATAATGATTATCATAATATTGGAGTTGCACTCATGAATAATGATCCGCTCTTTGGTATTCCTTTGCCAAATATTCACGGATTATTGTTCATGAATAATGATCCACTCTTTGGTATTCCTTTGCCAAATCTTCATGGATTATTATTCCTCTCATCGTGCATGCTATAAATCAACCACATGAACTTCAAGGAAAATGTCTACCTCATCCGCCAAAGTTATTGGTGTATCATCCATATCAGTCTCTACATGAATACTTTTAGGAAGAATACATTGATGTTGAGGCATCATTTGTTCCGGTTCATTCAGTGGGTGAATGTACATCCGGTTGTATGTTTATTCACATGTTGGGCATTTGACACAAGTTGATTACTCGAGTTACTCTTTATCACTTATTTGAAGTTGAAGTTGACGTTCACAAAGGCGTGTTCTTATTTGATAACTTGCTCGAGCTTAAGAATTAGAGTTGAAGTCTTGGGTTATCTAGTTACCAGCAATCGAGGTGGATGGTTGAAGACCTGGTTAACTATCACTATTAGGAGTTACTTTGTTTTACTCGGTGTCACGCGTATATTACGTTGTGGATAATCGCAAGAGGTGTTAATGTCTCATACTTTAATTGAGTATTGAGTACTTAAGAGATTTGCTTGGTGCATAAATTCTCACACGTTCTTCCAAAATTAATGCAAGATTAAGATACATATGTGGGGAATTCGACTTCAGTTTCAAGTTTGGTATATCGGGTTTTTTTTTTCTTCTTTAGTGGTTACTTCAAGTTGTCTACATATGGGTTGATAAAGATAGTCAGAGAGAGTTTCTATTGCAGTTGATTCTCACAGATTCATTTGAGTGATTTGTTGCGTATAATGTATGGCTCCTGGACAATCCAGGTTACGACCCGCACTTCAAAATAAATCCCATTGGTTCATCTCTTGTACCAAACTCATCTCCAACAACTCCATATGTACCTCCATCAAAAGATGATTTAAAGAAATTGTTTGATCCAATGTTTGATGAACACTATGAACCGAATGCTGATGAAATGTCAACTCCATCAACAGAGGCTGCTCCTATCCCTGTGAATGAAGTGAATCCTTCAGTCTCAATTTCATTAAGTCAAGAAGCCGCTGCTTGATCACTCTGTCTCAGCAACAAATCATCAATCATCAAATGTACATCATGGAATTGTTTCTGGCATCAATGATGAGGTTAATCCTTTTGCAACTCCCGAAGATGCTCCATTTGCAAATATCTTTGCTCCTCGAATCATCATCGAACCTTCTTCATCAGGAGATATCGACTCTGCTACTTTAGTTCCTCAACAACAACCACATGAACACCTCAGAAAATGGACTCACGATCATCCATTAGACAACATCATTGGAAATCCCTCTCGTCCAGTATCCACACGGAAACAACTTGCAACCGATGCCTTATGGTGCTTCTTCAACTCCGTACTCTCTAAGATCGAACCAAAGATGTTAAAACCGCCATGAATGAAGACACCTGGTTCAATGCCATGCAAGAAGAAATTCATGAGTTTGATCGACTTGATGTATGGGAATTAGTACCTGCTCCAGATTGTGCTATGATCATAGCTCTCAAGTGGATCTTCAAAGTAAAGCTTGATGAGCATGGTGATGTTTTAATGAATAAGGCTAGATTGGTTGCAAAAGGATACCGTCAAGAGGAGGGTATTGACTTTGAAGAATCTTTTGCTCCAGTTGCTCGAATCGAGGCAATCGAATCTTTCGGCTAATGCTGCTAGTAAGAACATGGTAGTCTATCGATGGATGTGAAGACGGCATTTCTGAACGGAGACCTTAAAGAAGTCGTCTACGTCATCCAACCTGAAGGATTTGTAAATCAAGAGCATCATACTCACGTTTATCGTTTGAAGAAGGCCCTTTACGGTTTAAAGCAAGCTCCAAGGGCATGGTATGATACACTGTCAAAGTTTTTCTATCAACCGGATTTAGCAAAGGAGCAGTTGATCCAACATTGTTCACCATGAAGTCAGGCAAACATTTAATTCATGTTCAAATTTATGTTGATGATATTATTTTGCCTCGACAGACCCAATGGAATGTGATCGTTTTTCTAATGAAATGAGTTCAAAATTTCAAATGTCAATGATGGGACAAATGTCATTTTCTTGGGATTACAAATTTCGCAAAGTCCCGGAGGCATTTTCATAAATCAATCTAAATATGCAATGAGATGTTAAAGAAATTTGGATTTGATTCAAGTGACCCTGTTGACACCCCATGATTGATCGAACCAAACTAGATGAGGACCACTCAGGGATCATGATTGACCAAACAAAATATCGTAGTATGATTGGATCCCTGATGTACCTCACAGCTAGTAGACAGACATCTTGTTCGTTGTTTGCATATGTGCTAGATACCAGGCTAAGCCTACTAAAAAGCACCTTGAAGCGGTTAAACGGGTCTTCCGGTATCTCCAAGGAACCATCAATATGGGACTTTGGTACCCGAAGGACACCGGTATGTTACTAACAGCCTATGCATATGCTGATCATGCAGGGTGTCAAGATACTCAAGTACATCTGAGGTGCTCAGCTTTTTGGGTGATAAGCTTGTGAGCCGGTCTTCAAAGAAGCAAATGAGTACTTCTATTTCCTCTACAGAGGCTGAATACATAGCCATGTCATCTTGTTGTGCTCAAATCTTATGGATGAGATCTCAATTATCTGACTATGGCTTTGAATTCAACAAAATCCCTCTGTACTGTGATAATAAAAGTGCTATTGATCTCTCATGCAACAACGTTCAACACTCAAGAGCAAAGCATATCGACATTCGACATCATTTCATCAGGGAACAAGTGGAAAAAGGTGTGGTGGAACTCTATTTTGTGAGGTCTGAATATCGTTAGCAGACATCTTCACCAAAGCTCTTCCAAGAGAACGTTTTGAGTTTATTCTTCCACGTCTTGGCTTGAAAAGTCTTCAACCGGAAACACTCAAACGTCTTCAGGAGGAAGACGAGGAGTAAAGGTCTATCTTCATCTATCTCTTGTATATATCTATTCGAAAATCAAAATACAAAATTATAAAACCTTCAAAACCATAAAAATCTAAAAATTCGAAAATCTTCAAAAATTTTGTCATTTTGTCATGCGTTTTCTCGATTCGATAATATCTACGGTCTTGTGCTGTCATTCAAAGAATGACACGGGACTTTAGATGTTGTTCGAATTAAAAAAAAAATCAAAAATCAAAAAAATTATTTTTGGGAGAAGGAGAAACAATGGTTTATTGTCATTTCAGGCAGTAACCCGCTTTTCAAAGAAAGAACAGAGCCATACTTTATCATGTTTTCAAAATTCCATGCTCGGATTCTTTAAACATTTATCTGCTGAAAACTAACTGCTTTGAAAAATAACTCAGTCTCTGTTTTTGATAATCATCAGGACTTATTTGTCAAAATATCAATCTCTCAATCAACAACCTATGTCATTGATTGAGGGGAGAATGATTTCAATTAAATTTAAAAGTTATTTGGCATTCAATTGTTTTCAAAAGATATTCAAGCATGTTTTATCAATGGAGTCTAAAGTCTTAAAATCCGATCATTATCGGTTAAAACGCTTTCATAATCAAGTCACAATTCTCCTTAAAAGCTTTCAAAATCAATTTAAATCAATAAGAGATCACAAATCTCAAATGATTTGATAATTGTGATCGGGGAGAATGTGTGATTTAAATTGGATTTAAACTGATATTTTGGTAAATGGTTTTATAAGGATGTACAAGCTCTCCTTCCCACATATGACAAACGATTTCAAATTTTCCATGCACATGTTGAGGGGGAGCATCTATCTTAAACCTATGATTTGAAACGTGATAACTTATCTTAAGGTGCAGGTTCCCTCTAGTATGTGCAAAACTCTTTTCAAATCTCGAGGCACATATTGAGGGGAGCAAAATCATGAAAACCTCATCCTTCCCCAAAATGCTTTATCTACTTGATTCGATTAGGGAAGTGATGTTGATATTTTTAAAATGGTAATCAAAGAAGTTAATTCTTTCTCTTGCCTCCGTGTGGAAAACTATTTCAAATACTTGATTCACATGTTGAGGGGGAGTTCTTCTTCTAAAATATCAAAAACAATTCAGGTACAAAATGCTTTGATAAAATATCATAAGTATCCGGATTGATTTTCAAATGGTTTTCAATTGGTTCCTATGGCGATTAACAATACCAAAAAGACTAACCAACTTTACATTATGTATGGTGATATAAGGACGATAAGGTTAGGTATGTGTTCCCATGATCCGCCAGAACCGGAGGGATCTACCCAGGACTATCCACTAGTTAGTGTAGAGTTCTTAGGTATGATGATAAAAGGAGAAAAATGAGATATGGGAAGAGTGCGGACTAAGACCGAGCTAGTACTGGAATAAACCCAACAAGGTTCTTGCTATGAAGTCTCGGTAAGCAATGAAGGGGTTGAAGAATGAAAAGAATTGAATGAGAAAAGGGTGAAAACAAATAGCCCTCCATATATTCAACCTTAGGGCGTAAACGGGTTCAATTCATATGCTACTGATGGTAACATTGGTATTGAAGACAAGACGTCATGGACCCAATGACGCACTGCACTTCAACTTTCCAAACCACTCAAGTTCCTCTTAAAAGGACTTGTTTCATTCTCACGGGGAACCGACATTATCTATCAACTTTCTTTTAGAGATTGTTGATATTGAAGAAGGAGACCCTCTCCCTAGTCTCCAATATAGGATCCAAATATGCACAAATTGAGTCTAGAGCCACGAGATCATCAATAAATCTCATTAGGACACTTTCAATGAAGACTCTCTGCTTCACACAATGTGGAAAGAGAGATTATATCTTGAGTCCTACGCATTATCCTTGTGGTATTGCCAGAACATCTGAGTGATATGCAAACATACTCACAATGAAGATGGAAAGCCTTCTGGAGCCAACATCTAACAAGCTCCTGGTAGGTGGCATGTGAGATCTATTATACAGATCAACCATGTGACAACTGAACAGAAACAATGGGGCGATTCATTCTTTTGAATCAATCCTGGTTCAGGTTATGGATTGACGGATACCTTTGAAAAACCGGTCTTTGTGCTTTAAAACTCTTTTCATTAGCACGTCGACCGTGTACTAATTTTTCAAATCAAAAGGTGTTTTATGATTGATAATTGATTTTCATTAAAACCTTCGTTATATTGCAAAAACAATTTCTATTGAGCAATACACGATTGTTTTTCAAATCTCTTTTCATCAATCGGTGGACGTAAATTCGCTGGTTCACTCACTCCGTGTTGTCTTCTTTGAGACGTTCGGTTTGAGAACGCTAGAGCAAGTACTGAGAAACCCTGTCAAGGAAATTCTTCGTAATTATTCCTCGATCACAGGAAGTGCGACTTGTACCGATCAACGAGGAACCGTGGGCCGTGTACCTCAATTCATCGAAAGTGATCAAAGACACTTTCGTGCGCTTTATTGCTAACTGTCTTATGCAGGTACACCACGGCGTTTGCGCTGATCGAATGGAGCAGTACAATCCATAGCCGCATGCTCACACAACACATTCATATCAAAAAATATCATGAATCAACTAAAGCTTCCGCTACTCCTGATGAAGAAGATATCATGATCCTGAATGTGAGCATGTCGGTCCGAAAGTCACATCATCACATAATACCAACACCACAATGGATGTATCAGATATTTTCTATTAGCCGATGATCTCAAAAGCTGGCCCAACATTATTATCACGTGGATCAGTAAAAGACCTCCACTTGGATTAACCAAACATGCAATGAGTGGAATCAATGACTACGAGCCTCGGAGCAAAGTACTACATCAAGAATGCAAGATCAATTGTTAATGTAATATCTGATTGTATTCAATGTCATTTTAGTATATGGTTGAGGTGACCTCCCTTAGGGAGAGATTGTTAGGAATTAGAAATTCCCGGTATTAAAGAGTCGGTCACCTCAAGTATATGTAATCGTTAGAATGCTCGTAGTCATAGTTATATTTAGTTAAGTAGTATTTTGTTAAGTAACACCGTGGAGGACGGACGGATATTTACCCACTGTATGCCTGATCCACAGCCCGTTGTGTGGCGTTTTATGTAAGACTATAAATACTCTCTACCTCCCAAGGTAGAGAGTTGGAGCTCATAATAAGATTTTTCTTTCTCTCACTAAGTTCCCTAAACCTCTAACTTTCTCTCTCTAGAACTCACCTTTATACGCCCACTTTGAGTTATGGTTTGATGTGTATGTGAAATCCAATATCCTACACTTCTAGAAAGTTCCTTAACCATTCCTCATGCTCAGCTTGCTTCTTTGCAGAATTCTCAAGATACCTTTCAATAGATTCTTCAAGGCTAGATTTTATTTCCCTAAAAAGAGGTTGGTTGTCAACTCTCGAGTAATAACCTTGAGGACCTAAATGGTATCTTGCTCCATTATTGTTGTTCCTTTGAAAAGGTCTACTTTTTCCATACATGACCTCTTTAACTTTCTTATCATCATTCAAAGGGCAATCTTTGGCAAGGGAGATCCTCCACAAGTTTCGCATCCTACTTGAATAACATTCACATTTTCCTTTAACTTTTTCATGTCCCTCCCAAGACTCTCAAGCTTGTTGATGATCACCGAAATACCATCCATGTTACCACTCATGCTTCTACTACTACCTCCGTCGTGCCATTTTTGTAAATGGTCTGCCATGTCTTGGATAGCTTCAAGGGCTCGAATAGCAGTCATCCCAGGGATCGGCCCATGAGAGTCAAGCATTTGCCTCTTGAAAATGTTGATACCCTTGTAGAAGATATTTACCAAATGCTGCTTGTTGAGGTCATAAGTCGGGCACCTGTAAAGGAGATCATTGTACCTATCCCATGCTTTGTACAATGTATGATCACCATCTTGCTTGAAGTTGTGGAACTCTTCTAATTGTTTTGCCGTCTTTGAAGGAGGTAAATATCGTTGAATGAAAGCTCTTTTGATGAGATCCCATGTGTTGATTGTTCCTGTGGGCAACCTATCAATCCACCTCTTTGCAGCTCCAATGAGTGTTAACGGAAACACTTGTAGCATAACCGCATCGTGAGAAATACCCGGTGTGTTGAAAAGGCTCACGATGTACAAGACATTGTCGACATGCTCGTGAGCATCTTCAGACTTGCTACTGGAAAAGAGGTCTTTTCTTAACTCCCGCATAAACTGATTCTTTATCTCAAAATGCACATCTGCTTCAATGACCGTCCTAACAATACCTGACCTTTGTTCCTCTCGCGTCAAAATAAGGTATTCCTCGAGGGTAAGGGTATCAATGTCAACTTCACCCATGGTACCTGAAACTAATGAAAAATAAATCGTGGGATGAAAAACTTAAACAAAAATTTTAAAACTCAAATAAAATCTTAAAATAGCTCTCTGGAAACGGCGCCAAAAACTTGATGCTGGATTTACAGACCAGGTTTTAATATTTGTAAACTCGTCTACCTAAGGTCTACCTAATGCAAAAACGAGCAGTGTACCTGGTCGTGTGTAGTGTAGTAATCGGTAAAAGCCGAGGTCGTCCCAAGAGCTATGAGTGCGGATATAACTTAAGTTCTAATGTCACTGATTTTAAAGGGGGTTTTGAGTTGATTAATAATAAACTAAATAAACCAAATGAAATGAAAGAAATAAAAGTTGTGAACAATCAATAGAGAGAAATGGGATAGCCTAATTACTAATCTTTTTACGCCATAATTAAGTTTTCCTATTTGTATTTTCTATCGCTCCATGTGGCGGTAAATGTCACTAGACTCCTCGGGTAAATTCGTCTAGCCTATGTTCCATAGATTCCTATTCTGTAACCATACGATTACCAGAGTTTGTGGGTTAACCTATGTAGATTCATTAAGTACCAGCTACAATTTAGAGTTATTCTATGGAGACCCAGCCTCTCGGAACTAAGGTCTCCCCTTAACTTCTTAAGTATCTCCGTTTGGTAGGTGATCATTTGGTCAATTCGCGCACAAAATAGTGGTAGTCTTATGGTCAATTCTTACCACTACTCGCAACATAGTCATCTAGGGTCTTTTGGTCAATTCTCCCAGCTTCCTAGATACTACCAAACATTAATACTACCGAAACAAAGGTGTCCACGAATAAGCAAAGAAAATATGCACATAAAGCGATACAAAAATAAGAAAACTAAATCATGGCAATAACAATTTCATAACTAGGCTAGAACCAAAGGTGTTTAGCCGGTCATATTAAATAATGCCGAGAATTCAATGTTTAGAATCATAATGAAAGACATTGAATTAAATACAAAAGTTTGATACGAAATACTAAAACATATGTAAAAAATGACGTAAATTCTCCATTGGAAATGCCTCGTATGTTGTTGAATATCGTCCCTCTAGAAACCCTTTTTCGTCCTTTGGTGTTATGTGTTGGGAAGATGATGTGAAAATGCATAATTATGGCTTGTATTTATAGCCTCGTCAAAGTTACGGCGTAACCTTGTGAATTGATTACGCCGTAACCATCGTATCTCAGACGATCTTATCCATAGTAAAATATTTACAACGTAACCTAAGAATGGGTTACGACCGTAAAAATCTCGTAGTAAATTTCATCACTTTTATGTCGTAACCTTGCAAATGGGTTACGGCGTAATTATCTTGACCATCAAAATTCTTCTAAATATGGTATTATATACCGCGTAACTATGTTGTGAAGTTACGCCGTAACCTTGAACTGCATTGACTTTAATCTTTTAGTGTAAATCCTAGTTACGGCGTAAGTAGAGTATGGAATTACGCCGTAACTTATGTCTGGTCAGCATACTCTTGTATAATTACTTTAATAACCTTCTAAATCCGTGTCTCTTCGTTCCTATGCTCATTAATGACCTGAAAATGATAAATTAAGAAATAAGAGTATATTTTCAAGTAAATAAAAATGATGAGCATATTAGGGAGAAATTGGCACTAAAATATCAGTATTGTTTGATGTTATCAGAATCTACTAGGAACAACCTGCCAATGTCTGTTAAAATGACCAAGTGGTCAGTTTGTAATCATAACGAATAAGAATAATATTAAGTATTACCTTTGATGATCCTTTAGATACTCTAATCTTTTTCTGATAGATGGTGTAATAGTGTCTTCCAATTTCCTTGTAGTTCTATTCATAGAAACTAATCTCTGCATCATATATAGCCTGATGCCTTCAAGCATGGTGATAATAGGTTTGGTTCTTTGTACTAAGATGGCCTTATTGAAACTTTCACAAATCCTATTTTCAAAATTTGGACACTTATTTTCTAAATTGAAGAAGGCTCTGCTCCAAGTATTAGGGTTCCTATGGATCAAATATTCATATGCCTCTGGATTGAGGATCTTCATTTGATCCATCTTTGTATAGAAGTATTCCTCCAAAGTAGTTGATGCAACTTGCCAAAAGAGCCTTTATAGGTGAACTCCATTGAACTTCCTCTTAAAGTCTGAAAAAACATGTCTTGTGCACTTCCTATGTTCAGCATTAGGGAGGAATTCAGTGTCAGCATCTAATAGACCCTTTTTAATACAGAAGTAAATAAGTTTCAGTATACATGAAAGCCCATAAGTTGCAAAATACATAAGTAAATTATTCTGTTTAACTTACCTTGTGAGAATCTGATATGATTGTTAACCCATCACCCTGCTGTAAATTCAGATCTTCACACAACAAACCAAAAAACCAACACCAATTTTTTATTGTTTTCCACCTTCACAACTCATCATGTTATTGGATACATCTTATTATTATCATCTCTTCCCATAGAAACCAACAACTCCCCTTTACATGTATGTTTAAGAAAGCAACCATCAAATCATATGACCTTTCTACAGCCTGTTAACCAACCATCCTTTACACCTTTTAAAAAAAACAGAAAATCCCTTTCCTGAAGAGGTTTCTTCATCATCTAGCCTACATGTGGTACCTGGATTAGAATCAATAATAGCATTCCTATACTCCCACAACCTGGCATAATGTTCTTTCAACCCTCATTCATAATCAAATAAAGCCCTCTGCTTAGCTCTCTTGCATTGACCAAGGCTCACATTGATTTGATATTTATCCCTTATTTCTGATTTCATCTTTAATAATGGAATGAAAGGGTCTGCAATGAGCTTCTTGGCATAATGGTGTGCTATCCATTTGTATGTCACCAAGGTACCTAGGTTGTAATTCCTAGTGCATTTATGTTTAGGCTTTAATGATTTTATTTGGAATGAATTCTTAGTAGACATCCAAGAAGCATATAAACTAAAACCACAAAAAGTTTTTTCTTTATCACTTGACCTAACAGATTTGCTTTTAACCATGCCCTTTTTTGCAACCTTCTTAGGTGACTTAGAACTACCCTCGCCATCTTTTGAACTACACTCGCCATCTTTTGAACAACCCTCACCAGCCTTTTTCTTCATCTGAATAGCTTTTTTATATTGTATTAATTCCAGCACATCTACCTGCTTCCACATCCCTACCACACAAAGCTAAGACTTGCTTCCAATCATTTCTCTTAAAACACAGTTGATACCCATTGGCTACCCCATAATTGGCTAAAGCAAGTTTTAGTTGTTCATGGGTCTCAAATCTCATTCCTAATATAGGTTCCATTTTATCCCAATCTTGTGTAGGATTATGTCTTGGATAAATGATTCATGGCTTAGCTCTATACTTAGGATCTATATTCTATGGGTCTTCTAACACTTCTATTGAATTTACATTGACAGGTTCATCAATGAAACCTCTAAAGTGACCACTATTAGAGCACAATTTGTTAAGAAAAAGGTCTTTGGTAGTGACAATCATAATTTCTACATTTTCATCACCTTCAGTAAAAAAAAATTCACATCACCTAAATGTTTCATCATCTCTAGAATAATAAGCATCACTAGATTCATTTCTCAAATCAACATCAATGGGTTCTGAATGGTCCCTAGTATCTATAGCATCTTCATCAAAATGTTCAACATACAAATCAACTACCTATTTTGATTCATAACCATCTGCTAAAATGCCTCAACATTAACATCATTTTTTATTTTCTTAATGCCTATTCTTAATGGTGTTCCTGCTTTGCAATAATACAGCCTCTTAAGTGGATTGTGCACTAAATAACTAACTACATCAAAAAGATTAATAAATAACATACCTTCAAACTTAATATTTGTGATTTGCTTTTCATCTGCGTTCATATAATCGAAAGTTTTTATTGTAAAAACACCATCGTGTTTTAAGTTAATTGTGAAAACACGATTCTTATTAGGTTTACCTTTACCCATTTTGATTGTTACGTGGATTTGAAATTTAGGGTTGTGGAATTGGGAATTAGGGTTTTGGTGAGAATTGGGAAGAAAATGTAATTGGTAAATGTTAGTGGATAATTAGGCCCAAGCCCGGTTTGTGGGTGTAGGGTATTAGGGTTTTCACCATTATAAATAATGGTCCATAATAATATTATACCTACGGGTTTTATCATTATCTTACATGGTTTCAGAGCTGGTCTGATCCTCAGACCTAGGTGGCTATGTTGAGCCGCACCGTAGCTTTGCAACCTCACAAACCTCTATCTCCTATCTCAAAACCTTAAAAAAAAAAAAAAAAGGTCAAAAGTTACGGCTGAAGAAGAATCGATCTACACTTAAATATTCAAAAGATTCTTTTTTGTTATTTGTTTGTGGCTCATCACATGGTTAGTCATGATAGCATGCCATCCATTTAGTTATTTATTTTGTTAGTCGTTTGCTTTGGATCTGCGCAAAGAGGGAAGAAAAAGAAAAAAGGAATTAGACGGTGGATCTACAATGTTTTGATTTTGTAAGCGGGAAAAAAAAAAGAAAGTTATTTAATTGTTAATTTTTTTTAATGTCGAATCCAGGGTATCAATTCCCGAGACGACTTTTGTTGGTGTCGAATCCAGGGTATTAATTCCCGAGACGACTTTCGTTGGTGTCGAATCTAGGGTATCAATTCCCGAGACGACTTTTGTTGGTGTCGAATCTAGGGTTCTTATTCCCGAGACGACTTTTGTTGGTGTCGAATCTAGGGTTCTTATTCCCGAGACGACTGTTTGGGATACTTTGAATTATTCCATTTTATTTTGGTTATTGTTTTATTTTGCTTTATTAGTTTACTCCTACAGTTCGAGCTTTCGCGATTTCGCCGCTCGAACTGAGGGGGAGTGTTAGTGGATAATTAGGCCCAAGCCCGGTTTGTGGGTGTAGGGTATTAGGGTTTTCACCATTATAAATAATGGTCCATAATAATATTATACCTACGGGTTTTATTTTATCATTATCTTACAGTAAAGTGTTTATTGACTTTTATTAGGTCAAAGTAGGGTTTTAATAAAAAAAATAATAATTATTGATTAAGTTTTTATCCACTCGTACAATAGTGACCGATTGCAAAACTGGATAATATGGGTAATATTTGAACAAATTTAAGAGTTTCATAGATGATAGTACTTTACAAAGTTTCTTACCAACAATTAAATTTTTTTAAAAGTTTATGGCCAATTTATGAACTTAACCTTATATTTATGAGTGAGGTTATTTTGAAAACCAAACAATATTCATATACCAAGGGACAGATCCCAAGCGCCTGATCTCCACCTCACCCAACTTAATAAGAGTTAATCGCTTTTAAACACATTGGGCAATCTTAAATCAACCTCACACCAAACACACCGCTCCCTCATTTCTATTATTCTTCATTTCAAACAATACCGCCAATAAAAACCGATCAATATCTATCATATCAACAAAAACCTAAATTGTAAATCAATTAACACAGAAATAGGGACGCCAGCTGATGATACCAATATGACACAAAAGATTTGCTTCCGATCAAAATCTGCTGGGTTAAAAGCGGTTAAAAGTATATATCTTCGTTGATTTAAACACATTTTATCGTTATTTATGCTAAATAATATCCATGTGGTTTATAGTTTATGTAATTTTATAATGTTTAATATTTATTGAAGCTATTGTCATTTTTTGAAGAAAAGCGCGAAAGTAGGTTCACCAGTATAGAGTATTGTTGATGTTATTGTAAATAGTGAGGTTGAAGCTTAGAAGAAGGTAAAGCCTTCGGCTTAAAGTCGCCATAATAGCCTTCGGCCGCGAAATGCGCCAAACCCGTAGACGCACTAAGCCTCAGTAAGCACTAAGCTAAGCAAAGGCTATGCCGCATTTGACTTTAAAATAAACTTGGGATAAGAATTTGGCTAAGTATATCACATATGATATAGTAAAAAAAAATGAGTCTATAAGTTGAAATTAAGTTGATATTTCTGTGATGATAGGCTAAGTCTAAGGGAAAAATAACATAAATACTATAAATTTGAAACTTTTATTTTTAATTATAGTGATGAAAAGTGTTATGAATGTACGACACAACTTATATGTGATTTATAGACGTTCTACTAATTCATCGCATGTTGGTATATAAGTCGTGAGTCAAATCCTTCAAATTACACCCATTGAATGCCAATGACATTTCTTCATAAGCATCATCATCAACCTTCCTATAATCATCCATCATTGTGTAGTAAACCATCCCTTCCTTCTTCTTTAATGTCAAATGCTATTAACGGGTCTTAACTAGCAAACGGGGAGAGGAGCCGATTGACATCCAGGCGGCCACTTAAGCCGTCCAATTTGGATGAATTTTAAACTAAAAGGCAAAGTATAACAGGGAGAGAAATCACATGTGATTTTTTACTGGTTTTTGTTATAAGCAATAGTCAATGCATTATCATATGTGATATAACACTTATTACGACGTATGTTATATCACATGTGATATTTTTACTAGTTTTAGTAATAAAAAATAAACAATGCATGATCACATGTAATATAAAAATTATTACCTGACGCATGTTATATCACATGTGATTTTCAAAAAAATCACATGTGATTTTTTACAAGTTTTTGTAATAAGAAATAATCAATGCATGATCACATGTGATATATAAAAATATATACCAGACACATGTTATATCGCATGTGATTTTCAGAAAAATCACATGTGATTTTTTACTAATTTTCCTAATAAGAAAGAAAAGCCTGATGCAAAGCCTTCGGCTTAGCCACAGGCATAGCCTTCGGCCGCGGCTAACATTTTGGCACGATAAACCTGATGATATAACTTCTGAACTTCTTATATTGCATATCACATATGATGATTAACCTGCATATACTTGGTTACTAAAATATTAATTTGTTTGTTAGCGATATCATTTGTTGATTTATAAGAACATACCAAAAAATATGATAGAAGGGAAGTTGATGGACACAAATGAAAAGAAGTATGAAGCTTTTAAGAAAACATGACAAGTGTGTTCAAAATGAATCCTGATGATATGGCAATGAAACATGTTCATCTCTGTAATAAATAATCTAACTTATTATGTTTGTTAATTGATTTGATTTATTTGTATATGATTGAATCTAAGTTTCTTTCAAATTCATATAGGCATTCGTCCCTATCATCGCGCATGAACACTACTATCTAGTTGTTTTCAATCTCAGCGAAGGGACTTCTGGGATAATTGATAATAAAACGATCCTTCCTTCCTTCTTTAATGTCAAATGCTATTTGGAAGGATGGTTTACTACACAATTAAACAACTATAACAAAATAATATGGTTTACATATTGACGAAAGTGCCCTTGTAGTGCAAGTTATTTTGTTTAATCACATCCATTGATCAAAATAACCATGTTGTTAACTTTCAAAGGAATCATATATGATATTTTGTTTTGTTTATAATATCACATCTGATATCTTTCGGATATACACATAAGTGATTACAAATGGTGCAATAAAACGAAAGACAAAATCATAGTATCCAAAATGACATCCGTAGATGTTTCGCCATTCTCATTTTTCTATAAGCAATGACAACATAGTATCAGAAGTTAAACTTCAACTAGAAACTTAAGCTATCATACAGCATTGTACCAACACATTTCAAGGGAAAGACACGACATACGGCATGTTACAGAAACTAAGTTTTAAACTATTGTCTTTTGCAGCCGTGCTTCAGTAAGTATGCCTAAATTCCAACTGGCGTCAGTAGCTAACCTTCATCTTCTACTGGTTACAGAACCTGTACGTGTAGAAGATGAAGGTTAGCTACTGACGCCAGTTGGAATTTAGGCATACTTACTGAAGCACGGCTGCAAAAGACAATAGTTTAAAACTTAGTTTCTGTAACATGCCGTATGTCGTGTCTTTCCCTTGAAATGTGTTGGTACAATGCTGTATGATAGCTTAAGTTTCTAGTTGAAGTTTAACTTCTGATACTATGTTGTCATTGCTTATAGAAAAATGAGAATGGCGAAACATCTACGGATGTCATTTTGGATACTATGATTTGTTCTTTTCGTTTTATTGCACCATTTGTAATCACTTATGTGTATATCCGAAAGATATCAGATGTGATATTATAAACAAAACAAAATATCATATATGATTCCTTTGAAAGTTAACAACATGGTTATTTTGATCAATGGATGTGATTAAACAAAATAACTTGCACTACAAGGGCACTTTCGTCAATATGTAAACCATATTATTTTGTTATAGTTGTTTAATTGTGTAGTAAACCATCCTTCCAAATAGCATTTGACATTAAAGAAGGAAGGAAGGATCGTTTTATTATCAATTATCCCAGAAGTCCCTTCGCTGAGATTGAAAACAACTAGATAGTAGTGTTCATGCGCGATGATAGGGACGAATGCCTATATGAATTTGAAAGAAACTTAGATTCAATCATATACAAATAAATCAAATCAATTAACAAACATAATAAGTTAGATTATTTATTACAAGTTGAACATGTTTCATTGCCATATCATCAGGATTCATTTTGAACACACTTGTCATGTTTTCTTAAAAGCTTCATACTTCTTTTCATTTGTGTCCATCAACTTCCCTTCTATCATATTTTTTGGTCTGTTCTTATAAATCAACAAATGATATCGCTAACAAACAAATTAATATTTTAGTAACCAAGTATATGCAGGTTAATCATCATATGTGATAAGCAATATAAGAAGTTCAGAAGTTATATCATCAGGTTTATCGTGCCGAAATGTTAGCCGCGGCCGAAGGCTATGCCTGTGGCTAAGCCGACGGCTTTGCATCAGGCTTTTCTTTCTTATTAGGAAAATTAGTAAAAAATCACATGTGATTTTTCTGAAAATCACATGCGATATAACATGTGTCTGGTATTATATTTTATATATCACATGTGATCATGCATTGATTATTTCTTATTACAAAAACTTGTAAAAAATCACATGTGATTTTTTTGAAAATCACATGTGATATAACATGCGTCAGGTAATAATTTATCTTATTACATGTGATCATGCATTGTTTATTTTTTATTACTAAAACTAGTAAAAATATCACATGTGATATAACATACGTCGTAATAAGTGTTATATCACATATGATAATGCATTGACTATTGCTTATAACAAAAACCAGTAAAAAATCACATGTGATTTCTCTCCCTGTTATACTTTGCCTTTTAGTTTAAAATTCATCCAAATTGGACGGCTTAAGTGGCCGCCTGGATGTCAATCGGCTCCTCTCCCCGTTTGCTAGTTAAGACCCGTTAATAGCATTTGACATTAAAGAAGGAAGGAAGGATGGTTTACTACACAATGATGGATGATTATAGGAAGGTTGATGATGATGCTTATGAAGAAATGTCATTGGCATTCAATGGGTGTAATTTGAAGGATTTGACTCACGACTTATATACCAAACATGCGATGAGATTAGTAGATTACTTGTCTATAAATCACATATAAGTTGTGTCGTACATTCATAACTTTTCATCACATATAATTAAAAATAAAAAGTTTCAAATTTATAGTATTTATGTTATTTTTCCCTTAGACTTAGCCTATCATCACAGAAATATCAACTTAATTTCAACTTATAGACTCATTTTTTTTTTACTATATCATATGTGATATACTTAGCCAAATTCTTATCCCAAGTTTATTTTAAAGTCAAATGCAGGCATAGCCTTTTGCTTAGCTTAGTGCTTATCTGAAGGCTTAGTTGCAGTCTACGGGTTTGGCAAATCCGAAAGCATTGTTTGCGGCTTAGCCGAAGGCTATGCTTGCGGCTAAGCCGAAGGTTCGGCCGCAGGCTTTACCTTCTTCTAAGCCTTCTAACCTCACTTTTATTTACAATAACATCAACAATATCTCTATAACTGGTGAAAACCTACTTTCGAATCACAGTTTTCTTCAAAAAAATGACAATAGCTTCAATAAATATTCATTAAACATTATAAAATTACATAAACTATATAAACCACATGGATCATTATTTAAGCATAAATAACAGTAAATAATAGTAAAATATGTGTTTAAATCAACGAAGATGTATTATCATACTTTTAACCGCTTTTTTCGCCCATTTTTTAAGCAGTTTTTTATCGGAAGTTCATCGGAACCGTCTTTTGTGTCGTATTGTTTGAGTATATCATCAGCTGCGTCCTTTTCTTTCATTTTTGCTGTGATTTTACAGTTGATTTAGTAGATTTAGGGTTTGTTTTGCGGTTGATATGATAGATTTTGATCGGTTTTCTATGTGAGTAACTGAGTATTGTGTGTTTGGTGAGAGATTGATAATGATAGAAATGAGGGGGACGGGTGTGTTTGGTGTGAGGTTGTTAATTTACGAGATTGCCCCTCCGTGTGTTTTTAAAGAAACGGTTCTTTAATCTTGTCCGTTGGGTGAGATGTAGATGGACGCTTGGGATCTGTCCCTTGGTATATGAATATTGTTTGGTTTGCAAAATAACCTCACTCCTTTATTTAAATATAGTTTATAAAGATGGTACGCCATTTTCAGTTTCTATTCATTTTTGGTGGGATCCGGTAGTTGGTCAATTGCTTTTGCATATAGATATATTGAAAATGAGACATGAAATGTTTTCATTATTTTTTCTAGCTTTAAAGATGGACAACTAAAATATTTAGTTATTTATTAATTTCCTTGTGAAAGTGTTCGATAAAATATTACAATGAAGTCGAAAAAGTTCAATCAATGTCAAATGATGCTTCTTCTATGCTCTAGCGATAGTTAGGCACACCTTTCGACTTAACCGAGCACTTATTTTAAAGAAGATAAGCAGTAATTAATCATGTACCATCTGTATATTCCAAACTGCTTATTCATAAAAGGACAAGAAATATGTAAGCACTTCTATAAGCAATCATATTTGGCTATTTGCACTAAGAAATTGTTATATAGAAGTTTATATTAAGACCAACGGGTTTGTAGATCAACCATACATAGGTG
This sequence comes from Chrysanthemum makinoi, assembly GCA_910596185.1. Taxonomy (NCBI): domain Eukaryota; kingdom Viridiplantae; phylum Streptophyta; class Magnoliopsida; order Asterales; family Asteraceae; genus Chrysanthemum; species Chrysanthemum makinoi. The sequence goes on from OU343225.1 coordinate 302,952,823, forward strand.
ACTTTTGAACTTAATGATTGTGAGTTCAAATTTAAATGTCGACACAAGTAGTTTAAGAGTTTTAGAGTAGAAGTGACAAAATAAGCAGGTCAGGTCACGGGTCTAGACGAGTTTGGGTCTAAATAGGTATTCTATGACCATGGATCTAAAGTCTGGGTCTAGACGGGTTTTGGTCGGGTTGACCTGTTTATTTTCAAAACAATAAAAAGAAAAAAAAAATTAAAAAAAAAGAAAGATAATTTGAGTAAAATATGAAAGAAATGTAAAAAATAAAAAAATTAAAAAAAAAAAAAAAAAAAAAAAAAAAAAAAAAAAAAAAAAAAAATTGGCTCGCTAAACTCGCCTAAACCTGGTGAGTAATTGTTACTATAATTGTTTTTTCTATCTAATAAACAACTAAACCCATCTTCTAATAAATATTTAACCAATTTGACTCATGTTTAACTAATTAGTTTTAAATTACCACCTCTAGTAATTAAAAGTTAAATTGTTATTGAACACGATTTGAATACAAAGTGTACATGATATATCTCAACTTTTCGCGGGTTGTGATCTTCTTTTTCTAAAGGGCAAATATCAAAAAAAAGTATTATACTTGCCACCCTTTCCTCTTCAGGGTAGCGAACAAAATTTTTTGCTTCTGCGGGTAATATACTTTCAAATTCATCCTCTTTAGGGTATTTTCATGAACAGTTGGACAATTTTGCCCCTATTACCCAGAAGAGGAAATGAAAAGTATGATACTTTTTTTTATCATTTGCCCTAGTTTTTATTATGTTAAATTTTGGATATGTATTAAGATAAATTATTTAATGATTTATAATTGTGTTAAATCTATGATAAAATGTTTTGTTTTAAGTTTACACTATTTACTTATTAAGATAATTTAGTTCCACCAGCACCCACATCCATTGCAAAGGACATGAGTTGAAATAAGTATACGCGTGCATGGCACGTGTGGGGTTCAAATAAGCAGTTTTAACCCTTACCATTTAGGCGGGAAAAACCGTTACAGCCATTTCATCATTTCATTTGTATATAACACAATTCATTTCACATTTGTAAAGCGGTTTTGATTTTGTGATTCTCTCTTGTAATAAACTTCTACAAGTCAGTAAGCCATAACAAATCCCATTAACTAATTCTTGAGCTCAATTCTTATTTGAATCTCGTTGATTCCTGTAAGAGTGTATCAACTGGTATCAAAGCAGTCAATTCTGGCATCTTAACCCATAAACCTATTGAGTTTGATCGTCGCCGATCAAATTCGGCCAAAATACATCGTTTCCCTATCACAAATACGTTACCCTTGTTAATTCTTATTACGTTTTCTTAGCCAAAACACGTTTTCCGTACGGCTAGTACATTATTTATTATTTAAAAAAAAAAGTATCATACTTTCCATTTCCTCTTCTGGGTAATAGGGGCAAAAGTGTCCAACTGTTCATGAAAATACCCTAAAGAGGATGAATTTGAAAGTATATTACCCGGAGAAGCAAAAAAATTTGTTCGCTACCCTGAAGAGGAAAGGGTGGCAAGTATAGTACTTTTTTTTTATATTTGCCCTTTTCTAAACAGCAAAATCTTATTTCAAATACCCGAATGGCAAGATGACAAAGGGAGGTAGATTACATCATATATATTGTTTAAAGGAAGGCAAGCTAATGCAAGCAAAGATTGGATCAAATGGTTAACACCCTTGCCTCTGGAGACAGAGGTCAAGGGTGTTCGATTATCACCTCTTGCAAGGCCGGAGGTTCTTTTTCCCTTGCAAGGCCGGCGGTCATTTTCTACCTTTCGTATAAGTCTCTCTAACTTACGTAGGGTAAGGCTGTTTATATTTCAACCACCGTGGAAAACGGTATTAGGAGCCACTTTACTTTAAACGAAGGCAAGCCAAAATAAGGTTATCTAACCACCCATCCCAATCTAAGGAGATTTTACCACATCTACTTGAAAAGCAACAAAACGATTCGCGTGTTGTGATCTGCTTATGATACGCTTAGACTAATATTGTGTTCTCAAGTAAAGTAAAAGGGAGGAAAGGCAGTGAAAGTGAAGTAAAGTAAGGAACACCACTTTCATTTTCACTTTTTTCTCCCTTTTCACACATTTATATATACCCCATTTACTTTCACTTTCATTCTTAAAAGAACACAAATTTCACTTTTACTAGTTTTCCTCCCTTTTCACTCCACTCTAAAACACAGCGTAAATGTAATGTTTAACTTAAATCCGCAAGTTAAAACTATTTGACATTTTCAAAACACAAACAAGTAATATCAAAAATAAAACACTTACACAAAATATAGTCACATTTTTAGTAAAAATATCCTATAAAGAATTAAATAAATTAAAGCCTTTAGACACTTAGAATGCAAGGCACCTTCAAACAACAACTGTAACTTCTCTTCTAATCAAACCTTAGGACACCCCAACCATCAGTAGGTAAGCTTTCCACCAAAATATCCCCTTCAAAACCACCTCATTGTTCACAATCTCATTCAGACAATTTCTAAATTTGTCTTGTGTCATGGCTGCCCACTTTACAGGCTCCCATGACCGCCCTGAGCACGACACACAACCAACCATATGCAAAGTTTGTGGTGATGAGATAGGTCGTAAGGAGAATGGCGACTTGTTTGTTGCTTGTCATGAGTGCAAGTTCCCTGTGTGCAAGCCGTGTTATGTTTATGAAAGGAGTGAAGGGAACCAATGTTGTCCTCAATGCAATGTTCGTTATAAACGTCACAAAGGTCTTTTTTTTTTTTTTTTTTTTTTTTTTTTTGTAGTGTGAATTAGTGGATTATAATGCTGGAGTTTTGTTGTGAGTAGGTTGTCCACGAGTTATTGGCGATGGTGAAGATAGTGATGATGGAGATGATTTTGAGGATGAGTTTCAGTTAAAGAGTCATCAAGAAACCCGAGATCAGAATCATGCGGATAATCCATCGGTAATTCAATTTAACGTCATTTATATGTAGCAATGTATCTCTTAAGCTGAAATAGTAGACTGATTCATTTAATCTTCGACTAATTATAAAAAACATTACATGATGGTAGCAAGTGATGCTTTTCGTCATATTTAAATAATAATCGTCCCCTGACTTTAGAATCAACATTAAGCTTTGATACCATATATGTTGTTTTGATTCATATTTGATTTATCTAAAACAGGGAATGTGATAAATGCATTCTTTGCTTAAAAATGTGAAAATGAATCAACATGATTTATCTTTTACGATTAGTCTTTTAACAACTTAAAAAATATGTAAAATCTTAGTAAGCTTCTTCAGGTGTCAACAATTTAGACGGTCGATATTAAGATTCCAAAGCCAAAAATATATTATAACGTCAACTCGAGTCATTTTGAACCTCCTCATAAGTTTTTGCGAGTTTTGACCCGAACCCGTTGTCTTAATCTTTGATATGTCCTTTTACAGGAAAATGGTGACTCTAATGCTCCAAAACAGACCAATACCAATGGCTTTGCTTTCTCCTACGCAGGAAGTGGTATGAAATTTTATTTACGTTTGGATTTAATCTAAAATGAAGCTTTTAGAACAATGATTGTTTGATATGTAACTTCATATTACCCTTTGTATATAGTTGTCGGAAAAGATTTTGATGGTGATAGAGACGAAGAATGGAAAGATCGAGTACAGAAATGGAAAACTAGGCAAGAAAAGAGAGGCCTCGTGACAAAAACCGATGATGGTGGAAATGATCCAGGCGAAGAAGATGATTTTCTGTAAGTGTTTGGATTCGTGTTTTTTAAACTGATTATTTAATTTCCCGCTATCAAGTAGTAGATAATGAGTTCTTAGTACTTGGTAGACTAAAACTGGTTTTTGTGATTAGCTGATTATTTGTAAGTAGCCGCATTAAAACAGATTTTTGATTATTTGATTACAAGTTTTAGAATTTGCTAAAGACTCAAAAGACATGATACATAAAAGTTTATCCAAAGACAACATTCTGATGCAGCTTGTTTTGTTACAACCAATGATCTGATTCCTTTATATCAATGCAGCATGGCTGAAGCTCGACAACCCTTGTGGCGAAAAGTCCCAATATCATCGAGTTTAATCAACCCATACCGTATAGTCATCATACTTCGTCTCGTAATCCTCATATTCTTTTTCCGTTTTCGGATCATGACACCTGCTTACGACGCGTACCCACTATGGATCATTTCTGTCATTTGTGAAATATGGTTTGCGTTATCATGGATTCTCGACCAGTTCCCAAAATGGTTCCCAATAAACCGTGAAACTTACCTTGACCGCCTCTCCTTAAGGTTTGAGCGTGAGGGTGAACCCAATGGCCTCTTGCCTGTGGACTTTTTTGTGAGTTCAGTTGACCCTTTAAAGGAACCACCCATCATTACTGCAAACACGGTTTTATCCATATTGTCCGTAGATTACCCGACTGAAAAAGTGAGTTGTTACGTGTCGGATGATGGTGCTTCGATGTTGCTTTTTGATACGTTATCAGAAACCGCAGAGTTTGCTAGACGATGGGTTCCGTTTGCTAAAAAGTATAGTATCGAGCCGAGAGCACCTGAGTTTTATTTCTCAGAAAAGATTGATTATCTGAAGGATAAAGTGCAGCCTACCTTTGTTAAGGATCGTAGAGCGATGAAAGTAAGTAACGTTGTTGACAACTATTTAGTGCTTTTTAGTATCTTTTTCTAAATTGATTTTCTCGTGTAGAGAGAGTACGAGGAGTTTAAGGTGCGAATTAACGCGTTGGTGGCAAAGGCTATGAAAAAACCAGAAGAAGGTTGGGTCATGCAAGACGGAACTCCATGGCCCGGGAATGACAGTCGAGATCATCCTGGGATGATTCAGGTATTGTCTTCAAAGTTCAAACTCATTTATCCTATCCTTGTGTTTGATGAAAATAATGTAAATAATGAAAATCTACCAGGTTGAGAGACTAGTGAAATATACTCTTTTCTTTACGAATATCTCTTAATATAATTTTTGCAAAATGTAACATTGGTTTGAACTAACTTTGACCATAAGTCAATCCTATGGACCGCAAAAGTGAACCTAGAAATTTAACCCGAAAACCTTGTTCAATAGGTTTATCTAGGAACTGGAGGTGCACTTGATGTGGAAGGAAAGGAGTTGCCTAAATTGGTTTATGTTTCTCGTGAAAAACGACCCGGTTATAACCATCACAAGAAAGCTGGAGCCATGAACGCCCTTGTAAGTATAAAACAAAAACCGACAATATATCTGCCAGGCACAAATCATGTTGATTGGACTGATTGTTTTGTATGGTTTACCAGATTCGAGTGTCTGCAGTGCTTACAAATGCACCGTTTATGTTGAATTTGGATTGTGATCATTACGTCAACAACAGCAAAGCTGTAAGGGAAGCAATGTGCTTCTTAATGGATCCACAACTCGGTAAAAAGCTCTGCTATGTCCAATTCCCACAACGATTTGATGGTATAGATCGCCACGATCGTTATGCCAATCGTAACGTAGTGTTCTTTGATGTAAGTTTCAATACACCTGAACTTTTAGAGATGCAAATTTTGACCCATATACTCAACGGAATATGTAATGGGTCGAATGGGTCCAACGGGCATAACCTGATGTGTAACGTAATTTATGTAATCAAACTAACACACTAAACATTAAAAGTTGTTTTTGGACAGTAAATACTTCTGTTTGACCCAACCAAACCCGTAAAAGTTATCAGTTTGACCCATTACCTAACTTCCGAATCCTGCCCATGTGGCCTCATTTTAAAAATGTTCAATTTCTACAGATCAACATGAGAGGACTTGACGGAATCCAAGGCCCAGTGTATGTTGGTACAGGATGTGTCTTTAATCGACAGGCATTATATGGATACGACCCCCCAGTGTCAGAAAAGAGACCAAAGATGACATGTGATTGTTGGCCTTCATGGTGCTGCTGTTTCGGCGGGTCTAGAAAAAAGTCAAAGGATAAGTCAAAGTCTAAAAAGAAAGGGTTCAAAGCTTTACTTGGGTTAGGAAAACTTAGAGGCAAAAAGAAGTACTCGAAAAAGCCGTTGGGACCAGTTTATGATCTAGAGGAGATTGAAGAAGGGTTTGAGGGGTATGATGACTTGGAGAAATCATCATTAATGTCTCAAAAGAACTTTGAGAAACGGTTTGGGCAATCACCGGTTTTTATAAGCACGACTTTGATGGAAACTGGTGGTATTCCTGAAGGGACAAACAGTAATTCTTTGATTAAAGAAGCTATTCATGTCATTAGCTGTGGATATGAAGAGAAAACCGAATGGGGCAAAGAGGTACATGCTGTTTTTACATTTTTACTTCCGTTAAAAGACTTGAAATACTCAGGTTTTAAATGGGTAGGTCAGGTTCGGATAATGGTTAAATATGGTAAAAGCGTGGGTCAAAACTGGTCCGATGACTTCTGACTTGTTTGACCCACGTAACCTGTCTAATTTAAGTTATATCTTTCTAACTTAATGGTTTTGACCCGTTAAAGATTAAATCTAAATCAAATTAACCCATTTATAAATAAATCGGGCCTAATCAGACAGGGATTTTTTCAAACCGATCTTAGGCCATGTCGAGGATTGGTTTGGACTTCGACTTATGTGGCCACCCAAGGGGTGTGATTGATGTAATGTTATATTAGATTGACCTTTTTTCTCTTTTTGTCTACAGATTGGGTGGATTTATGGGTCAGTCACTGAAGATATCTTGACGGGATTCAAGATGCATTGCAGGGGGTGGAAGTCAGTTTACTGTATGCCAAAGAGGCCCGCGTTCAAGGGGTCTGCACCCATCAATTTGTCTGATCGGTTGCACCAAGTGCTTCGGTGGGCTCTAGGTTCAGTTGAGATTTTCATGAGTCGTCATTGCCCGCTTTGGTACGCGTGGGCCGGAAAGTTGAAAACACTTGAAAGGCTTGCTTATATCAACACCATTGTTTACCCTTTCACTTCAATCCCCTTGCTTGCATATTGTACACTTCCTGCCGTCTGTCTTCTCACTGGAAAGTTCATCATCCCAACGGTAAGATATTATTTTCACTTAGTTCAAAAACAAGAGCACATTCGTCATTTAACTAGTGTTTTGATGTCTTTAATAATTTTGCAGCTAAACAATCTTGCAAGCATGTGGTTTCTGGCGCTTTTCATTTCAATTATAGTAACTGGTGTACTGGAACTAAGATGGAGTCACGTTAGCATCACAGATTGGTGGAGAAACGAGCAATTTTGGGTTATCGGTGGTGTCTCAGCCCATCTTTTTGCCGTTTTCCAAGGCCTTCTCAAGGTTCTTGGTGGTGTCGACACCAATTTCACAGTCACATCAAAAGCAGCAGATGATGCTGAGTTCGGGGAGCTGTACTTGTTCAAATGGACCACACTACTGATCCCACCAACGACTCTAATCATCATGAACATGGTTGGAGTCGTGGCTGGAGTATCTGATGCAATCAACAACGGGTATGGGTCGTGGGGTCCGTTATTCGGGAAACTCTTCTTTGCGTTCTGGGTCATTGTTCATCTATATCCTTTCCTAAAGGGTCTGATGGGCAGGCAAAACCGGACTCCAACTATTGTTATTCTGTGGTCGATTCTCTTGGCTTCGATCTTCTCGTTGGTTTGGGTTAGGATTGACCCGTTCTTGCCAAAACAGTCAGGACCGATTCTTAAACAATGCGGAGTGGAATGCTAGAGAACGGACTGTTACAAGATAATTTGGTTGAATGATTTGAGCAAGTGTTGTAGAAATTTTGCAAAGATTTGGATACAAGAACATAATGTTTGTTTGAATTTGAGTATAAATTTATATTGAAAATACTCCTATATCTTTTCCATTTTGGAAACTCAATACTTTGGTACTTAATCTAAATAGTCCGAAAGAATTGTCCACCTTTTGAATTTTGCAAATCAGTTTTCATGTAACAAAATTATACTTTGGCTATTTTTCCAATCATGATGGTTGTCTATCTTGTTAATTCGTTTGTGTCATTTTTTTTAAAAGGTTTCCTCGGTAAATATTATTACTCCAAAAACACAAAATAAGTATAACGGATAATGGTTAATCTCACATCTCAGCCCAAAATAAGGCGTAAACAAACATACCAACTGCGTTTCAATCCTAACATATCATAAGGATGACATGTCAAACTTATGAGACCTACTTCTACAATGACTTACAATAACATCGAAAATATAACCTACTTCTTTTTTCTACCGCGGACCTTGGTATCCCAAGCATTACAGAAAGCCTTCCGATCTTCAAAAATACCATGATCATCAAATAGTCATATGTTGTGAACGCACCGAGGGTCGCTTATAAGACTTGAAAAAATCAATATTCCATGACAACGACTCGTGCATGACTGTGACAATGAGGACACATATTTGCTCAGAAGTCACAAAAATAGGAGGAAATGTCAATTAACCTACCCACAAAAGCATCGGCATCATTTGAGATTTTGAGTCATTTCTCACGCCAACCATTTGACACTTGTTGCAACCAAGAATCATGGGTACTATGTTCCGATATGTCTTTCACACGAATCAAACAAACGTTTTTATAATAACATAAAGATGTTAAGCTAATTATATCATTAGGTATGCAAATAATGCTATAAACAACCATTTACAGGCCCTTTTTTGTTAAGGGTTAATGGTCCAAAAAATACATGAACTTTCCACATTTTACTATTGTGACAATAAACTTTTAATTTTTCTATTAAAACCAAAAACTTTCTTAATTACGCTTATTCTAACCAAACTTGACACGTGGCACACTTAATCCTTTTATTACCCGATTAATCCAACTTTTCTCGTTTTAGCATTGTGGGGGGCCTTTTTTGCCAATAATCGAAACTACTAAAAGTAAATACAATCTTGGTTTCAGGCACTCTATGGTTATTTCGATCTCCATGGGTTCAGTGATGTTGAGAATCACAAATGATGATGGTTTCAGAATCTCCATGGGTTCAGACTGAGGTGAACAAAAAAACCGGTTAACCGAACCGTAGCCGAAAAGAAACCGGAAAACCCAACCGGTCAAAACCGGTTTTGACCAAAACCGGTTCGGTTTTTATCCAAACCGCCGGTTTGGAACCGGTTTGGGGTTTCGGAAAAACCACCGGTTGGAGACGGTTTATTAAACCGAATAACCAAAACGGTTCGGTTAACCGTGGAACCGGTTTTTATGGTCTAGGCGGGGTTTTTTGGATTTTTGAAATTTAAACTTTGAATTTGATTTTGAAAGATGGGGAGCGGGGGGGGGGGGGGGGGGGGGGGATATCATTTATTTTGTTTCCAAAATTACATTTTGCCTACAAATGTTAGTATATAAATAGAGTGTTATGTATTTGGTTAATTACCATTTTCAAGCAATCAAAAAACACTCCAAAAAATCAAAACCGAACTATTCACTAAACACTAATGGAAAGTTCAAACAACACCACCAACACGAAGCTGTTCAACAAAGTGCAGCGACGGTTCAGTCAGTTTTACGTGTGTGACCGTGTAAAAGATCCATGGGAACACTTTGACTACGTCCTAATGTCGGACGGTAAGAAAAAAGGCTCGATGCAAAATATTGCTTGAGTATATGTCTGCGGTTCCAATCGACGTGAGGGCTCAATCAAACAAAAGTATTGCAGGGCACTCAAATCGGTTCCGAAGGCCGGTCAATCGTCTATGGCTCGGCGGGACTATTTTTGCATACGATCAGATTTACTCCGTGGAAAAACTGGCCGGTTTGGTGATCAACGTGGTTGCCGTTCAACCACTATAACAACGAGCTGACGACGGAGGTGTACCAGAATTATATGCAACCGCAGTACAATCATGTAAGTCGTATGATCTTTAAACGCGATGCTATGAGAATGTGGAAAATGGCTAAGCAAGATTTAAAAAATAATTTTTAAAATATGGATGCTGTGTTATTTAACAACCGAGTTTGGGCCGCCCTCATAATTGCCATTTTCGTACCTTTGTGTTACCGCACATTGGGTTGATACCGAAAGTTGGCAAATGATGAAGCGAGTCGTAGCATTTGAAAACTTTCCGGTTCCTCACTCCGGAGAAGTTTTATACAATTTGTTGAGAAAAGTGTTTCATAAGTTTAACTTGACGGAAATTTTTTTTCAATAACGTTGGATAATGCTAGTAACAACACAAATGCAATGGGTCGACTAAAAATGGAATATGAGCCACCTTGCAATGGCGAATTTTTTCATAGTCGATGTGTTGCACACATCATTAACTTGGTTGTGCAAGCGGGATTAAAAGATCCGCATTTGAGTGAAGTGAAAGAAGATTTTAAAAGAATGTTAGTTGATGTTTTTAAAAAGGGTAATAAAAGATATAATGCATACATTCGGATGTGTGAAAGAGGGGGGGAAACATTGGTTACAACCTTGTTGGGATATTGAAACATGGGGAAACTCACTTATCTTATGTTCATAAGTGGCTTAAGGACAAAAGGCGACTTGCAATATTTTCATGACGAGAAATGTCGGGGAGGGGTAGGTGTGCTCCATTTAGTCAAGATAATTGGGATACTATTGAAAGAATAACCCGACTACTTGAAGTTTTTTACAAGCAACCAAAAATTGCGGGGGTTTATTCTCGACGGCTCATTTGGCACTCGAGCAACTATTCTTGATGTCTTCACAAATCGCCGCATTTGAATTTAATGGTGGTGTTTATACTAGCATGGTTTCGGAATGAAAGAAAAGTGTTGAAAATTTTGAAACTTTGCCACCGTAAATTACTTGTGCGGCAGCATTAAATCGGGTTATAATGTAAATGGGGTGGAGGTTCTTATTGACTCGATTGTGACTGATTTGGGTTGTTTCGCGTCAAACCCGAACTATGCTAATGATGCAAAAGAGTCATTTGGCCATTCTTTTAAAAGTTTGTGGCAATATTATTTTGAAAAATATGGCAACCCACCTCCTACTGTCACGGAGTCTTCTTCATCATCATCAAGGGCTTTTAGAGGGAATCCGATATTGCTTGCATAAAAAGATAAGAGATAATCCCAACAAACGGTAAAGGAAATAAGAAATGATGGTTTAGCGAACAGTGAATATGAAGATAATAACAACCGATTTTATCTCACATATTCGGGCCCGAACAAGTTGAAAACTTTGATGTGTGGCGTTTGGAAAGCAAAGGAAACAATGTTTCCCGTTCTATCCCGAATGGCTCGTGATTTACTAAGTGTACAAGCTACTTCGGTAGCTTTGAATCGCTTTTTCAAAAGTGGAAGGGTTTTATCAAAATCTGGAAAAAGACTCACACGGCTTCTTTGGAGATGTGTATGGCTTTGAAAGATCATTTGGACGCAATGAAGCGAGTGCAAGATAAAACTGATCTTGAAAATGTCGGAGACTTCGAAGGGGAGGTCTACGTGGAAGAGGCACAAGCGGGTGAAATCGAGATGCTTTCCGATGAAGAACTAAAGCAAGATGCAGCTGCTCAAGAAGCTAGGGGATCCGATGACGACTATTAGGACTTTTATGTTTACGTATTATGTTTTAAGTTTATGTATTCCTTGATGTGTTTTTCTTTAAGGTTATGTATTTCTTTCAGTTATGTATTCCGACGTTATAAATAAAAGTTGAAGTTTATTCAGTATAAGGGTTAAATTGTTGAAAGAAAAAAAAAAAAAAATCCGGTTAACCGGTTAAAAACCGGTTAAAAACCGGTTAAAACCGGTTAACTATTTCAAAAATTTGAATTTTCTAATAGGCGGCAAAAACATTTTCAAAATAAAACCGTTGTTAACGGTTTAAAACGGTTACCTTTTTTTAAAATTCGAATTTTTGCAAAAGCGCGGGAATTTTTGAATTCAAAAATTTAAATCTCAACCGGTTAACCGGTCAAAAACCGTTATGACCGGTCCAAAAACCGGTTAAACCGTTCAAACCGCGTCCGAAATATTCAAATTTTAAAATTTCAATTTTTGATGTTTTTTTGGCGGGAAGGTGGGTAAACTTTCAAAATTTGATTTTTTTTTATATTTACATGTTTGCCATTGTAAGACTAGTATAAATAGATAAAATGTGTTTTATTTCTTTGAAACTTTTATACTTACATTTTTATATTTACATTTTTAGTATGGTGAGGCTGATCCTGCACCACCTCGCACCCCCGCAACCGGTGATTGTTCGTTTTACCGCTAAAACCGTGCACCAAATGTTTGGGCTCACTACAACTACGTCCAAATGTCGGATGGCACGCTAAAGGCTCAATGTAAGTATTGTTTTTGTTTATTCAAACCCACTTCCAACCTGCCGTTGAGGGCTCACACACGAAGTATTGGCCAAGCACCTGCAGTGATGCCTGATTCGAGACCGCGAGTCGACGTGAGTAATGTGTTATTATGTATTATGTGTTATATTTAAGTTATGTGTAAGTGTGATGTGATCATGTATTATCGTTTTCTAAATAAAAGTTATAGTTTATTAATACACGAAACAAAAAAAGTATAGTTTATTATACACGAAACAAGAAACGATACAACGACGACGGAAAACGGAAACAAAAAAAAAAAAAAAAAAAAAAAAAAAAAAAAAAAAAAAAAAAAAAAAACACTAACCGGCAAAACGGTTAACCGGCTAGACCGTTCCAAAACGAGCCCAAACCGGTTTGGCGGTGGGGTTTTTCCAGATGCACTACGGTTCAAACCGGACCGGTTTAACCGGCCCGACCGGTTTTTTTTGGACGTTGACCAAAAACGGTCGGTTTTGACGGATAAAAACGAACCGGTAACCTTTGTGCATATATAGTTCAGTGACTCTCTGTGGTTTCAGGCACTCTATGTAGATACTGAACAACATTCAGGGTTGTTTGCTCTAATGGCGATATCATACCCGTATCTTGACTTCACTCCACTGAGCTTCCTCATCCACTGATGTTGCAACAACGACACCCTGAAACCTAACAACTTTTGCTCCTTTTCATACCCTGACTTTTAAACCAGCACACTACCTGAGTTGTACTCTTCAGGCTCTAATCATCACACCAACAGTATCTTTTACCTTAAAATTTTACACAACATCAGTGACCTCATCATTAACCAGCCAACACTCTCTGAAAACCCACTTACACCGTAATCCTTTAACATTAACCCCCAAACACCCAATCCAGATTCAAACACGTAATCATCTACAGCACACCCTCCCCCTTTGTTTTGTCTTAACTGAAAATGCAATCATCTCCATCGTGGATGTATACACCTTACCTAGGTTCAGGGATGGTTCAAGCTGCTAATTTTTTAGGTGTAATTAGGGTTTGATTGGGAATTGATGATATTCGTCGAAGATGTCGGATTTGCTTTGGTTATGATTGACAGCATCATATGGAAGTCGTGATGAATCTGGGGTTTTGTTTGTGTGTGGCGGATTTTAAATTGTGTGTTGGATTAGATCGAGGTCTGGGATTTTTGCGGATGTGTTGTTTTTGTGATTTGGTTATTTGGATCTGATGGACAACCAGCTTGGTTTTGATGGAATTTTTGTTAGATCGTGATTTTTGATAGAAGCATCTGGCATAAGATATTGGCATCAAGTGATAAAATAGAGCTACATCATTGATGTCACAGTCAACTTTCTTTAGTTACAAAAGTAAGTCGATCTTAATAACAAGTTATCACTTTTAGTAGTTTCGAATATTGGCAAAAAAGGCCCCCCACAATGCTAAAACGAGAAAAGTTGGATTAATCGGGTTATAAAGGATTAGGTGACGTGTCAAGTTGGTTGAATACGGGCATTAAGAAAGTTTTTGGTTTTAATAGGAAAATTAAAAGTTTATTGTCACAATAGTAAAATGTGAAAAGTTCATGTATTTTTTGGACCATTAACCCTTTTGTTAAATTAAAGGTTGAAAAGATCGATTTGTAGGCAAAGCTTTAAGTTTCCATACATAAATAAGTTGCTAAAACTGGTTATTTAAAAGTAGTACAGAATTACATAATTGCTCATAATTAAACTATAAACCAGAATGTGATTATCTAATAGACTAATATGAATGTCACATTAAAGGTGTAGTGTAGGCCCAACTTTTTTTGGGTTACAAGTAAACAACAATTCTATGAAGTTTCATGTACATAAAAAGCAGTAGACTTTCATAAAAGTAAACAAAGACTTGGCAAGAATATATATCAGCCTTAAACAATATTCTAATTGTCAAAAAGTTTCAATGGCATTACTTATATTCCTTCAAATACTAACCTCTTCATCTATTACTACATGTGCTTCAAAACCAGAAGCTAATGCTCTACTCAAATGGAAAACCAGCCTTGTAAATCGAAACAATCCTCTACTATCTTCATGGGCACTTGCTCCTGATAATAATCTAACCGGTATAATAAATCGCAACACGAGTGCTACACTATGCAGATGGTATGGTGTTCACTGTGATGCTCGTGGGAACGTAAAAAAGCTTAACCTTTCTGCTTCAAGATTAAATGGTACACTTGACCATTCAACTTTTCATCGTTTCTTAGTCTACAATCTAGAACTTGATATGAACAACATTTTCGGTTCCATCCCAGTTGAAATCAGGTATCTTACTAAACTTGTGTTTCTTGACCTTTCGGGTAATCAATTTTCTGGAGAAATTCCAAAAGAAATAGGAATGCTAACGGGCCTGAAGACCCTTTTACTTAACGATAACAAGTTATCTGGTTATATTTCTCAAGAGCTAGGAAATCTAGGCAATCTTGTGAAGGTGAATATGTCGGTCAACTTCTTAAAAGGACCGATCCCGTATAGTCTAGGAAATATGACCGAGTTATCTGAGTTGTACCTTTTTCAGAACAATCTTTCGGGTTTGATCCCTCCAGAAATCGGAAAGCTGGGATCGCTCAGGATATTAAATTTAGACTTTAACGACCTATCAGGTTCCATCCCACCATCTTTAGGAAATTTGAGCTCTTTGAGGGTGTTATACACATACTGGAACAAACTTTCGGGTCGAATACCCAAAGAACTAGGAAACATGAAGTCTTTAACCGTGTTAGGAATAGGCCATAATCGGCTCACCGGTCCTATACCCGCTTCACTTGGCAACCTGACAAAGTTAAAGCAATTGGATGTTCATGAAAACTTACTTTCTGGTGTGATCCCACCAGAATTTGGGAAATTGGAGTCTCTGATTCAACTTTCATTTAGCCACAATGAGTTTAGCGGCCAAATCCCAGTGTCACTTAGCAATCTGAGCACTTTAGAGCAACTGTACCTTAACGACAACCAGTTTGATGGTTTTCTTCCTAAAGAGCTAGGAAATCTGAACTCTCTCGTTGAGATGATCTTGGTTAAAAATCGGTTAAATGGATCGATCCCCGATTCCCTTGGCAACCTCTCAAAGTTGGAGCAGTTTGTGCTTCATGACAACCGATTTTCGGGTTATTTACCTGAAACGATTAGCAAGTGTGAAAAGCTAAAATACTTGACTCTAAGTAATAACTCGATGGCAGGTCCTGTCCCTAAATCAGTTTGCAAGTTAAGATCACTCCAGATTCTTGACCTTGGGAATAATGGCTTTAGTGGCCCGGTTCTACAATGCTTTGGTAATTTCAGTCATGAGCTCATAGTGTTGGACCTAAGGCTGAACCGTTTCCAAGGAAATGTTCCTCAAACGTTTCTTAATCAAAGTAACAACTTGAGGAGTCTTAACTTGAATGGGAATGGACTTCAAGGCTCGGTTCCTGAGAATAATCAACTGTGGAACTTGAAGTTAGATTTTGGGAAAACAACATTGTTAATGGGGCCTCCCGCATTGGCTTTAGATTCTGAGTTGCAAGTTCTTGTCTTGCGAGGTAATAAACTAAACGGCACATTCCACACATCAAACACCAAAACCCCATTTCCCAAGCTGCGAATTCTTGATCTCTCTAGCAATGAGTTCACAGGCCTTTTACCCTCAAAGTACTTCAAGAACTTCAAAGCAATGACGGGTATATCAAGAAACACATCAGGAGCGTACTACATGGGAGGAAACTTGTCGATGTATGAAGACACAATCATGCTAGTGGTGAAAGGATTGAGACTTGAACTTGAGAGAATTCTTGTGGTCTACACCACTATAGATCTTTCGGTTAATAAATTCGAAGGTGAGATTCCCAACACAATTGGACGCTTAACATCACTTCGTTTCCTTAATCTATCACATAATAGTCTCACAGGACAAATCCCAAAGAACCTAAGAAATGTTGAGTTACTCGAGTCTTTAGACTTCTCAAACAAGCTAGTGGGTGAAATTCCATTACCACTAGCAAGTTTGAACTTCCTCGCGGTTGTAAATTTTTCACAGAATCGGCTTCAAGGAGCCATACCTCAAGGGGGACAGTTCAATACGTTTGGAAACAATTCATTTCAAGGGAATAATGGATTATGTGGATTCCCATTAACAAAGAGTTGTGGAAATGATGAAGTTCCGTTATCTCATATACCCGAAGGAGATGAAGACGATGACGGCTCAAATTTTTTTAATGGATTTACTTGGGAATCTGTTGCTCTAGGATATGGATTTGGGATGTTATTTGGACTCGGCATTGGGTGGCTTATGTTTTATACAGGAAGGCCTAGATGGGTTATTAGGATCACTGAAAGAGAACAATCAAGACATGGAAGAAGATCAAGAAAAAGAGCTTGCAAGCGCAATCAGTTATAGCAAATTTCCGATGCTTCATTCTCATCTTAAAAGTTCCCCTATAAGCATATTCAAATAAACGAGAGTTCATTGAGAAGTAGAACATCCAATGTGGTTTGCTTTGTTGTTGGACCCTAAGAGTCGCTTGTAAATTCTTGATGTAATTTCTCTTTTGCTGGCTTCACGATTTAAATTAAACCCTTTAATGTTAGAAGATACTTTAATTTTGTTAATAGAGCTAACAGGATGAAATAACAGCCTTCATTCTGATTTCATTTTGGGGGCAACAAATTATTTTTACTAATGAAGTCAGTGAACCTTCGAAAGAACATCATTTAAGTCACTTTTATGTGACCCCTAACCCCTTCACCATTTTGCCCGTTTTGTTAAGTTGGCATCAAAATAAAGAAATAAGGTCACGACGTCGACTCGGTCAGTCATGTGAGAAGTATACATGACAAATTTTCTCGAACAGGCATTGTAATTTATAACCTAGTAGAATGTGGCAAGTAACTTGAACAAAAATGATGCAACAAGATTGTTAAAACATAATCAGTAAAAATAAAGCAACACTTACATAAAGCTCCAAAAGTTCGCAACTTTTACAAGCCTAGTTCGCAAGATGAGTCTACAAGACTGCCTCATAGAAGTTGAAAAACATCTTGTTCATCAAATGTGCTTCTCAACATAGACACATCAAGTCAGAGTTCTCTCGAAGCCATTTCTAACGAACTCACTAAATTGTATGCTCAACTTACTGGTCCAACTACACAGGTAAACCTTAAAAGTTTAGTTCAAGACTGTTTGAAAGTCACCCAAAGTGTATTCAAGTGTCTACATTTTCCTATAAGTGATGATCTTTTTGTAATAATTTTATGTCATGCTTGATTTATTGATTCACTATGATACTAAAAGTAGACAAGTGTGAGCGAGTCAACCCAACATGACTCAATTTTACCCGTTCTTTCCCATTACCCAACCTGTCCATTTTGCCACCTACAAGAGACACATGCATCATTCCATATAAAAATGTCGATACTATATGAAGCATAAATCCACTATTAACTACAACATAAGCAAGATCAGGTGTTTGGAAAGCACAAGATGAACTCCACATAGTCTTGAACATGAGGTCACAGATGTCAAGCAGCAACTTTGAATCAATTATATCACATTCTCAAACATTACCAGAATCTTGACCAAACAAAGAAACGATGGACTCTATCATGATTCTAACCAAACATAATGAATAAGAAACGAAAGTAACCCCTTCTGAAGAAAGCTGAGAAACTACGGAGAAACCAAATCCAAAGGTCAGACATTACTTGAAATTTCTTCCTTTACGCATATAACAGAGTAAACAAGTCAAAATCATTTCATCCACTCTATTAGCTATAGTTTCTTTTTTATATAACCCATTCATTCAAAGTAACCGCGTTGAAGTTACTTCCTTTACTTTGTTAGTTGTACTTACCTATATATGCCTATTCAGCTAATACTAAAATCTTATATATCATACGATAGTCCTAACTAGTATCCTCATTCACCAAATCAGAAGACACCCCTGTAACAAAGATTTATTAGCGTATTAACCACTTATAAACAATGGACTCCTCACTGAAAATCCAACAAAATATAAAACTTGCACTTTGTCAATAAAAATCTTGCTTTTTAGTTTCATTAATTGAAAATCACCACATTTCTGTGTTGCCATCAAGTATGAGTGGTCAGGAGTAAATGCCAACTCTAGCTATGCTTGTATTCTGATTGAAAGACACGTGTATGCTTGAGACCTCATTCCACATTTATGCTTTTACATTAAAATAAAGAGAATATAAATTTCTCTTTCGCTTCCAATTTTGTCTTTTCAAAGCGTGTATATCTTTCTTCACGTCTCTCGACAAAGCATTCACAAAACAACTATTTACGCTATAAAAAACATACTTTGAAAATAGACCCAAAAAAACAACCACGTTTGTCTCTTATTTTGAGAAAAAAACATAGAAAAGGAATTTTACTCGAAGTGGTCACAGAATAATTGGTCACTAAAGGAACTTTTTCTTTCAATGAAGGTTCATTACTCATTAAAAATACCAAATGATTTAAACAAGTACAGTTTCATAACTGTCTCTAATACAAACATTGCGTACCATACATTAAAACAAATCACTCATGTATGATGGATTAAGGTGACCCTTGAGATCCTTATTTTTAAGCTTTTGAATCATTTTGCTTAGTTGCACAATTCCGGAAGTCTTGAGGCGACAAGTTTTCGCACTCTGGGAAAAACACCATTCTTCCCGATCATGCCATTGAGTTGTGTAGGTCCCCATTTCTTGTTCTCTATCACCCCGATTGGAGCTTCAGGTAAGACACCATCTCTAGCAATATTAACCTATATATAAACAAACACGGGTGAGTAATTCTTATTTTTTATTTATCGTTTGAAATATATAACTGGACTAACCGTTGCTGAGCCATCAGGTAAAATTGTGTAGACAACACCATCACCTGGCTTTATATTTTCATCCTTAAAAGCCTCAAGATACTTGACAATAGTTTCAGCATCCGCATCATTGTAGGTTCCTGCTTCTTTCCACACCCTAACCATCTTTTCTGCTGCTAACTCAGAGAAAAACTTACCCAATACCGTTACCAACAGTGTAACATGTATAATCTTCTCAAAGGGGCCTGTACAAAGGGTGTAAACCTAACTTAATGTGCTAAAAATTGGGAAAATGATGGATGATATTGGTCATCAAATACATTTAGATATCATGTTTAAAAACGTATTTCTTACAACATTAGTGTTTACAATACAGCTAGGTTAAAATTTATATTGTTCCATTTATATATGTACGATTATTTTCAGTATATAAATTTAAGCTATGATATGCTGATGCCGAAACTATTGTCAAGTATCTTGAGGCTTTTAAGGATGTAAACATAAAGCCAGGTGATGGTGTTGTCTACACAATTTTACCTGATGGCTCAGCAACGGTTAGTCCAGTTATATATTTCAAACGATAAATAAAAAATAAGAATTACTCACCCGTGTTTGTTTATATGTAGGTTAATATTGCTACAAATGGTATCACACCTAAAGCTCCAATCCAGGTACAAGAAATGGGGACCTACACAGCTCAATGGCATGATCGGGAAGAATGGTGTTTTCCCAGAAGTGCGAAAAATTGTTGCCTCAAGACTTCCGGAATTGTTCAACTAAGCAAAATTATTCAAAAGCTTAAAATAAGGATCTCAAGGGTCACCTTAAATCTAAGCTATGACTACAATCTCTTTGAAGGTCAAAAACCAAATATCTTTAAACCATTAGTTAGATCATGCATAAAATCATTGTTCCATTCAAATTGGGAGGTGATCAGTTGTGCACATGAAAAATGATCCATGAATATAAAGTTCAACGCCTAAGAGCTATGCCACATGTCGTTAATTGTAAGTTTTGCGTACTTTATTCTACCTCAACCATTTACGTAAATTCAAAATGATTTCACAGCTGAATTATTGAGGGGAAAGTTACTCTTGTGGATGATGATGGTAAACCCCTTAAAAAGGTTGATTTGAAAGAAAAAGCACATGATACGGCTACTAAGCCTAGTTCTTCCTCCTCTCCGCATTCTATGATGGGTAACCCATTCTCTAAAGTGGGGGATGTGATTGTTTCTGACAATGATGATGAGGAGGTGCTTGAGCCGGATAATCCTATGGCTAAATTTCTCGCATCAACAGGCGGCGGTCATGAGCTTGAAGATTATTATGATGATTATGCGGATCAGGTCTATGATTTACCAGGGCAATTGGATGCTTTTTCTGACATGTATGATATCAAGCTCCAAGGTCGTGGTAGTAAGCAATCTAGACGTTAGGCTATGTTTGGTTTTGTGTCAAATGTAATCTAGTGAGTAGTGGTTGTTTTACTGTTTTAAGGATAGGAAGTGTCTTGTTATGTTAGCTTTACCGCTTATGTAACGGGCTGAGATATGGGACTTTACTCATATCCTTTATATATTTACCGGGAAAACCCTTTACCAAAAAAACTTAGCGAAAGGTTACCGTTATAGACATCTGTATGATGGATAGTCGAAAGGCAAAAACTTAGCGAAGGGTTACCATTATAGACATCATTCTAAAACTCATCGGAATCCATCAACTCGGCATTGGTTTTTCACTTCCACTTAATAGCAAGTGACTCAAAAGCTTTTTCTTCTAAGTATAATCCGGCCACGGCAACCTTCTGGTTGGTTCCTTGCATTTATTTCCATATGTCTTACACCTTACGCGCATAATTTCCAAAAATATAACATTAGCATACTGTTTGATCGCATGAACAATAAAACTATATGAAAGAGACAAAATATATGGTCATGTATTGAGGACCTTAATGTAGAAATAATACCAGCGCCTGCGAAGAACAAAGTTTTAGTTGCACCGGGAGACTTGAACATGGTGGAACAAAGACGGATTCGAGCTCTATACGACTATCTTTATCAACAATCTATCACAACCCAATCTTTTAATAAAATATTATTCTCTCTTTCCTTCACCTACACAACCAATACATATAACTAATCTATATTTTTTTTACCATTTATCAACAACCCAATCCAACCAATACATACAACCAATCAATTCATTTATAAAATAATAAGTATTTAAAGAAAAAAAAAAACAAAAAAACAAATAGCCATTAAAATATTGACATGTGGCAGATTATAGGTTGGGAACTTGGGTTGCTTGATGATTTAGATTGGAAGGAAAGATTGGATGCTAAGATTAAAAAAAATATTATTTTGTACATATATTCTTTGAATTGGGTTGGCAACCCAACTGATAAACATAGTCTACCGTGGAGGCATGGACGGACCCACATGTATGCCAGGTGTGGCACGGGCTACACCCTTTTTTAGATCATGAAGTGCAAAAAAATTTCAAAATTGACGTTTTTGTGGTTTGTGCAACCCCCAAATTTTTTTTGCTACTTTCGTTTTTTACAGTGTAACTTTTGTTAGCCCAACATTTCTTTTGTGCAACACCTTTTAAAAATCATGGGTCCGTCCCTGGGTAGAGGAATGAAGCTTAGCCATGGTACGTAGTACTAGTTTGGAGCAAAAACTTGAGTTGAGTGAGGCTGAGTACTTACCCAGGAAGGAATTCCAGTGATACAAGACTCTATTAAATATTTACCAACCTCTTGTTTTTTACAAATTTATTTACCAATGTATTGCTTACTAAAAGATAGTCAAAAATTAAAATTCAATATATATCTCAAATTTATCATTGATTCAATGAATCTATTATAGTCGTTCATTTTTTAATCAAAACAAAAAAAGTAAATTTTCACATTTTTTTTTAAATGAAATATCTCGCAAACATTAATCGTTACGAGAAAAAAATCATACTATCGCGACGAGAATTAAATTATCTTTCTATACATATGCACTTCTATATATTTTTAACAATTTTTTTTCAAAGTTTCAGACCAGAAAAATCATATGTGATTTGTGAAAATCACATGTGATTCGATTTTTATAAATAATATGTGATTTGCAAAAATCGAATCACATGTGATTTTTGAAAATCATATATAATTTTACAAATCGTATGTGATTTTTTTGGGCGGAATTAAAACAAAAAACAAAAAAACAATTGTTGAAAATATAGAGAAGTGCATATCTATAGAAATATAGTTTAATTCTCGTTATGATGATGTATTTTTAATAGTTTGAAGATTTACCGTTTGCAAGATATGTTGTTTTAAATAAAATGGAAAATAATTTTTTAATTAACATTAATAAAAAATGAATGACTAAAATTTATTTATTAGATATATGACATATAAGAGATTTATATTGATCTCAACTCCTAAAAGATATTGACTAATATAAGGCATCATTTTTGAATATCAATAATGCAACCTATTTTAATTTTTTTCATTAAACACAAATCCAAAATTGCAAAAGAGAAATATGACCCCACGTAGGTCATCTCCCTTCAGCCGCCGCTCATAGCTACAACCTACATGCATTATGTGAATCGTCATCTTTAACAAGTCTTTACTAATATACAACATGCATGTATTGATTTTAATCAGAAATTATTAGTATTAATGAGTAGCTATAATGTTATAAAATTTGTGCTACAAGAAGAACGAGATGAGACATGTGAATGTCGTTTTGGATATGATTTGTTAGTGAGGATGGTAATTTCCAAAGACGTAATTGGAGATGAAAAAGAAGCACTAAACGTGAACAAAGATGATATTGGTCATGATAACTTGATGACGAATTGATACTCTTGGAAGAAAGATATTACAAACCCGAAACACCGAACACATAATAGAAAATCAACGAAAGACACAAATTCAAACGAAATACACAAATTTAAAAGCTAAAACAAAAATAAAAAGAAACACCATATAATAGTCAATAGTTTTGAACAAGTTATATAATGGTAAATAATTTTTTTTTAATTTTTTTTAAATTAGTTGGTAAAAAGCTCCTTTTTAACCATGTTTTTTGTTGTAAATAATGTGATTATGTATTCACATTTATCTATAGTGGATTATTAGGGTTTCACATGTATTATTCTACCATATATATACTATTAACTTGTTGGATGATTCTATACAGTTTACTCACCTATTTTATGCAGATGACGTTATTTTTTTAGGTCAATGGTGCACTTCTAACATTTCTGTGTTAATGCTTGTTTTGGACTGTTTTTTCGTGCTCAGGCCCTGCGTATAAATATTCACAAAAGTCATCTCATGGGCGTCGTTGTTGAGCGTTCTTTGGTTAATTCAGCAGCTTTTCACATTGGATGCTCGTCTTTTTCTGCCCCTTTCTCGTATTTGGGTGTAAGCGTGGGAGGTAATATGTCAAGGATTGCTTCATAGGATGGGATCATTAGCAAAGTTCTCAAACGCCTTTCCAAGTGGAAGATGAAGGTTCTTTCTGCAGGAGGTAGATTAACCTTACTTAAATCGGTTCTTGGAACCACTCCGCTTTACTACATGTTGTTATACATAGCTCCGAAGCAGGTAATTAAAAAACTTGAATCCATCCGTAGCCACTTCTTCAATGGTGCGGAGCCTACTATTCGAAAGATATCGCTTTTTAAATGGGAAAATGTTCTGGCGGCTAAAGAAATGGGCGGTCTTGGTGTGTCAAGTTTTTTTGCTCTTAACCGTGCGCTTATTTTTAAATGGGTGTGGCGATTTCGCACTCAAGGAAACTCCACTTGGGTTAGAGTTATTAAAGCTTTACATGGTGAAGAGGGAAACCTTGGCTGCTTCACAAAAGCTAATTTCCCTTCAAATTGGTCGAATATCATTCGTTCGCTTCCTACCCTTCATAACAAGGGTATTGATCTTCTTGGCGTCATTAAGAAAAAATTTGGTAACGGTGAGAGTACTAGGTTTTGGGAAGATCCTTGGAGAGGTGAGGTTATCTTCAAAGATCTCTATCCTCGGTTATATGCTCTCGAAACTATCAAAAGCATAAGTGTGGCAAACAAAATGGCGCAACCTCTCTTGTCCTCTTCTTTTAGACGTACTGCCAGAGGAGGCACTGAGCAGCACCAAATGGGATTGTTACAAGATTTTTTGGAAGGTCTCATTCTTCCCAACGTTTCGGACAGATGGGTTTGTTCGCTTACAGGTGATGGTGAGTTTTCGGTTTCTTTAGTTAGGAATCTCATTGATGAGAAGACTCTTGGTCTGGTGGGAACTAAAACAAGATGGAGTAAATTCGTGTCACACCCAAATCTTGTTTTGGAAAGTCAAAATGGAATTTCTGGTGATTGACTGTCATAGCATCATATTTACAGATATATTGAACGACCTAAAGTGTCGTTTGGAAAATACATCGTTTGATTTAATAAAATATCAGAGTTTACAAAGTATAGGTCCCAAATGAATTAACTGTGCGGAAAAGTTTGGTACAATCCAAACGATGTTTTCAAATGATAAATCCCCATGTGTGACGCATCGTCACAAGAACCCTATGATAGGTCCACATGCATGCCATGACGTGAATGCCTAGATACCTGAGATATTTAAACAGCTAAAAAGTCGTCAACACAAAGGTTGAGTTGAGTTCATAGAGTTGAGTTGAAATGTAAAGCCTTTCAAAATAGTTATGTAGCAAGGCTTGAAATCCACCATTCCAAGTTGCCCATACAAAACTTGCAACTGTGGGTTTTACAATAAATTGCCAAATATGTATTGTATGTTCAAATGCATGATGTCAAATGAATTCCATAACGGTACATTACTAATCTATTCAATATTCAATTGATATAACACATATGAGTGTTGTTTCAAATAATCCCAAGACCTTTAGTCAATAAAAATCCCAAGAACTTTAGCTCAATAATAATCCCAAGACTTAGTTCCATGCTAATGATATAGAATATGACCTAAACATTCAGTTCAGATAAAAACATATAGTTGCAATTAATCATGAATGTCATAAAAGTTGTGAGCATGTATCTCCCCAAGAGTTTAATAAAAGCATTAAAAACAATTGAAAATTGGGGCTATGGAACTCACTGTTGCAAATATTATGATGCAAAAAGTGGATACACGAAATGTAGCGGAACTAACACTGACCTATTATTGATGATATGATATGTAATAAGTCATGATGTAATGTTATGCATGCAATTCGGATGATATCTATCCCACTTATGAATTTTTGAAAATAATATTTCTCGTCGAGAAATAAATTCTTAACGTCTTGACCATTTTTAAATTAGCCATATGTAATTAATTGAATGATGATCCAACGATAATCATTTAGTGATTTATTAGGAAATTATAAATTTTCGTCGTTAAAATAAATGTCGTTGAAAATATTCATGAAAGTGACTAAACGGCTCGAAAAGCTAGTCGTTTTTATAAAATGATGCACGTCGGAGTGTTAGGAAAACGAGGAAACGAACTCAACGGTTTTGGGAAGCTTGTACCATTATCTCAAAGTTTTAGTGTTAAAGTTTTGTCTAGAGGTTCCGATCATAGAGAAAAATATAGGTTAAGTATGGTACTTGTGTCCCAAAATATAGTTTAAGGATGGTTTTCGGCAAAAATTTAAGTGACAGTGATCTATTCATTACAACTCCGGCTTGACAAATAGTTTGCATTTTGAAAAAATATGCTTGGCGAACGTACGTTTCTAGAAGACATCACTTTATAAAAGTACTCCGTCATTGTTAAAAAAGACCTCAAATGGTCCTCGTTGAGTAGTATGTTTAATAGAAAATAGTTAATTTGCTAATAGAATAAAAGTTACGGCCACTTTTAAAATGTGAATAACTTTGTCGTTTATAAGTCCGTTTTCACGATTATATATCCACGGAATGTGATAACATATACTAATATATTTTGATAAGTCGACACATTTAACAACGATTAAGACTCATTTTGACTCGTTAAAAAGTCGAGACAGCTGGCTGAATTTACTGAAACAATTAGTTTTGTCTTCAAACTTCAAAATAGCAAACTTCTTCGTTATAGCTCGTTTGAACCCGTTCCAAGCAGCCAGTTTTCGTTTAAATATATTTTCCAAATATCTAGCCCAAATATTTTG
This sequence comes from Chrysanthemum makinoi, assembly GCA_910596185.1. Classification (NCBI taxonomy): domain Eukaryota; kingdom Viridiplantae; phylum Streptophyta; class Magnoliopsida; order Asterales; family Asteraceae; genus Chrysanthemum; species Chrysanthemum makinoi. Next base: position 302,979,084 of record OU343225.1, read on the forward strand.
CTTACTGTCGGATTTTCAGATTTTCAAATAATGGACAGACCCTTAATTAGACTGTCGAAAAAAAATGAGTTTTTCACGCGCCAAAACTATTCCACCAATTCAAAAAAACTCGAAGCTATTCTAAATCCATCATACACCTTCTTAGGGTGTCATGGGTTCCTCGACATCACCAAAAGTGATATGTTACAAGGGATAATATAGGATGATGAAATTATTTATATAACACTTAAAAACATTTAAAGTGGTATAGCTATCCATATGACTTGCATATTTTCTCAAGCATGATAAAATGAACATAATATGAATATGAAAGATGAAAAGGACCATGAAATGCTTACAAGTTACTTGATGAGGTTTATGAGAACAAAGGATTTTTCCTAATCACCCTAGGTTTTTATTGCAAAACCTTAATAAAGAGTGAAACTAGAGTGTTAAAACCTTGTCTTGAAATTTTTTATGATGATCCTTCATGTCCCATGGTGTGGCCGGTTTGTGCAAGAGGAGAGAAAGAAAAATGGTTTTTGATCTTTTTCACTTGAAGATAAGGAAGTGTATGTGTTATTTTGAGTATAATACATTAACTAGTAGATATTTTGTAAACACACATGACTCACCCCCCCTAAGTCGGCCAAGGGGGGTTTTGTCATCTTTAAATATATATATATATATTTTTTTTAAATATGTATAATTTAATTGTATGTAAGTTACTTGAAGACATGTGATAAATTGTATACACATTTGAGTATTTAGGATAGCGTTAGATAAAAAAACTTTAACGGGTCAAGATAAAATATATTGAAGTTATAAAAATTATAAAAATACATTTCTTACATGAGTTGAGTGAATAAATATTTATCGGGTTGAATTTACGAAAACTGTCGTAATAATATAAATATAACAATTTATATACGAAATAAATTTAAAACACCGGGGTAAATTAATAATTATATTTTTATAGTTTTAAAATGCGTATATCTAAAATATATTAGGAATATTTTTGGAAGTGTCGGATCAAATGTTCAAAATAAATGTTTAAGCTGATGCTTTATTTAATAGGGAAAATAAACGTTTAAGGTAAAATGCAAAAACCATGCATGAACAATATGATGATAAGATGCTAATGAAATGTAGACTAAACCTAGTCTATATGAAATGTCCTTGATGAAAGTTAATGAATTCACAGCTAAAAACAATACGGTTACGTGAATTGATGCTCGAAACTAGTTACGATTAAATGATAAATGATGAAGCATGAGTAATGTTTGAAATATGACCTGAAAATAGAGTTGTCACAATTCGTCCCAATTAGGTTAACATATATCATGGAAAGTCAAGCTGACAATCTGCAACGCGTTTAACTTGTCCGTAGAGGGTGGATCTTCCCTTATCTTTGCCCATGTGTATTACGCGGTGAATCCTCGGATCATCGGTCTTTAAACTGTTCTTGACGAGAGACCTCGAATCCTTTATAGTGATGGTGGGACGTTAGCATTCGATGAGTTTTTATCTTTTATGCTTTGGTGGCGTGGATTTGTAATATCCGTCTCAATTCAACGTTAAGTTGTTTGAAAAACCGTTTTTACATAGTTGGTGGTGAGTTGGAACTTTCGCCCAACAAATCATTTTTGGCCTTTCTTCCTCGTAAAGCTCGATTTATCTGATCGACGTTGTGGGTTCTCATTTATTTGTGTAATTCTGAGTAAGTTAAACTTTAGACGGCTTCTTGGTGAAAAAATCCGACTCTTATTTTGTTGGTAATCCTTGCTA
>OU343225.1:302980950-303023691 GCA_910596185.1 Chrysanthemum makinoi
GAACCACTATAAATCGGTTGTGTCATTTCTATCCCTTTGCTTAACTTTATTTACTTGCTTTATCATTAGATCTATACTTTCTCAACATCCATAAGATCTCACATATTAACGAATCTAAAAGTTTTTGAAACTAACTTAAAATCGGCAAAACTATTCAACCCCCCTTCTAGTTTTCCACAAAGTACACTGAGCGTACTGGTTCGTTTAGTTGCAATGCGTGGCTTAGGTTTTTCAAAATCAAGGAGCCAGTCATACCCGAATATGTTAGAGAATTTCTGGGATCTGTTGAGTTCATGGATAAAGTTGAAGATATCGATCAAATCCCACTCTATTTTCAGCTCGGAGGGGAGAGAAGGGACTTGACTTTGAGACAGTTTATGGTCAAAATGGGTTTGTACACTGATCGAGATTTCAGCAACGATTTGTTTGAAGCATATTATGACAAGTGTTGGAGGTTCAGGCCCGATGCATACAACCCCACCACCTACTTCAACAACATATCTTCCATCGAGGGGTACAACTCAAAGCACCCTCCCTTCATACACCATGATAAGGAATCTTATTCGCTGGCTTGTTCATATGCTGATAGCATGTTCGATCAAAGTTAGGCATTCGGTGAGAGAAAAAATGACTATGGATGATCTATATCTTCTTCATGGTAAGGATGGGGGAAATTTTATTGATGTTCCTCATTTCTTGGCCAAGTTCATGTCTAATGGAACTAAGGGTTTCACCTCTAAAAGCTTGATTCAAGGGGCCCATTTTATTGCAAAGTGACGAGGATCTTCGGTTTGATGAGTCCTGAGGCGTTGTCTTTGGTGACCGTGGTAGGGAGACTAGCTTGATAGGGAATAACAAGCTAGTCGAATATGGGATTTGTCACCTGAATAGACTAGGTGAAGCTGAGTTAATGCCAAATGCCCTGATTAGAGGTGGAGGAGCAAGTGAAGCAGGTGGTAGTGAAACAGGTGGTAGTGGTGCAGGTGGTAGTGGTGCGAGTGGTAGCCAGTTGGGAGCTGAGGTGCAGGTCCCGAGGGCCTGAGCTAGGGCCAATTTGAACATGGGGGATAGGCTGCATAGGATCGATGGGAGCTAAATGACATGGAGAGCCATTTTAATGAAGAGATCGATAGCCTAACTGAAGGTTTGTATGGGCTAAGTGCTCAATTTGATGGTTTTTCAAGCGTAGATCGGACTAGTCAAATGCCTAACTGCAGGTTTGTATGGGCTAAGGTTTGTATGGGCTAAGTGCTCAGGTACGCTAAACCAGGTGCAAGAGCTGCAACAAGACTTTTTCAGTTGGAGCGTAGATCGGACAAGTCAAATGCTCCAGGAGATGCACCTGAGCCACCCCCGATGGCATGGAGCTCCATATTTCTACCAGCCAGATATTTCGGATATTGGAGTCGAGCAAAGGGTAGCCTTCATGAACCCACAGCCAAACCTAGGAAGCACCACAAGCACCCCCTTTAACCTGAGAGAGTACCAGTCCATGGATCCCGATCTTGGAAGGGATGATTGATTCCCATGTCCTTTGAATAATCTCAAAACACTTTTTAAAACAATATTTCTATGTCTGTAAAAATTTTACTTCTAGGATATTTATGATGGTATTGATCGTTTGTACCAATGTGGTACAATTTTCCCAAGTGTTTTGTGCAGGATGTGTTCTGTGAGACAGTTATGCCGTAACCATATAATTGAGTTTCGCCGTAACCCTTTTCTGAGAGAAATTTTGAGGGCATTTAAGTTAAGGCATAGTCACCCGGATAAGTTACGCCATAGCAGCCTTCTAACCCTTAGTGAGACCTCTTGGGCAAGCATTTGAGAGGGGAGTTCATTTCTTTCTCAGTTCTTATTCACTTCTATTTTCTTTTCCTTTTTATTTTCGTACAAATGGGACTTTGTACACTTCAAGTGGGGGGATAGGAATAGAAATGAAGTATACGTATACTTAGCCTACTTGCCCTAATTTTCTAGTTGGTTTTAAAAATTAAGCTCTTTTGAAAAATTTTGTCATGTTTTTAACCAATCTAGAATCACATAAAGCCGAGCACACTTTAACCTTTAATGTCATCGGTGAGATTTAGCCTTTCCGTTTACCTTATTTTACCCAAATCTACCAAAACTTGAGTGTGCCGATAGTATTGTAGACGTTAGAACTTGGCTCTTACATCACTTCGAGACCATACACGAGTAGTGTATCAAGTTAGCTTGGTTCATTTAGAAAAGGCAATTCGAAGAGGCAAATGTTTTAGGATTAACCCAAATAGCCTATACGTGTTCACTTGTGTGCGTTTATCGATTAGTTTCAATGACTTTTCGACCTCCGTGATAACCCTTTTTGTTGCACTAATCATTAGTGCAAGATACCCCTCGTTGCACCCATTTAAGCCTATCTTTCATTTCCTAACCCTTATTCGTTCACCTTTTCACCTTATCCTACCGTGTAGTCTTCTTTTATGATCAAGAAGTCATTGTTCGCCCTAGTTCAAGGTTTGAGTAAAAGTTTAGGAAATTATGCCAAATCGAAGTCATCCAACTGAAGATCATTGAAGATCCCAATATTCTCCTTATGTTCATCTCAAGTGGGGGGATAAGCTATCATTGTACTATGTAAAAAAATAGCTCTTGTTGATAAAAGTGCAAATTGTTATAGCACTATGTTTTGTGGTTATAAAATATTAGCATCGAGGAGGTCATAACATCAAATTATCCTGAATATTAAGTGTTAATTTTTCCCGATAATGCTTGTAATTTATATCATTTATATGGATTTACGCTTTTTTTCCCATTATATTTCACTTTCAGGTAAATTACGAGCATTGGAGCTAAAGAGACACGGAATTGGAGAGTTTATTGAAGATTTATCATAGTATGCTTACTTTGAAGAAGTTACGACGTAACGCCTCTCTCACATTACGCCGTAACTAAAGCGTGGCTCAAAAAACCAACTTATCAGAAGGTTACGGCGTAACTCTCCCAAAGATTACGACATAACCATATTAGGTCAAATGAGGTTCCGTGCCGCTGACAATTATGCCGTAACTCCTGCATCAGCTACGGCATAACCAAGATTTATTGAAATAATTCTTTTAATAGTTACGCCGTAACCAGATCTGGCCTATAAATACCCCACGATTTCCAGCATTTCAAGGCATTCCATTTCACACACAACAATTAGAGAACGTGAGAAGAAGTCGAAGGCAGATCTAGAGGAGCATACAGAGCCATCTCTAAGGGAGAAATCACTCCCCTACGATAAGAATTAGCTTTTTATCTTTTCTTTACTTTCGATTCATGTATTTCGTAACTTTAAACATTGAATTGATTTGTATGGTTAATATGAGTGGCTAAGCACCTCTTGGTGCTGGCCTAGTTATGATTCCTTAATTGTTTTGTTTGCGTTTACATTGCTTCCGTATAATTATTTCTAAGTGTATGCATGCATAGTTTATTGGTAGCTACCCTTGTTTCAGTAGTTTTGAATGGCGGTAGAGGCTAATTTCTTAGGAGATATGACCAACTGACCCTAACTGAGTAGACTGAGACGGGAAGGGTAAGATATGACCAACTGACGACCCTTTCTACTTGTGCGATTTGACCAACTGATCACCTACCGTTTGGATGAACTTAAGAATAAGGGGGTGAGTGTTTAAGTTGCTAGCGCCCGGGCACTCACTATTATAAATCTAGCATGTAGCGGAACTTAATGACTTGGCTTAGGGGACCAGGAACAACTGGACTTATGAGGGGACACCTGACTTCTCCAGTGGTACCCTTTGCTGATAGGTTAGGACAAACTGACCAAATGCTGTCCTCTCGACTTTGACCCCACCTAAAGTAATTGGAAGTAATTAGACGTAAACATTACAGGTTAGGATGAGTAATGTGACAACTGGCAATTCAGGGAGTCTATTTTAGGTAACCGCATTACGTTAAACTAAACCGAGCTTTGCCTTTATCACTATTTTTATAAACCATGACTTGATTTTATATCGTCTATTGGTTTTTACGGTTTATTTCACTATTAAATGAGTTATCGTATGAGTTTTAACTCTATTTGGTAGGCACTACTCGATTCGGCACTAGAAAAGCCTAAAACGAGAAATATTGTAACTTTTAGACCGTAACTCGAAAATTGACAAATAAATAGTCAAAACTCGTGGAAAAACATAAATAACGATGTTGGAAAGTTGAATAAACATTGTGGGACACTCGGGGGACAATATATGAGCTCGGGAATGGGTAAACGGGATAGTTACAAAAAATTACAACTCCGACCCCCCTAAATTACCCATGGCCGGCACCCCCCCTCCTCCAAAAATATTTATTTTGAGTCCCTCATGCTCTTGTATATAAGGCCCTCACTACCTCATTTCATACATTTCTTTCTCTCACTAAAAACACACACTAACCCCTCTTTCTCTCTCTACACTCTCTCTCTCCTCAATAAACCCTAACCCTAATATTAACCACCACCGGCCGCCACCCTTTCTGGTGAGATTCCAGCGCCGTCACCGCGTGTGACCACCCACCTCCACCACCATCTTGAAGCTCTCTTTCTCCTCTTTCCAACCATATATAATACTCTCACTAAAACCTTCATTAATACCTTCAAATTTAAAGATTAAGATTCAGATTTTTAGGGTTTCAAGTGGGTTTTGCAATTGGTGCTTGAATAAGGTAAATGGAACATGGTTAGAACTTGTTTAAGCTATAAAAGCCACGTATGGGCTTATTAGGGTTTCGACCCTATGATGATTTTTAGGGCTTTTGGGTGAATAATGGAATTAAGTCTAATTAACATCTAAAGAAAGAAGTAATTAGTGTTTGGTAAGTGTGTGGTGTATCAATTTGATGGGTTTATGCATTTTAGGTCTAGTTTCATATTTTTGGTTAGAATAGATGATGGGTTTTGTGTTTGGTTAATGATTGGAGCTTGAATGATTGGATTTGGATGTTGTGGAAGTGATTTGGTTGTATTTGGTTGGGTGTGAGATGGTGTACGAGCCACCATGACCACGATGGTCATGGCTTGGATGTCGTACGTGACCCACTTGGGCCACGGGTCCAGGTCGGGTTGTTTTGGTAGCTTGTTGGTTGATGTAGTTGAGGTTTGGATGAGACGCGTGGAGCCGAAAAGCTTCTAGGGCTTGTTTGGTTCACGTGGCCTTAACCGCGACCGTGTCATGACCATTAGGGTCATAACATTGGTTTCGAGTATATTTGGTTGATTGATTGGTTGGCGAGATTGTTTTGAGTTAGTTTGGGATTGAATTGCGCTATTATGACTTTTAAATTGGACTTGATATACATATTGTCAACTTTGAGCTACGTCGGTGTTACTTTGACTTTTTACTCAATAGTTGACTCCGACAAAGCCGTAACATGGACTTTAGTATAATTTGGAATATTGATTGATTAAAAGCCGAGAAGTCGTGACTCGTGCTTGTGGACTCGAAACGAATAACGATATGAGATTAATATTGGAGTTTGACGAAATATATATATATAAACATGAAAATGCTAATAGACTATGAAATATAAATAATAAATGGGCTTTTGTACCAAAAATATCGATAACAAGTCTTATCTTGTTATTTACTATTTTTAAATGGAAACTAACGAATAAATAGGAAAGGTTTTATAATAAATAAGTAAGTAATGTTTCGAGTACACGTTTATCAATAAATGTCAATTGTGGACATTTAATACTAGTTTAAGTATTTATTTACTTACGTTGTGTGCATGGGTTACGGATAACCTAGCATTAATAGTGTTGATCCACATGGGTAGCGGACTTATTAGGTAAACGAATCTAATAAGAGCCCGCTAGGTACGTTGGGTAACCTTATTAATGGGTGAATTATCCTTATGACTCTTTAGGATACGATTGATTTATGGGATAATAAGCGACACGAGTAAATAAATGAGTTTATCGAGTTAACGAATTCGATAAGGTCTACTATTTATTCTGAAACTTATTGAACTATGGAGCTTATCGTATAGAGGTCTTATTGTGTTGCATTGAGTTATATATTGGTTATTTGAGTGCATTCATAGCATCATATTGAGTCGATACACCCACATGAGGATACCAAACACTAGGATTAAATGGTGAAACGAGACATTTTTAGAAATAACCAAATGGAATACATTGGGGTAGATAACGTTGATTTCGAGAGATATATATATTAAGTTGGTCTACATTAATAGGTTGTGCCGAGTCGATAGTTGCTGTACCATGATTACTGTTATCTTCTACTAGTGTTTATTCGTACGTTGATTGCTTGAGGTGTGTTTCATAGCCCCACTTTTATCTACGTTTTAACTACATTGGGGTGAGAATCATGCTACTGTTTTCGGACCGTGAAAAATATTTGGTTTTGCTTATATGCTTGACTGTTTAGATAGATGTGCGGTAGTTGTTGCCTTAGACTAGGGTAGCAATCCTAATTGCTATAACTGTTTCCTAGCTAAGAATAGACTTCTACCTTGACCTAGTCCGGGGTTGGAAATTGTTCTAGATTTTGCCACGATAGTGCTGGACTAGAGTCGATGGGCCCGAGTAGTCCCTGGATGCGGGACATGTTTATGGTTGGTGATCCGGGTAGGATCGGTATTTATCTATCTTAGGTCTTGCATAGCAAATCAACTCCTACTGGTCCACTATGATTTTGTTGAACTTAAACCTATGAACTCACCAGCGTAAGCTGACCTTTTAGCATGATTTCTCAGGTATTTGAGAGATGTTTGGAAAACGTGATTGGTGGAAGCTTGGCAAGAAGGCGGGGTTCAAGGATCATTTCTGACTCTGATAAACTTTGGGGACCTATTTTATTAAATCATGTTTTGGGCCTAATATTTACACTTTTGGATTAATTGTTTTAAATAACTAAATTTGGGATTGGTTTTGAATGTTAAATGACTATCTTTTTGCTATACTTGTGTGCGAAACCAATCCAATAGTAACGCCTCGAAAACTTGATTAAGTCTTCCGTTGTACCGAGATTTGGGGGTGTTACATGTAACTAGGTTAGCACCACTCTCCTTTATTGATCACATCCTTTGCCTTTATCTACTTTAGTAGTTAATTAATTCCTTATTGAAATCATATTAAAATCTGTGACACCTAGACTTAGTATAAATCCACACACATAGCTCTTGGGACGACCTCGGTTTTACCGAATACTACACTACACACGACTGGGTACACTGCCCGTTAGTGCATTAGGGTAGACCATAGGTATAACGAGTACTTATAAATATTAAAACCTGGTCAGTAAAACCTGCATCAAGTTTTTGCGCCTCTGCCGGGGAGTTATATTAGGATTTCTATTAATTCTTTCATTTTTGTTTTGTTTTAAAATTTTCTCAAATTCTCACGATCTCTTTTCAAGTTTCAGGTACCATGGAAGTTGTTAACATTGATGACCTCACTTTTGAGAAATATTTGGCGTTGACAAGAGAAGAACAAGGGTCGGGGCTCGTAAGACCGGCAATTGGAGCTGATTTCCGTTTCGAAATTAAAGACCAGTTTACTAGGGCTGCTAGAAGATGGATCGAAAGATTGCCCGCCGGGGCAGTTAATATTTGGGCTTTACTAAAGAAGCACTTCATCCAGAGGTATTGTCCTCCGTCAAAGATATCTAACCAGCTCTTGGAGATCCATAATTTCAAGCAAGAAGATGATGAAATGTTGTATCAAGCCTGAGGTAAAAGGTCAACATCTTCTACAAAGGAATCAACATAACTACAAGACAGATGTTGGACTATCAAGGACCGATCCCCAACATGACTCCTACTTTAGTAATTGAAGCCATCTAAAAAATGGCTGATCATTCCCAAAAATGGCACGATGGAGGAAGCAAAAGAAACCTCGGTAGAAGTTTTGACGGATTTGAAGCCATCAATAACAAGCTAGAAAATCTAGGTCGAGATATGCTAAAAATCAAAGAAACTGTTCATGCCATCCAAGTAGGTTGTGAAAGCTGCGGGGGAGCACATCTCACCAAGAATTGTCCTCACGTTAACGAAAAAAGCATATTTGAAGAAGCTAAATATGGAGAAAATCGACCGTTTTATGGAGATAATCGAAATAATAATGGGTATCGTGGAAATTACAACCGCGGGCCTTATGGAGAAAAAAGGCCCAACCTTGAAGAGACCATAAACAAGTTCCTGGAAAATTCAGCCCAGAAGCAAAAAGAACAAGATAAATGGCTAAGGGATTTCCAGGAAAACACAAATAAGAATCTTTCCAGGCACGACGAAACCCTAAAAAACCTTGAAGCCATGGTAGAAAAGCTCAGTGCAGAGATAGAGATGAGTAACATTGAACATGAGTGGACCAAACCTATGGTCGTGTGCAATGCCGTTTTTGCTGATGATAATTCGCAGGAAGTGATTGAGGAGTGCAAATCTACAACAGAAAATTTAGAAGAAACGATTGTCAACAACCAGGAACAGTTACGCCGTAACTATTTCCCCGAGTTACGGCGTAACTATGTTTCAGAAAGTATAACCAGGTCAAAAATCGGTTTATTTTCAGTTAAGGATATTAGCGCAAACGGGGTTAGTCATTCCATGTTCAGTTGGGAGTTATGATATCTTGGGGATAGTAGATTTTGGATCTAGCGTAAATATCATGCCACTTTCCATATTCTTAAAACTCAAATTAATCCATCTTTGGAAAACGGATATAGTGATTGAAGTGGCGAATAAGACCAGGGCTACTCCATTAGGAATTACAGGTGGTACTTGTGTCAAGGTCGATAGATTTGTTTCTGCCCCCGAATTTGTGGTTATCGACATGGAGAAAAGTACGAAGGAACGTTTGATTCTTGGTAAACCGTTCCTTGACTCATTAGGATACTTTGGTGATAGAGTAAAGTTTAAATTGGACAAAACCTTATGCCATGAACCAGATGAAACTATAACAACTGAAGATTCACCGGAGGTTAAATTGGATTATTCCGATAGGTTTCCTCCTTCATATTTTGGCCATTTACAGGGGACCGAATCAAGATGATGACAGCAATGAGGAAGAGGTCCGACCTTCTGTGCCTAGTTATGTTGTTACGGGGAAACTTCGCTATTGTGCTCCTGATATTTTTTTGATTGAAGGGACCAAAGTGACATTGCCTACATGTTCCCCTTATCAAAAATGGTGTAATGGAGGGGAAGAATTTTTCATTTGGAGGATTAAAAAAGCAGCAAAAATTTTGTGATGTTGGGAAGACAAAAAATTAGTTAAGAAGCGATGGATTCAAGGACACAACATTATGAACGATTAGTTCACAAAGATCGATTGGACTATTCATTTTTGTGAACCAGCTATGATGTCTGATGAATTCACCATGGCATGGCCTACATGCGACCCCAACCGCAAGATCTGCGATGGAGGAGAATTCTCCGATCCTAACTGGCTCAAACGTAAGGAATGGGCATGTTTTGACGAGAAAAAAAGAATTAAAGTCGGATACAAGGGAATCTCATTTGAAAATTAGTTACGAGTAAGGTTTGGAGCTGTTAAAATAAAATGGGATGAAGAGGCTAAATTTCGTTACGAATGGGCACAGGCTAGTTTTTTGCAAAATCGATATTCCATGACTCGGTTTGTTTCTCCACGTGTTTGGGACCAGCCTTGTTAATGTAAAAAAGCAATGGAAGAAGTTGGCCAAGTCCAAAGGCCACCATAAAGCCCCAAGGCTTTGAGTCTAACTTAAAGATTCATAAATAAAGAAAAGTGCTCTTTCAGGAGACAACCCGAATTATCAATTTCTTTTGTTTTATTTCCATTTCTATTGGGTTTTGTGTTTTTAACCATTTTTGCAGGAAACGAAGAAAAAGTTGCTGCTGCTTGGTTGGTCAGTTTCAGTACATATAATTTACCGGAAGTACGGAACTCCCGGGTCGTTCTCCCAACGAGGGTGTAATGGAAAATCGATTCGTTGTTTAAAGGTCGAGTGATTTGAATAGGATAAAAATATTTTGGGTTTTGTAACTTAATAAGAAAGAAACAATTAAGCCTGTAAAACAAGAAAGCTAAACACAAATAAGCAATTATACAAATTAAACTAAAAACATATAAGTTTATGGGTTTTTGACTAATTAAAATGATAATGGTTAAAGTAAAGACAATAATAAAACTAGTAGCAAGTAAATAAACTAAAGTTAACGATAAAAGATAACAACTAAAAGTAACGAACTAAAATATGCTAAGCAAGCGAATAAGAAATATATGATGAAAAGATATACTTGTTAAGCAAATTATCAAGATCCTTAAGTGTGGTTTATTATTTCAATTAAGTCCTTTATTGATGAATTAATATCTTTTACAAATAATTATTTTCTCACAAGAATTTTTCATAAAGAGATATCAATATCTAGATTAAAACCCAATTATTTTCACGGCTTTTGCCCGCTTAAACAACCAAAATTTCAATCTAAGTAACTTAAAATTACTAACCAATAGATTTTCCAACTTTTATAAAACCACACTTAATTCTCGGAATAATCTACTCAACAAGCATATAAAAAGCCTACTCACTAAGCATAGCAAACCAACACATAGCAATTAATTCAATAAAAATAAGCATAACTATTATATTAAAATTTATAACTACTAAAGATTTAAAACGTAAAGAAAATAGAACCCGATGATGAAACGAGAGGAATAAAACCACCCGATCTTATAAGCACAAATTAATACAAAAGTTTACAACTTTATTAATCTTATCCACTAATTAGTAAGTAAAGTTTAAAACTTTATTCACCAACAAGCTTAAAAATTACTAAAGCTTCAAACTTTATGTATTAAAAATGCTTAAAGACCCTTAAGCTCCGGCCTTAGCGGTAGATTGGGATTACACAAACAAAATCAAAACTTTAAGGGTTAGCACAATTATATAAATATAAACTTTTATAATAAAAAGCTAAAATAAAAGATAAACTAATCTTAATAAATCAAATCTTAACCACCAAACTCTCTCAAGGAGATATGTTTCCACAAAAACTAATTTGGTTATTAAGGTTAAGATTTAAAATATAAGATTTTTTTTTTTTTTTTTAAACAAGAAAAGAGAAAATATTAAATAACTAAAACAATTAGGAAATTTAAAATAAAATAGTGAACTAAAAAAATTAATTTTTTTTTTCAAAAAAAAAAAAAAACTAATTAAAAACAGAAGAAAATAATTTCGGATTTTTTTGTTTTTTTTTTTTTTGTTTTTTTTTTTGTTTTTAATAAAGGAAAGGAAATAAATCAAGAAGAAATACTAAATAAACTCCGAAAATTCCAAATATTTTTTAGAAACATAATAAAAGTAATATAAACTTACAAAAAAAAATTTAGAATTTTCAGAAGTAAATAAGTATTTTTTTCTATTTTAATGTTTAAAATAGCAAATAAATCAAAATAAATAGTAAACTAGTTCAAAAAAATATGAAAATTTCACACTATCTTAAGAAAACTATGAGAAGCTACCAGAAAATCTAAAAATATTTTTTTACATTTTTTACTATTTTTTTAAAAATAAAATTTGAAACAGAGTTTTTAGAGAAAAAGGACAGAAACAGTTTTTGATTTTTTAAAAATACTAAAACAGCTCAGAAAAATACGAAAATTTTATGACGAAAATAAAATATATTTTTGGATTTTTTGTAAAAAAGACAAGATTTTTAGAGACTTTTTACTATTTTTAAGCTAAATAAAACATTAAAAAGGTAAACTTTAATGAAAATAAACAATAAAAAAAAGTAAACTTTTATAAAAATATAAATATGATATGTTGAGCGTGTGCACGGAGCGTATAAAATACACTCACACAATCTTACTATAACTCAACTCTTCATGGGATATTTTTATAAAAATAAAATGAAATAAAAAAAAGATTAAGAGATGAGAAAATAAAAGAGATGCAAAGATAATACATAAGATGAACTAAGTTGCAAGAAATAAATAAAACTTTTATAAAATTAAATAAGCATAAAAAAATACAAGAGTTTTGGTAAGAAAAATAATATAGGAGATGATAAAATGAGGTGAGGAGGTGGGTTTTTATAGACCCACAAGTTACAATTTGGCCCCTAATAATTTTTCATAATAGCCCCTAAACTATAAAATCTTGGTACAAAAATCTCTTCACAAAACTTGGTCCCCAAGTTAATATTACATAGTGTAGAGCAGATTGCAACTATGTTCTTCGGTGGACCTTGGCTTGGATACTTGGGCCTGAACTTTGACAGTAGCTGGGCATGTGCTTCGTGGGTATTGGACAGCTGGGCTGAGAATGTCTGGGCTTGAGTGGGCTCGCTGCTGGGTTGGAATTGTCGTGGCTATGCAGCTGGGCTGGGATGTCAAAAAATATGTAAACAAATGTGCCATCAATGAGATTTGCACCCTTGACCTCTTGTTTGACAAACATGTCTCCACCCACTAGACCAAGAGTCTTTTTGTGTTATATGATGCATTTAATTTCCTTTTAAGCTCCTTTTTTCTGCTGATCCATTTTCCCTTTTTCTTTTTAAACATCTCAATTAATTCTTCGTTCGGGCTTTGTTTGATCTTTTGATTTTCCGTCTTTTCCTCGATGCTCCAAATAAAATTATCATTAGTCCCGTAACTTCGTGCTCCTTCCATTCTCGTGCTCGTTTTTGTCCATTTGTCTTCTTTTTGTCTAGTTTACAATATCCTTTACCTGCACATACATAAACACAAAAACACAAATATTTATGGCTTTAGGGATTAGTTTTTGGTCTTTTTGGTCCGGTTTTGATAAAGAAAAGGTATATGTTTTCACATACACCAAAATACCCCAGACTAGAAGATTGCCGTGTCCTCACGCAATGTAATCAACTCACGCTTCTAAAAACAAAGATTTCAATCTCTTTCTACTAAACCTATGAAAAGTAGCAAAGATTCCTCAAAAGAGATTAAGAAACCCTTATTTCTAAAAACGCCCCGTTTACCTTTTATTTTCACGTATAGATATATAACGATTAAGCACATTCCATTCGGGTGACGGTTTGTTGAACTTTCATGTCAATCGATAACTCCAACATTTTTCAAAAGACATTTTAGGATCACAGAGTAGGAAACACAACCCAGCGTGAAGTGACCATACGGATAGAATACATCGTCCCTGATTTTTCACAAGTCCCCAAACTAAGCGTAAAATCGAAATCATTGTTAAATATGACTTTAGATGCTAACACTACCCATGGAAGTTACTTGTGTAATTACCGTTTGCTCCCATTTTCCTATTTTCCTCTAGATTTTTTATTTTTGTGAGAAATGATTTTCTTCAAATTTCTCGTTTCGATAATTCTTATTCCGATAAAGATATGAAGCTAAGTCGATAATTAGTTATCAATCTTCTCTCAAGAACCATTGTCTCAAAAATGAGGTCCACATCAAGGAATTTTTATTCACTTATATTTTTGACTTTTCCATTTATTATTATTATTATTATTTTTTTTTCATCGTCATTTTTTTTTTGCACTTATACTTATACTTTTACTTATATGAGCTATGAACTACGGAGCTTCACGGGGTAATTCCAAGACCTTACACTTTTTCAGAATAAAGGATCCAAGGGCCGTTACTACGGAGAATTCCAAGACTCTAGGCTTCATGAAATGAGGATCCCAGTGGGTTAGACCAAGAACCTCACCCAATCCCGGCTAGAGGTCCAAGGGCCGGCATAAGAGGGTAGCCAAGACCTAAACGCTTACTATTGAAATAAGGATCCAAGGGTCCGATCTCGAACCGCAGCTCATAATTTTACTTATTACTTATTACGAGTCCTTGATGTGTACCCAATTTTTAAAACAAAGATTCTTTTAAGAAGATAAAGAACTAACTATCACCAAAAACTCAACATCTCTAATTATTTATTAGACAGATATGGGGTGAAACAATTTTGTGGGAACAAAAAGCCATAAGTACCTTCGATGGGCTCTAAAGAGAACCAACTACTCCACGCTTAGCATCTAAACTCATAAGTAACTCTATCATTCCTCGATCTCCGCAAATTTAAAAAATAATGAGATCCGCGGATGCTTAGCCGATAATTTTTAGATTATCTATGGTTAAGGGAACAAGCTAGGGCTCAACACGCCCGGTCAAGTCAGAATTCTATTCCTACTCTCACCAGCGGAAAGTCAACAAGGTGTCAAAACATATACATTAATTTAGCAAATGCTTCGTCTAATGAAATTAAGTCTTGCATATTTAAAGTCACTCAGGGAAACATGCAAATTCTTGACCTTGTGAGCTAGAATTCGCATTTTATAGCTTCTTGTCTAAGAGACTAGCAAACTTTTCAATCAAAAATACTTAATCAAAAGCTTCAAAATTTTTAAATTTTTCACAATTTTTGCACAATTTTTAACTTTTTTTTAAGGAAAAACGGAGTTGCACGAGTACACGGCAAAGTGCTAGGCAAAAATCTAATCGAAAGATTACCCACCCCAGACTAAAACGAAACATTGTCCTCAATGTTTAAATGTACGGGTTCTCAACGCAAATCTAAAGCCATTGATTAGGTATGCTAATAGATAAACGATAATCGAAAAAGATTTTGGATATCGGATTTCCATAAGAGCGTCGAAACATGAAACTCGAGTGGAGAAAAGACAAACTTCGAGCACGAGAGTCTTCATATCGGGAAAATCCTGGACAAAACATCACAACACGAAACACGAGAAATGGAAGAGGCGAACCTCCTCACGTTACTTATTAGAAAACATAAATAAGATAAAAGGATAAGCATGGGGTGCCTCCCACGAAGCGCTACTGTTTTTGTTCACCGAGTCGCTAGCCTGACTCGTCCCCGAATTCATTTGTCCTTGGGGAAAAAAGCGGAAGGGATACCCGGATCAAAGATGGTATCCTTGTTAGGAATTATAAAATTCCTTAGTGAAGTATCGGTCACCCCAAATAGTATTTAGCATAAGTTAGCTCATAGACATTACGTTATTTACTAGTCATTTAGTTAATTATTTAGTTTAGTGCTACACCGTGGAGGAAGGATGGGTCTTTACCCATTGTATCCCTGATCCACAGGCCGTCAGGAGGTCGTTTAGTTTGTAACCTATAAATACCCTCTACCTTGCAAGGTAGAGGGTTGGATGTTCTTTGGTAATCTAACATCACATGAGTTTCTCTCTCTAGAATAACCCACTTTCTCTCTCTCTTAAATCATCTATATGCCTAAAGTGTTAATGTTATGACGTGTATGTGAAATCCAATATCCTACAATTGGTATCAAGAGCTATGGTTAGATCATATCTTGCACATCTTTGGATTTCTAGTGGTTTTTAGGTGGTTTTTGAGTTTGAAAAAGTTTAGTGGTTTGTGCATCATTTGGTTGATTTCTTGTGTTAAAGCTTGGATTTTGTTAGTACTTTTATGTTTAGAATCATCACAAGTGTTTAGGTTTTCATTTGGTGAGCTTGAATCATCTTGGTTGGGTTTTTTTTGGATTGAAAAGTGATGTTTATGTGGTTTTTCTTGCTAACGACTTGATATACGGATCTCTTTCTTCGTAGCGACTTGCTTCACAATTTTGTAGCGAGTTACAGTTTTGGAGCTAGCGACTTAGACCTAGCAATTAACAGTACAAGTAGTGGACTCTCCACTACGGGTAGCGACTTGGTGGTAGCGACTTGGTCTGTAGCGAGTTGCTCTTTAGCGACTTGAAGTTTTAGCGACTTGAGTAGCAAATTCTGCCAAAATTTTGCTAGCGACTTGAGGCTTAGCGAGTTACTACTTAGCGACTTGCATTTGTCTAGCGACTTGGGACTTTAGCGACTTGGGGTGTAGCGAATTAGGTGTTAGCGACTTGGTGCATTATCTTCTAGCGACTTGGGTGATTGTTTACGGTTTTTCTCTTGATTTAGTAAAATCCCGTGAAAGAATCTATTTCCCGGTTTAATCATAGAGTTATAAAATCCCGTTTAACTTGTCATCATGTCTACCAACGCTCCTACAATCATCTCCACTGTTGCTGAGGTCGTTCATGCAGAAGATACTCGTCAAAATAGAATTTCTTACATCACTGATCCTTTAATCACCAAAGTACCTGAACTCTATGATACCTCACAAAACAATGAAACTGGTTGCATTTCTGAATGTCCAACATTGGTTGATTCATCAAAGGGTGATTTTAACTCCTCACCATCTGAGTCAAACCTCAACAAACCACATCTAATGAACAATGATGCTAAGCAAATGGAATACAACATTGAGCCCTATCAACTACTTCATCAACATATCAAACTACTCTTATCTACTACTATGGATCGAACAAGCAGTGCTATCCTTCGTCAGGATTTTCCCACTTTGACTAGAACTGTGTTACTTAACTTAGAACAACTGAGGTGTAAAATCACCAATGAACAGTTCTCAACTGATAAATCTAATGCAGCTCTTCAAGTAATCTTCAGTCAATTTCAGCCACTTATCAAGGGGGAATATTCCTCAGATTTTGATGATGACTTGACTGGAAACTCATTCAAAAAACACACTGGAATTGAAATCCATGAGTTCAGAAACACCTTTATTCTACTTATGGGTAATGTGGAAATATTACATAAAGGAAGTTGCTAATGAGAATAAGAAGCTGAATGAAATGAAGGGGTGTCAAGTGATGCTATGGGAAGATTTTAATAGGTCATGCAATGGATCAGGTAAACCAATGAATGATACCGGATGCAGAAGTTCAGTTGAAATTAAAAAGGATGGAGACAACTATACTGATCCCAATGACTCAGTGTCAGAAAAGGTTTCATGTGATGAGGTACACTTAACTGATCATAGTAATTCATATGTTAAGAAACACGATTCTAACTCGATCTTTATCTTGTGAAATCGATCGTGGTTGAGCCTGAATCTAAAACTGTTAAAGCTGATGATATGATTGAAAAAAGGGTATATGATGAACTTTCAAATAAATACTCAATTCTTGAAAAACATTGTATTTCTTTGGAAATCGAAATGCAACAAAAAGATGAACGCGTTTATGCAAATAAAACATGCATCAATTAGGAATTTCCAGAATTTCGAGAATTTTTTGAAATTAATCAATTAAAAACCCAGATTCAGGACAAAGACTCAACCATATGCAATCTGAAATCACTACTCTCGGATGTGCAGAAGTATGACTGTCATGAAATGAGTGATACACTTGAATCTAGAAATGCTGAGCTTGCTCTTTGTGTGTCCAACCTGTTAAGAGAAAATGAATCATTAAGAAAGAACTTAGAGGAGACCAATTCTAAGTTGATCAATCAATCTAACAACTTATTGAAGACATTGATGACCTCAAAGCCCAAATTCAAGATAAGAGCTTCAACATTGTTGCCTTAAAAAATGAGCTTAGGAAATCTACTGGAAATAGGATGAACACTAAGTTTGCAAAACCATCAAATTTGGGGAAGTCAACTGGTCAGAACCACTCTAAACGTACAGTAGTTAAGCAACCTAATGCCTTTAGAACTGAAAGAGTTAAATCATCAAAATCTAGGCTTGCCTCCCAAATTGATGAGAATATTGTTTTGTCAAAACCAGTCACTTCATTGCTTCATTCTGATATGATGAATATCAAACTCCAGGGAAATGTTCAAAGTTCAAAGTTTAGAAATACTAGAAGTACAACTAGTTCTCATAAGAAACATCATTTGGCTGATCAATCCCCTAAGAAACCATCGAAACACAAAAGGAACAATAGCCAAAACAGGGAAGTGCACACATACAAATCTACTAGTAACTGCTTCAAATGGATTCCCACTGGCAGATTATTTAAGTTCTCTGAATCCAAACGGACTTACATTCCTAAATCTTGCCTTAAGTGGATGCCCACAGGAAAACTCTTCAAGTATATTGAGCCTAAAAAGATCTCTAATATTGATACGTCTGCATTAACCAATGTTACATCAAATAGTGAAATTATTCATGTCACTAACCCATCCTGCTGCAATTCTACATGTGCTTCTAGTACAATGTGCTCTCAGTCGTTTTCAGGTACAATGCTCAACTCAATCAGGAACTTCATGACTTGGTTCCCATCAGAAATGAATATAGCTCATTCAGGAGCTATAGCTTGCCAGAATTGATGTACATCGTAATTTGACTCCTATTCATTTTGAATCAGGACTCACTCTTTTATATCTGTGTACAAATCAAGTTTTCTTTTAAAAAATAAAAAAAATAAAAAAAAAATCATGATATATTCTTTGTTAATCTAATAAAGAATACATTCTTTGTTATCGATAACATCTACGGTCCTAGAAATGTCATTCAATAATGGCACGGGTTCATAGATGAAGTTCGAACAAATAATATATTCTTGTTTTATAACGGGTGAGGTTAATTCAATCAATGGTCTTTGGTGACATTGATTGAGGGGGAGAATTTTTCAAGTTATCTTGATTGTATCTGCGCCAGTGTTAGTTATGTTTTTGTGTTCAAAGGCGGGTTGTTATTGTTTATCCATTATGTTAGTGTGCTTATCTTATTATGCTATCGGTGCTTGTTTGCAATCTGATATGTTCATATAACTAGTGAGTCTGTAACACATAATGTGACATGAGAGCAACTTTCTTTGTAAAGTCTTAGCAACTTGGTTTGGCAAATTTGAGGTTAGAGACTTGCTTTCGAAAGTCTTAGCGACTTACTATGATTCTAATAGCGAGTTAGTTGCTAATCTCTCACATAACCACAGGGACCGAATGTGACAAATAGGAATTCTTGAGAATTTCTCCTCTCTTAACCCCTAGTGACTTAGCATTTTTTATATATATATAATTCTTAAATAAATTTTTATTCTTTTCTATTCTCTCTTTTTCTTCCTTCTCCTCTAAATCACTCGTCTTAGCGACTTAACTGTGGTATGATTCTAATCTCTCATTAATTGTTTTCACATACGCGTTTGTGTTGAGTTTCTTACTCGTTCTTTTAACCAGATCCCTACGAGCTTGTGAATCGTGACATTTGATTCCCACCTAGGTTCGAATTATCATGTAATCGTGAATTGTTGTAATAATGATGTTGCAAGTGTATTAATTGTTTGGTATAACTGATCTTGAGTGTTTGATAATGTGTTTCCATGATTGGTGGTTTGGGTCGATTATTTGTTGAGATAATAATTGTTCTTGATAGCGTTTTAGCTTATCTGTTCATCATGGCGAGTTAGAGCTGTTAAGTCTGCTCAAGATAGTGACTAAGGTGTGTTGTTCTGGGTTGATTAACTGTTGCGATAAATTGTTCTTGATGGCGACTTAACACTATTCTTGGTAGCGAGTTAGTTTATATGTTCATCGTAGCGAGTTAGTACTCAACTTAGCGACTAAGCTGCTGTGGCGACTTAGTGAATTACTTTCTAGCGACTTGGGTAGCGTCTTAGTTGTATCATTATTATCAGCAACTTGTCTTTACAAGTTAGCGAATTAGCAACGTTAGCGACTTAGTAAACAAATCTGTAGCGACTTGGTTATGTTACTGTTCATGGCGACTTGTCTTTACAAGTTAGCGAATTAGCAAATATAGCGACTTAGAGAGCAAAACTGGTAGCGACTTGAATGTGGTACTGGTGATGGCGACTTGTCTTTACAAGTTAGCGACATAGTTCACTTTCATGTAGCGAATTAGTCCAGTTTGGCAGCTTGACCATTTGTGACTTGAGACTTGTTTGGTGGGTTTTTCTTCTCAGGGCCTAGGGTTATTAAAAGGTTTAAAGGCTATTTGCTAGGATAATCTCATGCTTACAATCTTGTTTCAGGATTTCCTGTAACAACTTGTATTGTCAACTTACTCTTTGTAACCTACTATAACATTTTGTTTAGGCAAGTTGTTCTTGAACTCCCTTGTGGCTATTCAATGTTACATCTTGTTTCATTCAATCTGCTATATCACTTCTACACTTGTATCTTGGCTCACGACATTATTTCTTTGCAAATGTGCGTTTTAACCTTTTAATTCCTAAACAAATCGTCTCGTGAAAACTGTATCAAATGGTGTCTTTATCCTTTATGTCTTACTTTTGTCTATCATTCTATCTCTATATGCCTATGGGAACCCTGTATGTGCTTCTAAGTGTTGTATGTTCATAACATAAGGGTGTATTCAATGTAGTCTCACTAATCATTTATTATCTAACTCGTTCCAAATCATTACTGTTGATTGTATGTATACTCAGATCATCAATGGCAAGTTCAATCCCTGATAAGAACGTTATCCCTTCGGCATCAACCAAAGTTCTCTCAGACGATGAAATCCTTCCCAGGAGTCAATGGGCTGATATTGGGAAGAGTAACTGTTATGTGGACCTACAAAAGCTACAACAAAATCCTATACTCAAAGTATCCATTGATATCCTCAAGAACACAAACTTCTTCGGTGCCATTACCAAGCAATGCTCAATTCCCACCATTTACATTCAACAATTTTGGAACACCATTCAATGGGACAAAATCACAGCTCAATACTCTTGCAAACTGGATGATAGGGAGTTCACGATTGATTCAGCCATTCTTAGCAAGGCTCTTGGAATCACCCCATGTAACCCCAACCTTCGTTCCGAATCTCCACCTGGTGCTGACGATCTAATTGTCTTTCTAATTGGTTTGGGTTATCAGAACAGCATCTCAAGGGCTTCAGACATCATCACTGGACACATGTATCAACCCTGGAGAGCTATTACAACTATTCTCAACTTGTGCTTATCCGGCAAAACATCAGGGTTCGATAAAGTGAGAATTCCCATCTTGCAAATCCTATGGGGAATTGTCAATATGGTTGATGTGAATGTCTCAGATCGTATTTGGGAAGAATTTTCTTTATCAATGCACACATTCATATCTGATAGAACAAATTTCCAGAACAAAGCTCAAGGCCGAAAGAAACAAAACAAGCTTGTGATTCCCAGCATCAGATTTTCAAAGCTTGTTATCCAGTACTTGCAACAAACTCACAACTTCAATCCTAGGATTGAATCAACTCTACATAAAGCAGAAGATGAATTTGTTTTAGGAAACCTGAAATATGTTCCTAGAGGTATGGATAATGAATTATTTGGATTGCCAATTCACGATACTCTACTCACGGAAGATATCAAGAAGAAGGACTACTTCAAACAATACAAGAAAAGAGCTATCAGTTCCTCTGCTGATGTCACACCCACTCCTCCACAACCCAATGCTCCCAAGTCCACTTTAGCCTCACAAGCATCATATGCCTCTCTTCCTAAAAAGGCGTGAAAGGTCACAACATTCAGACACCGCATCCAAGAAGCAGAAAGTAAAAAGGAAGAAAGTGGAAAAGGAAATTGGTGAAAATACTGAGGTTTCAAGGGATAATACAAGGTTAAGCGATGAAGATGATGCTGCTCTGCAACTAGGAATCCAGCAAAGCCTAGAAATTTTGAATGTGAAAGCACCAGTAGTGCTAAGAGAGCCTGATCAAGTGCCTCAACAAACAACACGAATCACACAAGACAAGGGAAAAAGAATTGTTGGAGATGAACAAGCTGCTCACACGCTCCTTACCTTTTCTTCCTCACCATCAAGAATTACCACTCAAGTTGATCTGAAGAAGAGAAGTGTTGAATCGTCATCAGTTCAAGAACCATCTGGACTGGAAAAAGAAGCATCTGTAGCACCAGAAGTGAATCTTGCTACAAGTGGTATCCAGTGTGAACAAAATGTTGAAGATATGCTACATCATGTCTCACAGGAGAATTCGGAGTCAAGATCCGATGAGACCATGCCCTTGGAAGAACCAAATCTTTCTACCAGTTCTCTATCATCATTTAAGAACCTAGATACTGAATTCACTTTCGGCGATCAATTCTTAAATGACAAACCCATTGATTCTGAGCCTTCCAAGCAAGATAATGACAATGAGGATGCACAATCCATGTTTAATGTCAAAATTCAACAAGATACATCATCCATTCCACCTATGACAGCACCTTTACTCACAACTGCACTTCCACCTCCCAAACCAGATCAAGTAACCGCACGTTCACCACCTGAATCTGCCAAGACTCTATCCTTTGAACCAGTGGTCACAGTTGCTGATGTAGTAACCCCACCTGCTTCACCACCTCAAATTCTTACCTCAGATCAACTACCTAAATCCGTAGATTCCCTTGTGAATCGTGTCTATAGGCTGGAGCACCTCAACTTTGATGAAGGGGTGGCAGACGCCATTGAAGGCGAAGTTAAAGATCTTTGTGGAATGGGCAATGGAGGCTCCTCTACTTAGACGATTCAAGGATCTTCCTATCGCTGATATGAGAGCTGTACTTTCAGATAAGATGTTTGAAGTTGGCGAAGATAAGCATGAGGTCCATAAGAAGCTTTATGAGGCTCTCGAAGAATCAATTAAGTACGACAATCATGTACAGTTCTTGATAGACGCTGGAGAAAGAAAAGCTAAGAAGAAAAGGAGAACCGTAGTGTTGGAAACATTGCGCAAAGGTCATAAAGATCCTCCTACTCCTCCACCTCCAACTAGGGTGTGGAACATCTGGAGTTGGTGGATCTTCTAAAACAACATCCACACTTCCACCACAACCACCATCATCACCACCAATGCCTGCCAATCAACCCAGTTTCTCGAAAATCAAAGGACGCAAAAGAAATCTGCAGCTTGGTCCACGGTGGACTCAAGGTTCCGTCTCAGTCTCCTCTATCCACGAAGATCAAGTTGTTAATGAAGAATCGCTTGTCATAGCAGAGTCAGAATCAGATGAAGATAATGCATCCACGGGTTCATTTCACAGGAGATATGGGGAGCTTTATAAAGTGGTTTTGTGAGAAGAAAGAAATTACATCCATCACCCCTAAAGATCTTGAAGGTCCAGCTTATGAAATAGTCAAAGTCTTCCACTCGGATGCTAATCAGCTTCAATATCAAATGGAGGAATGCTATAGAATGTTGAATGATCAAGTTGGTGAACAGATCAATAGGTTTGATGTGTACAACCCTCTTCCCATCGGCGGTGAACCTGGATTTATGACCATTCAGTCAGAATTCTTCTTTAACCATGATCGGACTATCTATGTGGACACACCTACGAAAGAAGACGATCTATCAATTTCAAAGATGAAGGCGAGCTACCTACAGCGATCAAGGTCTCGATGATGGTTCAGATCAATTCTGGGCTGACAAAGAGAATCAATATGACACTGCAGCTTCATATGGGATCTCACATTGGTGGTTCAAGAAGAAGGAATTCTACATCGAAAGGCATAGTGCCAAGAAGAGCCTTGAGAGCGATTCGATCCGGACTGCGTATTCTTAGTGTTATTGGTATAGAGATCTTCCTTATCTACGGGTATGACTACCTGAAGAAGATTGTTCTTGAAGAGCTGACTTGAAAGAGCACATCATAGAAAAGCGACTTCAAACATCGATGCCTAATGACTTTGAAGATCTCTATCTTCTGAACCTCCAAGGACACCTTGACCATCTTCTGCTCGAGAAGAAGGATCTCTCTGCTGCTGTCAATCAATGGATCAGAGGCTTGGTCATTCAACTAAGATTTGGAGATTTTCAATTGGGAATAGAAAGCTACCAGACTCGAGTCAATCTCACAAGACCAAATTGGGAAGCCAGTGGACATGAATTTCATCACGAATATAAAGTGATTGACACCCCTAGAGCATCATCTTTCTTGGCAGATATGGTTCAAGGATGTTAATGAGATTATGTGAGCTATACAAATTCAGTGATGGAACACTCAAAATGGTCGAAGAAGAACTAAACTACTGAGTGAAAGACATCAAAATTAAAATGAAGCCGGGGACAAAAGCGAAATTTGGTCTAATGAAGATGTGAAGAGGTGTGATGAGTTCATTCTTTGCAATCAAGCGAAGATTGAAGACCAGAATGATCTATCGTAACCTTGAAAGCTTTGTGGGTGGAAGACTTGGGCGAGGTCATTACAAGCTTCTTCAAAAGGCTGAATGAAGATATTTCCGGATGTCATTTCTGTCTTGTATTATTTATGTGTAAGCTGTGATGTACAAACTATGAACAACTATTATGCATGTAATAGTGGTAGGGTATGTCCTGTGGTTTCCCTTTATGTCAAAAAAAAAGGGGAACTTCAGTGTTGTTCACTTCTGATCATATAAAATTGGACACATTTTTCTCCAACAAATGTTTTTGTCTCATACATATTTTGTTGGGATATGAAAGTGCTGAAGATATCAAAGTACTGAAGATATCAAAGTACTGTAAGTTGCAAAGTACTGGAAGAAGGTAAAGACTCAAAGTACATTAATGACAAAGTCAAAGTACTGCAATATGAAGTCAAAGTATTGCAAGAACAAAAGAACTGTTATATTAGTTTATGGAAAGAATTGTATTCTATGTTTAGATTACTTGTCGTACAAGGTTATCAATTGTAAACCGACTAGGATATCCTTGAGCCTATAAAAGGACTCCTAGATTGGCATTAGAGATATGACTTACGATTTTAGAATTAGAGTTTTAGAGAAAAGTTCGATTATCTTAGATTTGTATTAGAGTATCGCATAATAAGCGATTTAGAGTTTATAATAAAAGGTTATTCTTCTTAGCTTTGTTAAGTAAATTCCGCGTACTTAATAAAGATTACTCAGTGTTTCTTTGTTAATAACTTAGGATTTATCAGAGGTTATTAAACCTTAACAAGCTAGTTAAGATAGTTTGATTAAAGTATATCGATCCAACAAGTGGTATCAGAGCTTGTGTGGAAACTCTGACTAGGAAGAAACTCTACTACAACAATATTCAAGATGTCGAGTGAAGCTGCATCAACTCCTATCACAGAGGTATGTTCTAAGTGTCATGATGTTTATCATAAATTACTTGATTATGTGATTGAGAGAGATAATTGTGTTAAGGCTAGGGCTGAGGTAGCGGGTTATCAAATAACCTTAGAATCTATGGAAGCCAAAATTTTAGCACATGAAACTAATGAAGTAGCTTGGGTTGAAAAATATGCACAAACAGGATTATCGGTTAAAGCTTAGTGAATGGAAATTAAAGCGTAAAATTGCTGAAATTGAGAAATTAACTAAGGAAAGAGATGATTTGTTAGCTAAGTTTCTTTGCTTGGGGTGAAGCTGGTCTGTCACATGTTTCTTATGTTCAAAAACAGCAAAGAGCCTATCTTAAAGCTGGATTAGGTTTTGGTATGGATTTTAGTAAGATAGAAGAAAACCAATCTAGTAATCAGGATGAAGGTGAGTATGAGGATATAACCACTAGTGATGAAGAACTCATTAATTATGTAGATACATCTAGTAATGATGGTTCAATAAGTGACTCACCTCTTGCATATAAGAAAGCTAATGATTATCATCTTTGTTCCACATCCTCTGGCATTCATCAACCCCTTAGGCCTGATGTTTCTCATTTTGGAATAGACAGTCTAGAGTGTAGGAAAAAGCTAGTTGCTAAATCTAGGTCGAAACACCCAAAGCTGTTGAAAACGGTGTTCAAAATCAAGCGGTACCTTTAAATCAAAGTCTTGCTCCACAAGCATACCTTCTTCAAAACCTTTTCAAAACGATCTTGCTAAACCTTTTGGGATAATTTTGGTCAAAACAAGTTTAATCACTCACCACGAAGGCAAAATAATTTTGGGCATAGACATAGAAGATGTCACTTTGACAGTATGGGTCAGAAACCGTGTTTTGTGTGTTTTAGTCCTACTCATCTAATTAAGGATTGTGAACATCACTCAAAATACCTTAGAAAATTTTCAAAGAACAGGACTGCCAACCAGAAACCTAGAGAGTACAAACACGGTTTGGACTAACTCAAATAGGGTTAATCACGAAACTTCACATCGGATCATAGATACCCATAACAGAGAAGACCTTGTATCTCACGTACTTTCCAAAGTCTTGTTAACTCTGGCCCGATACTTTCTCAAAGTACTGCTCGGACAAAACAAGGTACTGATCACAATACTTGGTATAGAAATTCTAGGCAATCTCACTATCAACCTAGAAGGTATTCCAATTCACATAGGAGATTTAGATCAGAGGAACCAAGTGTTAAAATGGAATGGGTTAAAAGAGAAAGTACTGAGAGGGACAGACAGTACTTTCAACCAAAAGTGAATCAGATGTTTTTGTGATGACAGAAAAAGAGATTTGTATTGAAAAACCAGAAAGTTTTGAAAATCCACATGTTTTGAATAACAAGATAATCCTGGATCATGCTTTAGAAAACAATGGAGATTATGTACTCAAAGAATGTGAGTATGTCACTCCACAAGGGGAACAAAAGTCAGTAATGGCTTGGGTTCCTCAAAGCAACTAACCTTTTCATCTTATTAGACAGGGCAACCCAGAAGAGGAGCTTAAAGATCATTTTTGATAGTGGTTGTTCTGTAAGCATGACAGGAGACAAGGCGTTTCTGTCAGGTGTTTTGGAGTATATTTAGCTTCTAAGCTATGTTTGAGGGGAGGACTATAGGGTGTTAGTATAGTCTGTGTATTGCTTGAGGGGAGGATGCTTGTTGATACTTAGTTTATATGAAAAAATTTTGGCAAAGTCTTTTTTTCCTAAAAGTCTGCTTGGAAAGTATGCTTATTTGGAAAGTCTTGTTTGTCGTATTAAAGTACTGTTCCAACGGTAATATTGATGGGTAATTGATAGTAACGGTAACTTTGTTATTATAGGCTGTGATTTTCAAATCCTACCTATAAATAACTACTTTCCGATTTTCCCTCTCATATTATTACTTTACATCTTTTCCATACTTATCTCCCAATCACCATCTCTTTATTCTTCAATAAAATCTTTATTGTGCTCACTCATTCAAAATGGCGAATCGTTTAACTGTTTCTAAGCACAATATGGTGGCTAATTTGGACAAGACTGAGGCGAATATGGCTTTTTATGATATTGTTGATTATCTTATTGGGTCGCCTATTAGTTATGCTCTTTTGGTTGAACCGGATGTTATTGAACCATGGATTCAAGAATTTTGGGCTAATGCTAGAGATAACATGGATGAGGATGAATATTATATTAGATCTACAGTTTCTGGACGGACTATCAAGATTACGAAGCCTCTATTAGAAGATTTATTATTTGGAGATGAAGATGGGTCTATTGATTTGACAAGCAAGCGATTTGGGATACTTTTAGGAATCTTGGTTATGAAGGATCTTTAACAGAACAAACATTCAAGAAAGCATTATTATGTCCTCAATGGAAGTTCTTGATTCATGTTTTGCTTCATTGTATAAGTTCTAAAAGTACTTCTTGGGAGCAGTTTGGGTCTAATATAGCATCTGCAGTGGTTGGACTAGCTATTGACAGAGTGTTTAATTTTTCAAAGCTTATTTTGGATGGGATGCTATCACATATATCCTCTGGGTCAAAATGGCTAATGTACCCAAGGTTTGTACAGGTTTTCTTAAAACAAGCAATTGGCGATGTTCCAAAACACTTTGCTTTGTTACCTGTTATTGTGCAACAAGCCAAAATCTTTACATTTATGGCTAGGCGAAGTGCTTTGTTCAGAGGTGGAGATATTCCATTAACTTCTACAATGATGGAAGTTGTTCAAGCTGTACGTAATGAAGTTGGAGTGGATGAAGAAAGTGAAGCTCGATTACGTACATGTACTGCTTCACAAAGTGTCGCCTCACAAGTAATGCTGCATCTGAAAATACTGATTCCATTGAAGGTACTTGCATCTTTCGAGGTCTTGTTTCTCCAAGCCACGAGGTTCAAGCAGAGATTGAAAGAACACCTACTCCATCTCCACAACATTATGTTCTGTTTGAAGAACATTCACATCTTCAAGGTGATGATCATACTATACCTCGTGAAGGATTGACTTTGGATAATTATGCTTTGACAAGGGAGCTTGTTAGGTTGAACAAAACTGTTGAGTTTCAAGCTAAAGCGCTTAGGAAATTGAAGCATAGGTATGTTTGGTTGAGGAATTTTATTAAACCATATATTCAAGGTTTCAACTTATGGGTTAAAGAGGAAAACAAACGTCGTAAACAACTTCGAAAGGAATTAAAACGTAAGAAGGTTCCTAAATCATCTTCTGTCAACTTGGGGAGGAATTTAGAAAAGGAAAATTTGAAAGAAGATGTTGCGAAGAAGAAAGAATCTGTAAGTACTGCAGAAAAGATTATTTCAGATTCTGAGGAAGAAGTGCAAGTTCCAGGTACTGATGTTCAAAATGCGATGTTCAAGGTACTTGAACATCAAAGTAATGTTTTTCATAATACATCTAGTCAAGAAGTAATTACACCAAGGGTATTGAATTTTGAAGAAGATCTTTGGTCCTTCTACAATTGTTATAGAAGAAGAGGAGGAAGCTACATTCAAACCCATTTACTCTGCAAGTGATGATGAATTAATTGCTACAATATTAGATTTGTCACAACCAAGAGGAGGAGTTACTATTAGAGATGTACAAGAAGAAGAACAACCAAGAACTTCTCAACCTTCAATTGATCCAAAAGATAAAGGGAAAGGTATTCTGGTTGAAACAAAGAAAAAGAAACTCACTTTGGCGGAACTTAGAGCAATTGAAGTTGCTAGGAATGAAGCTGCAGCTAGAAAAGTTCAAGAAGAGTTAGATGCTCAAGATAGAAAAGAATAGGATGCTCAAGAAGCTCTGAATAGAAAAGCGACTCAAAAGGTGCAAGATAAATTAGATGTTGAAGCTCTTGAACCTTTACAGTCCCTACACTGTTAGATATATGCCAAGAAGACCTAATTTAGCTAAGGATAGGAATGCTATGATGGCTTATTTAAAAGGTCGAGCATATAAGGGTTTGCGAAGTTAAACTATGTTGATATGAAAAGACTTTATGATCTGAAAAAGCAGACTTATAAGAAGAGTGTTGCTGATATTAAAGACTTTAGAGAAGAAGCTCATTGGACTGAATCAGAAAGGAAGAAGAGCTTAAAGAAAAAAGAAAAGCTGAATTCAGATGTTCAGTTTTCAAAGAAAGAAAAGGTTGAATTAAGATTTGAGACTAGAGATGAATTGAAGAATTATCTCAGAGTGGTAGATTTTGATTATACAAAGGAAGATGATAACATGAAGATGAACAGATCAAAGATCGGTGTTTTTAAAGTTGTGAAATCCAAGAATGAAGAATACATGATTTTTCATAAAGAAGATGAAAGCTTCAAAGTTTTCAAAAGGCTATGGGATTTCTTGCATATTATAGATAGAGTAGACCTATTCTACTTATATCATGTTGTGAAGGCTTACTTTGAAAATAATCCATTGGAAGGGATTGGTTTGATTTTACATGGTGATCTTATAACTTTACGGGAAACTGAAGAAGAGCGATGATATCTGGAAGAATCAAGAAATTTGGGAAATAGTTTCTTTGGAGATTCTTTGAAGAATCTGGAGTTCATGTTTTGGAACTAGAAAATGGAACAATGATACACATGTTTGCAGAAAGAAGATATCCTCTCACAGTTGAGCTCATGAGAAGAATGCTAGAGCATGGATTGGAAGTGGAAGAGGATAATGAAACTGCTTGCATGGTTATCAACTTGTTTATAAACTGGACTACCATTGCTGAGAATGATCAATAACTGGTATGAATTTTATTTGAATAAATACTTTTTGATATATCAGTACGTTTATTCAAAGTACTGTGATCAGACGATATTTTCATCAAAGTACTGTTTATTGAACTAAACCAGTTAAATAAATTTTAGAAGAAACCTTGTTGCTAAGTAATAAATATTTTGAAATAAAGGTTTAATAAATGGGTTTTGTGATGATAACATCAATAGGTTATCAATCCACCATGGTAACAAAAGGATTGACTAATCCATGAGCAAACGGCTCTGGTAAAGATATATCAAATCCGTTTTAGTTGACAACTTGCTAATAAGTTGGATGGTATTCAACTCACCATATCAGTAATGTGAAGAGTTGGCTAGCCCACAAGAAAATGGCTTGTGGTAAAGGCTGTGGAAAAACCATTATTGGTAATTAGTTCACCATTAGATAAGAAGAACTAACTAGTCCGAAGAGTACGACTTTTGGTAAAGACAAAACAAATCTTTTGATAGCTGGTGATTTGCTAAAAATCATATGGTTATCAATGTACCATGGTCTTACACACCAAAACATTTGGCTACTCCAGAGATAATGGCTTTGGTAAAGAGTTCTAAATCCATTAATTTTTCAATGATTCACTTGAAAGTGATGAGAATAGTATGCAACTTAAACTGAATTACTGTACAAATTGTCATATGTTCTTTGTGTTCTTTGAAAAGATGGAGCTTGCTGGATGCTGCTGTAAAGAGAACAATTCTAAGAGATACTTTGACAAGAACAAATGTTACAGAGATAAAAGCTTAAAGACTAAGAAACAATCCGTTTTTAAAAGATGAAGCTGTTAAAGATATATTCACAAAGGAACTTGAAGTCAAGCAAGTAGAATTCAAGTTAGGGGAGGATTGTTGGGATATGAAAGTCCTGAAGATATCAAAGTACTGAAGATATCAAAGTACTTGTAAGTTGCAAAGTCTTGGAAGAAGTTAAAGACTCAAAGTACTTGTTAATGACAAAGTCAAAATGCAATATGAAGTCAAAGTACTGAAGAACAAAGGAACTGTTATATTCGTTTATGAAAAGTATTGTATTCTATGTTTAGATTACTTTTCGTACAAGGTTATCAATTGTAAACCGACTAGGATATCCTTGAGCCTATAAAAGGACTCCTAGATTGGCATTAGAGATATGACTTACGATTTGAGAATTAGAGTTTTAGAGAAAAGTTCGATTATCTTAGAGTTGTATTAGAGTATGCATAATAAGCGATTTAGAGTTTATAATAAAGGTTATTCTTCTTAGCTTTGTTAAGTAAATTCCGCGTACTTAATAAAGATTACTCAGTGTTTCTTTGTTAATAACTTAGGATTTATCCGAGGTTATTAAACCTTAACAAGCTAGTTAAGATAGTTTGATTAAAGTATATCGATCCAACATATTTAAATCACTTGAGATCCAAAATCTCAAAGGATTTGAAATTTTTGATCGGGGGAGAAAATGTGATATAAATATGAAAGATGTTAAAAGATGACCATTTTAAGTGCATACTGCTCTCTAATATGTGCTAAACAATTTTCAAATCTCGAAGCATATATTAAGGGGGAGCATTTTAAAACAAATCCAAACCTTCAGGGTACAAAATTTTTCATGCTATTACATAAAGTACCTTGATTGTGTGTTTAATGTTTGGTGATCATGGCTGTACTTCATTGAACTTCCTTCTAGTATGTGCAAAACTCTTTTCAAATCTCGAGGCACATATTGAGGGGGAGCAAAATCATGAAAACCTCATCCTTCCTGGAAATGCTATATCTACTTGATTTGATCAAGGAAGTGATGATGATATCTTTTAGAAAAATGGTAATCAAAAAAGTAATTTCTTCCTCTTGCCTCCGTGTGCAAAACGATTTCAAACATTTGATGCACATGTTGAGGGGAGCTCTTATTCTAAAAATATCAAAACAATTCAGGTACAAAATGCTTTGATAATATATCACAAGTATCTGGATTGATTTTCAAATGGTTTTCAATTGGTTCCCTATGGCAGATGAACAATACCAAAAAGACCGACCAACTTTACATTATGTATGGTGATATAAGGACGATAAGGTTAGGTATGTGTTCCCATGATCCGCCAGAACCGGAGGGATCTACCCAGGACTATCCACTAGTTAGTGTAGAGTTCTTAGGTATGATGATAAAGGAGAAAAATGAGATATGGGAAGAGTGCGGATTTGAGCTAGTCTTGGAACAAACCCAACAAGGTTCTAGCTATGAAGTCTCGGTAAGCACTGAAGGGTTGAAGAATTAAAAAGAATTGAATGAGAAAAGGGTGAAAACAAATAGCCCTCCATTTATTCAACCTTAGGGCAGAAAACAGGTTCAATTCATATGCTCTTGATGGTAACATCAGATTATTGAAGACAAGGCGTCATGGACCCAGTGATGCCTGCACTTCAACTTTCCAAACCACTCAAGTTCCTCTTAAAAGGACTTGTTTCATTCTCACGGGGAACCGACATTATCTATCGACTTTCTCTTAGAGATTGTTGATATTGAAGGAGGAGACCCTCTCCCTAGTCTCCGATATAGGATCCAAATATGCACAAATTGAGTCTAGTGCCACGAGATCATCAATAAATCTCAATAGGACACTTTCAATGAAGACTCTCTTGTTTCACACAATGTGGAAAGAGAGATTATATCTTGAGTCCTACGCATTATCCTTGTGGTATTGCGAGAACATCTGAGTGATGTGTTTACATATTCACTGTGAAGATGGAAAGCCTTCCGGAGCCAACATCTAACAAGCTCCTGGTAGGTGGCATGTGAGATCTATTATACAGATCAACCATGTGACAACTGAACAGAAACAATGGGGCGATTCAATCTTTTGAATAAATCCTGGTTCAGGTTATGGATTGACGGATACCTTTGAAAAACCGGTCTTTGTGCTTTAAAACTCTTTTCATTAGCACGTCGACCGTGTACTAATTTTCAAATCAAAAGGTGTTTTATGATTGATAATTGATTTTCATTAAAACCTTCGTTATATTGCAAAAACTATTTCTATTGAGCATTACGATTGTTTTCAAATCTCTTTTCATCAATCATTGGGCGTAACTTTGGTTCACTCACTCCGTGTTGTCTTCTTTGAGACGTTCGGTTTGAAACAGCCGGCAGTGCGAAACCACAATCAAGAAATTCTTCGGAATTATACGATCACGAGCTGTACTTTATCTTGATCAACGGGGAACCGTGGGCGTGTACCTCAATTCATTAAAGTGATCAAAGACACTTTAAATGCGCTTTATTGCTAAGCTGTCTTATGCGGTACACCCGACATTTGCAGCTGATCAGAATGAAGCGGTCAATCCATAGCCGCATGCTCACCTAACACATTGATCTCAAAAGAAATCATGATTGGTGCATCAATGACTCTGATATTCTAACTCAATGCTTACGCTCGCTGCTGCCAATATCATGAATCAACAGCTTCCGCTACTCGATAAGAAGAAATCATGATCGAATGTGAGCATGTTGGTCCATATATCACAACATCATATCTTGGCAACACAACAATTGGTGATATTGAGATCTATAGTTGCTGATGATCTCTAGTTATGCTCAAAAGGGTCATCATGGTGGATCAGATCATAACCTCCACGAAATATACATATTAGTTGAATAATGATGGAATCATCACAGAATCATATAAGTTGAGTACTTTGAAGAAGAAAAGTCTGCGAGCTCAAGACTGAAGATTAAATTAGAATGCTAGGAATCTAAATGTAAAACATGGGGTGACCTCCCTTAGGGGGAGATTGTTAGGAATTAGAAAATTCCTTAGTGAAGTATCGGTCACCCCAAATATTATTTAGCATAAGTTAGCTCATAGACATTACGTTATTTACTAGTCATTTAGTTAATTATTTAGTTTAGTGCTACACCGTGGAGGAAGGGCGGGTCTTTACCCATTGTATCCCATCCCGATAGCGGGCGTCGGGAGTCGTTTAGTTTGTAACCTATAAATACCCTCTACCTTGCAAGGTAGAGGTTGGATGTTCTTTGGTAATCTAACATCACATGAGTTTCTCTCTCTAGAATATCCCACTTTCTCTCTCTCTTAAATCATCTATACGCCTAAAGTGTTAATGTTATGACGTGTATGTGAAATCCAATATCCTACAATCCTCACTCCGGAGGGAAAGAGAATGGGTAGGTTGGGAGGGAAAGAAAATATCGGGCTCAAGCACAAATGGGATAACATCCCCCGAACTCACATAAGGTTTATCAAGAAAGACTGATCCATCATCCGGCGGTTTTGCGGGTGGACGAAGGGATGATAGATAGATAAGAAAATACTCCAAAGAATAAGGGAGCTCATGATAAGTCATAAAATGTGTGGGCTCAACAACGAAGGCATCCATCGGAAGATCCTTATATCGGAAAATGTTTTTATCGTGAAGCTCATCAATGCATATCCCGGGTTTAAAAATTTTATCTTCACATGAGGGCTCAATGGGATAAGTGAGAGTCGTCTTTCGGCGGAGGAATGAGAATCATCATTAAGCAACAACATATCCCCCTCGGGATCATGCACAACATCCTTAATACCCGGTGGTATTAAGTCATCAAAACCTCAATGATCGGGTCATTAAATGATTCTCGGAAATCTCGTTCATAACTTGGCTCACATCAACATCAAAGTAGAATCGCTCAAGAATCGGAGGATAAACATCATCAATAGTGGGATTGCCACTAATCTCTTCATCAAATCGGAAAGTTTCAAATTTGGGTAAGAAATCGCTATCTTTAACGAAGATAAGAGGCGAACTTGATTTATCGTCAAGGGCTTCAATCTTAGAAATGAGAAGATTAACATTCAACAATGTTTCACGTAATGCTTCATCCTCGATCTAATATCATCGGGCTCAATCTCTACATCTTCTGGCTCAAAATCATTTACTTCTATGTTGTGAACCGGAAGGTAAATCGTCAACAAAATCTATGTCTCCATAAGAATCATTATCGGAATCGAAGAACATCTCATCATGATCATTTGAAATATCAAGAGAAGGCTCATCACAAATATCATCAACAACCTCGTCGGACTCACTTGGGATTGGGATAAGGATCTTAACATTAGACTCTTCCATTTCCGGAATGATACTAAGATGCTCATCCCCCATTATGAGAGAGTCAACGGGTTCAACGATGTCCGTAGAAATATGATCATCGACCTCTTCCAAAACGACGTCACTTCGCTCAACCGGCGTGAGAGAAAGGGAAGGGTCGGAAATGAAAGGCTCAAAAACGGGAGTGGGATTGCCACTCGGAGGTGTATATTCGTCATCAGAATCAGAATCGTAACAATAGTTGTAAACAGGAGATTTCCGATAAATAACTTTAGCAGCTTGCTCTTCAGCGAGTAATTCACCATAAGTCTTTTGATTAGGGTCTTCTTTTCCGTGGGTAATTTTATCAAGAAGATTCTTAAGATCAATCATTGCTTCCAGAAATTTTGGATTAGACATTAGTGAAGGTTGTGGTTGAACTTTTTGGTATTGTGGAGGTGGGTCATAAGAATAGTCGTAATTGTTACAAGGAACTTGCTCGTAAATAATCGGATTCTATATCTGACAATCGGAATTAACGTGCGGACCTCCACAATACTCACAACAGTGCGATTGTTGTGACGAATAAGGTAGGTTCATAACCAAAGGTCGAATTGTTAAATTGAGCTTGACATTGAAAACCTTGGTGAGGACCACCACAGTACTCACAAGAGTATGTCTCCGGCTCATGGTACAGAGGTTGGTTAGGGAAATTGGTTGTCTCATTGTAAGGATTGTGATGATACTCGGTTCTGGAATTTCCATTGCTACAACCGGGACAATTCCCACCATATTAGTCCTCGCACCATATGCACAAGGATGATAAATTGAAGAATTATCCAGATAAGAGTTCGCAATTTCCACCATTTTCGTGATAGGCTGCATTCTAGAGCGGGAGTCATCTCGGACTCAGAAACATATTCCATTTCCCTCACCGGAGAAGGAGTAGGAATCGAAGGTTCTTCAATCAAAATTTTCCACCATGCTATTATGTCGTCATCAGTATGAAGAGTACCCTTTGTACTAGTCGTGCATAAAGACGAGCGAGATCTGGATTTGGATTGATAAAATTCTGGCATACATTACAAAATCCATTTCGACAATTATTACTGCACCAGTCGCAAATACATCTCAAACATCGATATTGATTCTCTTCCATAGTTTTTACAATGAAAGCAATGTCGTGACGGTTTTGTTTCATGAACGATGGGGTCATGAGGACCTCCACATCGAGCACATTTAAGAGATGCCATAAGAATTATACTTTTAGAAGAAGATATAGAATTATCGGATTAGAAGAGAAAGAAGATAGAATTAAACGGTTCAAGAGGGTAAAGAGATAAAGAACTGACGGTTTAGAGGATAAAGATGATTATTTTTGGGTTTTTATAAAATCAAACATAAAAGGAAAACAAATTTTGAAAAGCAAAAATATTTTTGGGTTTTTTTTTAAACACTTTAGGAAAAGTGTTTATGATTATTTTATTTTGTATTTTTATAATTTATGAAAAGTATTTACAAAAGCGAGGGAACTCCACGGAGGAGGGTCTTCAAACACCAAACTTCAAACTCCGAAACGAAAAATCGCTAACACACCTCCCCAGCAACGGCGCCATTTTGGTTGGTCAGTTTCAGTACATATAATTTACCGGAAGTACGGAACTCCCGGGTCGTTCTCCTAACGAGGGTGTAATGGAAAATCGATTCGTTGTTTAAAGGTCGAATGATTTGAATAGGATAAAAATATTTTGGGTTTTAGAACTTAATAAGAAAGAAACAATTAAGCATGTAAAACAAGAAAGCTAAACACAAATAAGCAATTATGCAAATTAAACTAAAAAACATATAAGTTATGGGTTTTGATTAATTAAAATGATAATGGTTAAAGTAAAGACAATAATAAAACTAGTAGCAAGTAAATAAACTAAAGTTAACGATAAAAGATAACAACTAAACGTAACGAACTAAAATATGCTAAGCAAGCGAATAAGAAATATATGATGAAAAGATATACTTGTTAAGCAAATTATCAAGATCCTTAAGTGTGGTTTATTATTTCAATTATGTCCTTTATTGATGAATTAATATCTTTTACAAATAATTATTTTCTCACAACAATTTTTCATAAAGAGATATCAATATCTAGATTAAAACCCAATTATTTTCACGGCTTTTGCCCGCTTAAACAACTAAAATTTCAATCTAAGTAACTTAAAATTACTAACCAATAGATTTTCTAACTTATATAAAACCACACTTAATTCTCGGAATAATCTACTCAAAAAGTATATAAAAAGCCTACTCACTAAGCATAGCAAACCAACACATAGCAATTAATTCAATAAAAATAAGCATAACTATTATATAACTCTTTAAAGTCGTTATTTTTTCGTTGTTTTGGTCTCGAGTGACTTTCATTGAATCATATAACTCTTTAAAGTGTCGTTTAACTTTTTCATTTTCTTCTAGAAAACTCTCGTTTTCCTTTTGTAAGGCATTAACTAAGTTTTGAAGTTGAAAAGTTTGAGAATCTGAGAATCTAGAAGGAGGAGGCATTTGGGATCCAATCACATTGTTCTTTTCACCCTTTAATTGAGAGATTTGGGCTTTCAACTTTCTCGTGTTACAATGAGCTCGAATCGTTCATCACGTTTGCAAATTTCAAAAAGCGCATCAAATTCGGGAACATCCAAGGATGTCTTGATATTTGAGGTTTTAACATTTTCTTTAGATGTTGATATTTTAATTGCAAAGCAAGATGCTCAACTTCCAATTTAGAAAACTGTTTCACCAAGTTATCATGATCATCTTGTTCAACTTTATCATGTAGTTTAGAGTTAGTTTTTCAAGCTCAATGACACGATCATGGGAGACTTTCAGAGCAATAGATAATTCACAAAATTGAGAAGCATTAATGGAACAATTTGTAGCAGTGTAAAACACATCTTTAGCAATACATTCAAAAATAAGATTCTCATTCAAGGTATGCAAGTTCTTCCTCTCAATCTCATTATATTTTAATTCTCGCTCATAGTCACTAACCTCAACAATCATCGCATCAAATTCCTTTTCCATTTCTTTAATATCTAAGTCCATCCCCTTTTTAAGACTCTCAAATTGACCTTTTAATTGTTTAAAGAAAGGCATGACCTCAGTTAAATAGCATTCTTTAGTTTGCATAAAACCCCTTTCCCCTTGATTATCAGTGGGTGTGATCCTTTTCTTACAAGTTTTCTCAAAATCAACAAATAATTGAAAGATAACATATTGAGTGATTAAGGTCTTGCTTTTAGTGGCAATAGTTCTAGGAACTAAATGCATTGGTGTATTTGGAGGATACACAGTCGCTGAAGGCATTTTCCTAAGGGGAGGGTTAGTTACAACAAGATT
The DNA here is from genome assembly GCA_910596185.1 of Chrysanthemum makinoi. Classification (NCBI taxonomy): domain Eukaryota; kingdom Viridiplantae; phylum Streptophyta; class Magnoliopsida; order Asterales; family Asteraceae; genus Chrysanthemum; species Chrysanthemum makinoi. The sequence continues at coordinate 303,019,031 of OU343225.1, forward strand.
CTCTGATTTTTGTTTATCTAAATCCTTTTTCCAGAACACTTGTTCGGGTGTTAACAACGTTTGAGGCTTAAACATGTTTAAGGATATCCAGTTTTCCTTTTTGTAATCATGGGGTTAAATCGTTATGTTATTCTCTTTACATTCAGGATATTCTAGCTTCTTATTCATTATCTCCCTAGATGCATCATCTAATTTTCTATCTTCTTCAGTGCACTCAATGCAACTAGGTTTCTGTCTAGGTTTAAGAATCTCATTACCATCATAGATTACATTATGAGCGGCTCTAGCCTTTTTAACAACCTCGAGATTAGGTTCACAACAAGGGAATGCTATGCTTATCGCTTAAAACTCTATGCTTAGTGATCAAGTGAGCCGTCTGAATGGTATTCCCTTGTACGTACAACTTATTTTCAAGCTTGTTTTTCAAAGATTTTAGATTGGAAAAATCATTCAAAAGTTTTGATTCCTTAGCCTTGAATTCTTGCTTAAGCATCTTAACATTTTCTTGAAGTTCTTGTTTTTGCTTAGCAGTTTTAGAAAGCTTTTCTTGTAAGGAGTTTAACTCTTGTTTTAAGACTTCTTCTCTAGAATTACTTTTTCTAATAATATGCGCATTTGGTCATCCATTTCCTGCTCACGGGTGGTCAACTCAAACTTAGCCTGTTGTTCATAAATAGCAACTTGTTCTTTATAGGCATTGATTCGAGATACAGTATCATCAGGGGCACATGCAGTGTATTTATCAAAAACATAATCATCATTGACTACAGAAGATGCATTACTTGGTATAATCTCACTTTTACTTTGCTTCACATATTGATCATATGGGACAATATTACTATTACCCATATCTTCATAAGTTTCAAGAGACTATACTTTATTATGCATCTTTTGCTCATCAACATCATCATATAGTTTTAATACCTCTGAAATGATTTTGTCTTTGGATGGACCGATTGTTGTGGTGAGAGACCTTTGGAGAGACCATAGGTGAGATGCTAGCCATGAAGATTGTTTGGCGATGAGTTCATCATCGACATCGAGTCAAATGCATCACTGATCGGCTACTTGAAATGCATTTTGATGATTATGACTTATCTCTGAATTGGTACGTTCATCAACATCGGCATCATAAGTTCGGGCATTTCCCTCAACAAGGAACAACAACTCCTCTTCATCCAAAGCTGCTCCATTATCCTGAGCTTGCACAGGCAACATCTTGTCTCGAAGTATTACGCATTACGAGGGCGTTTTGGAGATGTGCAGTTCCTAGCAATATGTCCCTCACCACCACAGTTGTAGCACTTAATTGGCTTTGCTTGACCTTGGTTCCCATTCCTTCCCTATTACGATTTACCACATATCCTCTACCAACTCCACCTCTTCCTGTTCATCTGCCTTTCTTGAAGTGGTTGTCCCATAGTCTTTCCATATCTGACAATAGCATGATTGTGTAGATTGGATCGGATTCGATCTCATTGTTAGTGTGAAGGCTGTTGGTATGTGGGTGAGAGGTCAGGGTTTTGTTTAACCATAAGAGCGGTTGATTAATGAAGTGTCCCATGGCGCATCGTATCGTGACTTGCTTGAACCTCGGATCGGGAATGAGTTTGTGATTACCATTACCCGTGGGTATAACTTGAGATGCTTTGGTAGTAATACCAACATTGGTGTAGAAGGCAGTTGAGTCATTTGACGAGCTGGTTTCTCCACTGCTTGGAATTTGAGCTGCTCAAAGAATCCTTTTTCAAATATTGCATGTCTCTCATTCGAAGAAGGAAGGCATATATAGTTGCTCGTAGTTTGTGTCCTTCAATCCTTTGGTTAGCTTCATAGAGGTGACAAACTTGTGCCATTCGGGATTCATGTTGTTCACAAACTTTGAGTTCAGGTGAATGTTTGGCATAGTCATTATGATATTCCTCATATCATTTACAAGCTTGTGGAATCTCATGTAGTACTCATAGATCTTGTCATCTGGTTTCATCTTGAAGTGCTCAAAATCATCATACGGTTGTGATTCTCTGTCTTCCTTGGTTAATTCAGAACCTGAGAGAAGCATCTTGACATTATCATAAAGCTGCCTTGGCCGGTGTTGTGATTGATCGCTTGTAGATGTCTTTTGGAAGACCACAATGAGTATGATGTTTGAGGCCACGATATCGACATCGAACCTCTTTTTCTCCTTATCATTGAGCTCATCATCGTCTTTGGTCTATCTATTCCATAGATCATTGTTCCATCTGCAGCTGTATCAATTAAGTCTCTTGTAGTCTCAATCTGATAAGGTCCTTCATCAATGTATTTGAGAATGTTGACCCCATTTTCCTTTCAAGACGGTACAATCGATTCGTTGAGCCCAAAATTAAGTAGTCGATTCACGTCAAGCATGGGTGGGCGAGTATCGAACCCGATTCTTGAACATCCTAAACAGATGGAGATAATTGTAGATACGTTGGTAGACATGTTTAAAAGATTACACGGATTTTATAACTCAATGATTAAACAGGAAATAGATTCTTTCACGAGTTTTACTAAATCAAGAAAACATATTACAAGCAAAAATTCAACCAAATTAGCTAAGAAACCTTGTACCAAGTAAGCTAAGCACCAAGTTGCTAAGTATTATGAAATCATTAAGCTATAATGCCAAGTCGCTAAGACACAGTCAAGTTGCTAAAGAACAACTCGCTAAGATCTAAGTCACTAACACCAAGTTCATTTGGAATTATGACAACAAATAAGCTAAGCACCAAATTCGCTAAGTAGATCAAGTTAGCTAAATAGCAACTTGCTAAGGTCAAGTCGCTACCACCAAATCGTTAGAAACTTAAGTACAAGTCAAGCTAACAAAATTGAAAGCAAGTATTTGCCTTCACCAGTGTAATTTACAGTAGGAGAATCAACTAAGTGTCTTTGTTTGTGGGTTTGTCTCAAAGACAGTCAGCTAGGCCAATGCTTCCAAAAGCACTACAACTTCATTACTTTTCTTTGAAGCAAGTAAAGCTAAGATGAAATTCACTATGAGAACCAAATAAGCTACCAAGAAAAACTTCAAAAACACACTTTTCAATCCAAAACAAGCTCAACCATAGTGATTTAAGCTTACCAAGTCAAACCCAAAAGAACATACAATGATTCTAAACACAAAAGTACACCCAAATATCAAACTTTAACACTAGAAATGATCCAAATGATGCAAAAACCACTAAACTTTTTCAAACTAAAAAACCATCTAAAACCACTAGAAATTCAAGGATATGTAAGAGATGATCAAACCATGGCTCTTGATACCATTTGTAACATATTGGATTTCACAAACACACTAGATCATAACCACAAGTAGGCGTATAATATAGTTTTAGAGAGAGAAAGTTAGAGGTTGGGAACTTTAGCGAGAGAAAGAAAAATCTTATTATGAGCTCCAACTCTCTACCTTGGGATGTAGAGAGTATTTATAGTCCTTACATAAATCGCCACCTACGGGTTGTGGATCAGGCATACAGTGGGTAAAGACCCGTCCGTCCTCCAGGGTGTTACTTAACTAAATACTACTTAACATTAAATAATCTACGACTACGAGCTTTCTAATGATTACATATACTTGAGGTGACCGACTCTTTAATGACTGGATTTTCTAAATCCTAACATGTTCGGATCTTATAATTATTCTAGTATGTAACTCTTAACTGCACATTCCTTGATTTACTCTAGGGATGTATTATTTCCTTTATAATCTAAAAGTCTACTTGAGGGCAAGTAAAGTTCAAGTAGGGGGATATTTGATAACATCAAATAATCCTGATATTATAAGTGTTGAATTCCCCCTTTATCGTCATATTATGCTTAAAATGCTATTAGAATCATCCTTATTCCTTCTTATTTCATTTCAGGAACTATTTACTATGAAGAAGCAGTATTTGGACATTTCTGAGCTCAAGGATGGATTTCTAAAGACTACGGCGTAACTAAGTGATGAAGTTACGCCGTAATCAGTTCTAAGAAGAATATGGCGTAACAAAGTAATAGAATTATGCCGTATTATGAATACAGATCATGATATGGCATTTTTATAAAGACTACGACGTAACCATCAGCTTAGGTTACGCCATAACCATGGATAAGCATCTAAATTATGAAGACTACGGCGTATCAGCTCAGGTTACGCCATAGCTACGGATAAGAATCAAAGTTATGAAGAACTTCTGCGTAACTAGTTCATAAGTGTTACGCCGTAGCTAGGTTTTACGCCTATAAATAATCGAAGATTTCAGCATTTTTAATCATCTATCCTTTCCCAAACCTTTCTAGGGTTTGGGGAGATCAAGCACATAAGAAGAATTATGGTTTAGGAGCATGATGAATGAAGTTCTCATCTATGATTTCCTTTGTATTCGAGTTTGGATTCTTTTTATATTTTTCTAGAGATCATATTAAGAATTCATGTTATTAATTCAAGTTTATATTTATGTTATTGATCTTCTCTTTATTTCTTTATAGACATTCACTTAGTCTTATCATAGAACGCTAGTCCCGGTAATATTATAAGCTTGTTGAGTATCTGAGGGTTGGGAGAAATTGACCAATTGACCTCTCGGCTACCGACTAGGTTCGCGAGTATAGAAAGGAATTGGCCATAGGGTACAACCGTTAAATGCGTT